>CM070028.1:300260-360260 GCA_036247105.1 Cirrhinus mrigala
ATTCAATGTCTAGAGAATATTTCAGTACTGGTTTGGTTCCAATCGGGCAAAAAACCTAGGACTAGTTCGCAAGAGTAGGTTTGAGATATAACGCCATTTTGCGGAAAAACGGTACGTCGTACGAAAAATCTGCGCCAGTGCACTTTTGTGCGTCTTGACCCAAGGATCGCAACGATGTTAAAATTTTGAGTCTACGACAAAGATTGTACGAGCTACGGCCAAAAATGTCAAAAAAATTAGTTTTTTGCGCTGTAGCGCCACCTATGGGCCGATTGGGCTGATACTTTGATAGGTTCTCCCCAAATTGAGCTCTACCATCTGGCCAAATTTGAAGTCTCTACGACTTACGGTTTTTTCTGCACGATCAGTTTTACGGCAGAAAAATAATAATAATAATAATAATAATAATAAATATAGCCGCAAGCGACAATTATCGGGGTTCAAGCATATAAAGACTTTTAAGATTTTATGGTTTTAGTGTGTAGTCCAAACCAAAATGTATGACTAACACCAAAACACATCCACAATGGAGAACACACTCACAAACACACACATACACAGAAATTAAATGGTTAAACTTATATTAAAGCTCATTAAAGATGATTAGAGACAGACACATTTTGTTGCACATTTAGATTTCTGAAACAACAACAAAACTCTTATTGCAAGTCTTCTCTTTTAGATTTTAAATGGAGTTTAAATGAAATTTTCAGTTTTATAACATCAAACCATAATTGGCATAATTGTAAAAAACTGATATGTCTGTATGAATACAGTGGTAAACATTTAAAATATGATCATACATGCAATGATAATGAATTTATCATGTCTAAATGCCAATCTTGAAGAAGAAAGGACTGAAAAATACTATATCAGTGATTTTAATAAGCCCATTAGTTGTCTTGTAGTGCCATCTAGTGGTTATAATTAATCACTGCAGAGACCTTACCATGTGCATAATAGTTGTTAAAGTTTCTAACTATTATAGTGCCATTTTTTCCCCAATCTCTATAAAATGTTGTATGATTGTTTAGAATTAAATCATGTATCAGTTTACACAGTTTTGGGTTTTCTTTTAAGATTTATAGGCTTTTGGGTATACTATATAAAGACCACATCTTTAAATGACCCTGTCATAGCTGTCCAAATGCAAATATTTAGCGTTTTATTTGAGAATTATCAACATGGAGAGTCTAGAGGATTGTACTGCACTGATTATTTTATTTCATTTTGAGTTTAAAAGCTAGGGCTAGTTGGAGAATAGAGAATGTTTCATGGCTCTGTGCTGCCTTACTGATTGATCACACCTGATTCTGATCACCAGCTCGTTAAATGAGAGCTCCATGAACTGACTGGAGTGCACTACATAAGAAAGACATACCTTATTGGCCACACCTGTTCATCAGCTCGTTAGAAGAGAGCTCCATGAACTGAATGGATTGTGTCAGATAAGAGCCAATGAGTGGTCCTCTGCTGCCATGTACTGGTTGTAATGGCAATTACAGGGACTTTATCATTGAAATGTACTGGTTTTAACCTTTATAACTGTTATAGCACCAATTTTTGCCCGATCTGCACAAAATTTTGCAAGCTTGTTTGGAATCATATGACGCATGACCTTGCATAATTTCATGATGTTTTGAGTTGTCATTTAGGATTTACAGACTTTTGGGTACACTAGGTAAACAACAACATTTTCAATGACTGTGTTAAAGCTGTCCAAATCCAAAAGGTTCAACAGTTTTTTGATAATTATTGATCTAGAGAGTCCAGAGAATATTACTGCGGTGGTTTGATCGAGATTGAGCAAAAAACCTAGGACTAGTTCGCAAAAGTAGGTTTTTCACATAATTGTGAATAATTAATGAACGATTTCATTGACAGCAATGGTTCTTGAGGCAAAGTTGTGCATCATGAGGAGATCTATCAAATGATATGCATATTGTGTAGATATGTGAAACACCACGTGATTACAGAGCCATAAAACTCGTTAGCGCCAACTAGTGGCCGATTTCCTTCAAAATTCTTACAGACCTCTAGGACCATGAGTCGAACATGCCCAGTGAGTTTCGTTTCGATCGGCCTCCGTTAACCTCGTCTAATGGGTGCTCAAAGTTGATTGGTCGATGGCGGTCATGTTTTTTAAGCTACGCGAATGACGTCATAGATCGTCTTGGCACTTTGGACAAAGACGCTGCACACCAATTTTCAAGTCAATCGGACAAACGGTATTGTAGTTATAGCCGTTTTTATGTTTTTTCGTTATTATAGCGCCACCAAGCGGCCGAACGCTGCAATTTTTTTTATTTACCCCAAAATCGAGCTTTTACATATGCGTACCGAGTTTGGCGAAAATATCTCATTCCGTTCAAGAGTTATAGCCTCAATTAGCATTTGGCTAACGTTAGCATAACACGTTTTTTCGCGCTATTTTGCGCGAAAATCGAAATTTCAACTTTTTTTTGATAATTATTGATATTCAATGTCTAGAGAATATTTCAGCACTGGTTTGGTTCCAATAGGGCAAAAAACCTAGGACTAGTTCGCAAGAGTAGGTTTGAGATATAACGCCATTTTGCGGAAAAACGGTACGTCGTACGAAAAATCTGCGCCAGTGCACTTTTGTGCGTATTGACCCAAGGATCGCAACGATGTTAAAATTTTGAGTCTACGACAAAGATTGTACGAGCTACGGCCAAAAATGTCAAAAAAATTAGTTTTTTGCGCTGTAGCGCCACCTATGGGCCGATTGGGCTGATACTTTGATAGGTTCTCCCCAAATTGAGCTCTACCATCTGGCCAAATTTGAAGTCTCTACGACTTACGGTTTTTTCTGCACGATCAGTTTTACGGCAGAAAAATAATAATAATAATAATAATAATAATAATAAAAATCCTAACAATTACAATAGGGTTTCAGCACTACGTGCTTGAACCCCTAATAATAAAAATCCTAACAATTACAATAGGGTTTCAGCACTACGTGCTTGAACCCCTAAAAATATAGCTGCAAGCAGCAATTACCGGGGTTCGAGCATTAAGGCCTTTAAGGTGGTATACAAAGTTGTTCAGAATGAGGGGATATATCATACAGATGTAAGTGTAAGATCTAGTGTTTGTGTGAATAGATGAGCATTTTTTAACAATTTGAGGCCATTTACCATAGAAATTTTGTTTTTGAAGCCTTTTTAGCTGTTATAGCGCCACCTATGCTCCGATCTCCATGAAACTTTGCATGCTTGTTAAGTATCATCTGACACATGTTTTCACCAATTTTTGTAAAGTTTTGAGCTTTCGTTTTGATTTTATAGGCTTTTGGTTATATGTGGCCACACCCCTTTTGTAAATTAACCCAGTTATAGCTAACCAAAGGACAAAATTCAACATTTTTTTGATAATTATTGATCTAGAGAGTCTGGAGAACTGTGCTGCAGTGGTTTGATCGAGATTGAGTGAAAAACCTAGGACTAGTTCGCAAAAGTAGGTTTTTCACATATTTGTGAATAATTAATGAACGGTTTGATTGACAGCAATGGTTCTTGAGGCAAAGTTGTTCATCATGAGGAGATCTATCAAATGATATGCATATTGTGTGGATGTGTGAAACACCACATGATTACAGAGCCATAAAACTCGTTAGCGCCAACTAGTGGCCGATTCGTTTCAAAATTCTTACAGACCTTTAGGGCAATGAGTCGAACATGCCCAGTGAGTTTCGTTCCGATCGACCTCCGTTAACCTTGTCTAATGGGTGCTCAAAACTCATTGGCCTATGGCGGCCATGTTTTTTGAGATACGCCAATGTCCTCATAGATCCTTATGGCACATTGGACAGAGACACTGCATACCAATTTTCAGGTCGATCGGACCAACGATTGCATAGCTATAGTCATTTTTATGTTTTTTCCACCTTATAGCGCCCCCAAGTGGCAGAGCTGTGCAATTTTTGTTATTTGACCAAAGATTGAGCTTATACACATGTGTACCGAGTTTGGTGAAGATATCTCATTCCATTCAAAAGTTATAGCCAAATGTAAGAATTTGCTAACATTAGCATAGAACGTTTTGGCATTCCTATTCGACCGTGAGTCAAAATTTCAACTTTTTTTTGATAATTATTGATATTCAGTGTCCAGAGAACATTTCTGCACTGGTTTGGTTCCGATCGGGCAAAAAACCTAGGACTAGTTCGCAAAAGTAGGTTTCGGACATTCGGCCATTTTGCGGAAAAACCGGGCTTCGTACGGAAAATCTGTGCCTATACACTTTTGTGCGTATTGACCCAAGGATCGCAACGATGTAAAGTTTTTGAGTCTACGACAAAAAATGTACGAGCTACGGCCAAAAATGTGAAAAAAAGTTAGTTTTTTGCACTGTAGCGCCACCTTTGGGCCGATTGGGCCGGTTCTTTGCGCCTGAGTAGCGAGGAGGACTACTACCTTCTGACCAAGTTTCAGCTCTCTAGGCCTTACGGTTTGGGCTGCACGATCAGTTTTAGCGCGGAATAATAATAATAATAATAAATATAGCTGCAAGCAGCAATTACCGGGGTTCGAGCATTTAAGGCCTTTGAGGTGGTATGCAAAGTTGCTCAGAATGAGGGGATATATCATACAAATGTAAGTGTAAGATCTTGTGTTTGTGTGAATAGATGAGCATTTTTTAACAATCTGAGGCCACTTTACCATAGAAATCTTGTTTTTGAAGCCTTTTTAGCTGTTATAGCGCCACCTATGCTCCGATCTCCATGAAACTTTGCATGCTTGTTAAGAATCATCTGACACATGTTTTCACCAATTTTCGTAAAGTTTTGAGTTTTCGTTTTGGTTTTATAGGCTTTTGGGTATATGTGGCCATCCCCTTTTGTAAATTAACCCGTTATAGCTAACCGAAGGACAAAATTCAACATTTTTTTGATAATTATTGATCTAGAGAGTCTGGAGAACTGCTACTGCAGTGGTTTGATCGAGATTGAGCGAAAAACCTAGGACTAGTTCGCAAAAGTAGGTTTTTCACATATTTGTGAATAATTAATGAACGATTTGATTGACAGCAATGGTTCTTGAGGCAAAGTTGTTCATCATGTGGAGATCTATCAAATGGTATGCATATTGTGTGGATGTGTAAAACACCACGTGATTACAGAGGCCAAAAAACTCGTTAGCGCCAACTAGTGGCCGATTTCTCTCAAAATTCTTACAGACCTTTAGGGCCATGAGTCGAACATGCCCAGTGAGTTTCGTTCCGATCGGCCTCCGTTAACCTTGTCTAATTGGTGCTCAAACTTCATTGGCCGATGGCGGCCATGTTTTTTGAGATACGCCAATGTCCTCATAGACCCTTATGGCACATTGGACAGAGACACTGCATACCAATTTTCAGGTCGATCGGACCAACGATTGCATAGGTATAGTCATTTTCATGTTTTTTCAGGCTTATAGCGCCACCAAGTGGCAGAGCTGTGCAATTTTTGTTATTTGACCAAAGATTGAGCTTATACACATGTGTATCAAGTTTGGTGAAGATATCTCATTCCGTTCAAAAGTTATAGTCAAATGTAGCAATTGGCTAACATTGGCATAGAACGTTTTGTCACTCCTATGCGACTGTGAATTGAAATTTCAACTTTTTTTTGATAATTATTGATATTCACTGTCCAGAGAACATTTCTGCACTGGTTTGGTTCCGATCGATCAAAAAACCTAGGACTAGTTCGCAAAAGTAGGTTTCAGGCATAACGCCATTTTGCGGAAAAACGGTACGTCGTAGAGAAAATCCGTCGCAATTTTGTTCGCCTTGACCCAAGGATTGCAACGATGTAAAGTTTTTGAGTCTACGACAAAAATTGTACGAGCTATTGCCAAAAATGTAAAAAAAGTCAGTTTTTTGTGCTGTAGCGCCACCTTTAGGCCGATTGGGCTCAGTCTTTGTCAGAATGTCCCCACAGGGAGCTCTACCTTCTGGCCAAGTTTCAAGTCTCTAGGCCTTACGGTTTGGGCTGCCCATTCAGTTTTAGGGAAAAAAAAAAATTATCCTAACAATTACAAATAGATAATATAGCTGCAAGCAGCAATTACCGGGGTTCGAGCATTAAGGCCTTTTAGGTGGTATGCAAAGTTGTTCAGAATGAGGGGATATATCATACAGATGTAAGTGTAAGATCTAGTGTTTGTGTGAATAGACAAGCATTTTTTAACAATTTGAGGCCAATTACCATAGAAATTTTCTTTTTGAAGCCTTTTTAGCTGTTATAGCGCCACCTATGCTCCGATCTCCATGAAACTTTGCATGCTTGTTAAGAATCATCTGACACATGTTTTCACCAATTTTTGTAAAGTTTTGAGTTTTCGTTTTGGTTTTATAGGCTTTTGGGTATATGTGGCCAGACCCCTTTTGTAAATTAACCCAGTTATTGCTAACCAAAGGACAAAATTCAACATTTTTTTGATAATTATTGATCTAGAGAGTCCAGAGAATATTACTGCAGTGGTTTGATCGAGATTGAGCAAAAAACCTAGGACTAGTTCGCAAAAGTAGGTTTTTAACATATTTGTGAATAATTAATGAACAGTTTGATTGACAGCAATGGTTCTTGAGGCAAAGTTGTTCATCATGAGGAGATCTATCAAATGATATGCATATTGTGTGGATATGTGAAACACCACGTGTGTACAGAGGCAAAAAATCTTGTTAGCGCCTACTAGTGGCCAATTTGTTTCAAAATTCTTACAGACCTTTAGGGCCATGAGTCGAACATGCCCAGTGAGTTTCGTTCCGATTGACCTTCGTTAACCTTGTCTAATAGGTGCTCAAAATTCATTGGCCGATGGCGGCCATGTTTTTTGAGATACGCCAATGTCCTCATAGACACTTGTGCCCCTTTGGTCCAAGAGACTGCATACCAATTTTCAAGTCAATCGGACTAACGGCGTTGTATTTATAGCCAATAATATGTTTTTTCAGGCTTATAGCGCCACCAAGTGGTAGAGCTGTGCAATTTCTTTTATTTGACCAAAGATTGAGCTTATGCACATGTGTACCAAGTTTGGTGTAGATATCTCCTTCCATTAAAAAGTTATAGCCAAATGTAAGAATTTGGTAATGTTAGCATAGAACGTTTTGGCATTCCTATTCGACCGTGAGTCAAAATTTCAACTTTTTTTTGATAATTATTGATATTCAGTGTCCAGAGAACATTTCTGTACTGGTTTGGTTCCGACTGGGTGAAAAACCTAGGACTAGTTCGCAAAAGTAGGTTTCGGATATAATGCCATTTTGCGGAAAAACGGTACGTCCTAGAGCAACAATCACCGCAGAGCAATTTTGTGCGTATTGACCCAAGGATTGCAACGATGTAAAGTTTTTCACTCTACGACAAACGGTTTACAAGCTTAGGCCAATAAACTGATAAATTTTAGTTTTTTGCGCTGTAGCGCCACCTTTAGGCCGATTAGGCTCAGTCTTTGTCAGAATGTCCCCACAGGGAGCTCTACCTTCTGGCCAAGTTTCAAGTCTCTAGGCCTTACGGTTTGGGCTGCCCATTCAGTTTTAGGGGAAAAAAAAATTATCCTAACAAATACAAATAGATAATATAGCTGCAAGCAGCAATTACCGGGGTTCGAGCATTTTAAGGTCTTTAAGGTGGTATGGTTAGGGTCTAGGCCAAGCTGGATTCATGGCTGACAGTAAAACACATCCAAAATGGAGAATATGTTCACAGAAATACACATACAGAAACGAAAAGTTTAAACTAATATATTAATACTGAATAAACATGTTTACACACACACAGAGACATACATGCACACACATTTTCTTGTAGATATAGATATCTGAAATAAATGATATGGGCCAACACTTTTACTTGCAAGTTTTGTCTTTGTAACAGTCTGTGTCTTTTTCAGATTTCACTGTAATCATAATGTGGCATAATTGTAAAAAACTGATGTGTCTGTATGAACAAACTTGTAAGCTTTGACTAAATGTGATTTTAAATGGTATAACAGTGATTTTATAAGCGTTAATCCATCATGAAACCTATTAAAAACAGTTGTGTTCAGCTGAATAAGCCCATTAGTGGTCTTCTACTGACATCTAGTGGTTATTAATGCAATTTCATGCAATGTCTCATACAAACACTGAGATTTTAAACATCATAACTATTATAGTGTTATTTTCGCCCAATCTCTCTTAAATTTTGCATATTTGTTTAGAATGAGATTATTTGTCATTTTACACAGTTTTGAGAAATTGCAAGCTTCCTTTTAAAAATTTTAGGCTTTTGGGTACAGTAGATTTGAAGAACATATTTAAAGAACAGTTGGATTGACAGCAATGGTCCTAGAGACAAAATTGTTGAAAATGAGGAGATCTTTCATATGGTATGAAGATCTAGTGTTTGTGTGAATAAATGATCATGTTTTTAGCAATTCGGTGCCAATTACAATAGAAATGTTGTGTTTTTTGAAGCCTTTTTAACTGTTATAGTGCCACCTCTGGTCCGATGCTACGGTTGCTATGGTTTTAGGATGTAGTCCAACCCAAAATATATGGCTAACACTAAAGCACATCTATGATGGAGAACACAATCACAAACACAGAAATGAAATAGTTAAACTGTTATATTAATGTTCATTAAGCATTATTACACACACACGCAGACACACATTTTGTTGCACATAAGAAATTTCTGTCATATATAGTAGGTGACAAAATGCTTACTGTAAGTCTTGTGTTTTTAAGAGTTTATATGTCATTTTCAGATTTCACTGTAATCATAATCTTGCATAATTGTCAAATGTAATAGATCTGTATAAATGAAGTGGTAAACTTTGGCTAAATGTTATTTGAAATGTTATAACAGTGATTTAGTATCATCTTTGTATGAAATCAAAGCTTGAAACTATGAAAATGCACTGTTCTAGTCATTTCAGTGACCCATTAGTGGTCTTCTACTGCCATCTAGTGGTTATAGTTGCAATTTCATGGCGTTTTAGAGAGAGATGCTTTGTTTTTAAGCTTTATAACTGTTACATTGCCTTTTTTGCCTAATGTCTATAAAATGTCTGCTTGTTTAAAATCACATGATGATGATTTTACTTAGGTGTGAACTTGTGAAGTTTTGTTTTCTTTTAGGTTTTATAGACTTTTGGGTACAGTAGATCATGAGCATCTTATTAAGTGGCCGTGTTATCGCTGTCCAAATGCAAATGTTCAATATTTTTTTGATAATAATTTATCTAGAGAGCCAAAAGCATGTTACTGCAGTGGATTTATTGATATTGAGTCAAAAACTTAGGACTAGTTAAGAAAAAAATAGGTTTTATAAATAATATCAAATATTTAAACAACAGTTGGATTGACAGCAGTGGTCCTAGAGACAAAGTTGTTCAGAATGAGGAGATATATCATATCATATGAAGATCTAGTGTTTGTGTGAATAATTGAGCATTTTTTTTTTTTTTTTTTTTTTTTTTTAGCAATTTAAAGCCAATTACCATAGAAATTTTGTGTTATATTGATATTCATTAAGCATTACTACACACACGCACACACATTTTGTTGCACATAAGAGATTTGTGTAATAAATGGTAGGTGACAAAATGTTTAGTTCAGGTCTTTTTATGATTTTATATATCACTTTCAGGTTTCACTGTAATCATAATCTTGTATTATTGTCAAATATGATATATCTGTATAAATGAAGTGTTGACCTTTGACTAAATGTGATTTGAAATGTTATAACAGGTATTTAGTCTATGCCTGAATTGAAATGAATTGAAAACAAACCATGAAAATGCACTGTTCTAATAATTTCAGTGACCCATTAGTGGTCTTCTACTGCCATCTAGTGGTTATAGTTGCAATTTCATGCTGTTTTAGAGAGTGATGCATTGTTTTTAAGCTTTATAACTGTTACATTGCCTTTTCTTGCCCGATGCCCATAAAACGTATGCTTATTTACAAAAATGTGATGATGGTTTTACTAAGGTTTGTGAGGTTTTGTTTTCTTTTAGGTTTTATAGACTTTTGGGTAAAGCAGATCATGATCATCTTATTAAGTGGCCCCGTTATCACTGCCCAAATGCAAATGTTCAACATTTTTTTGATAATAATTTATCTAGAGAGCCCAGAAAATGTTACTGCAGTGGATTTATTGATTTTGAGTCAAAAATCTAGGAGTAGTTCACAAAAATAGGTTTTATGAATAATATCAAATATTTAAAGAACAGTTGTATTGACAGCAATGCTCCTAGAGACAAAGTTGTTCAGAATGAGAAGATCTATCATATGATATGGAGATCTAGTGTTTGTGTGAATATATGAGCATTTTTTAACAATTTGAGGCCAATTACCATACCATAGAAATTTTGTGTTTTTTGAAGCCTTTTTAACTGTTAAAGCACCACCTATGGTCCGATCTCCATGAAACTTTGCATGCCTGTTTAGCATCATAAGACACATGTGCTCACCTAGGTTTGTGAAGTTTTGAATTTTTAGTTTGAAGATATAGGCTTTTGCATGCACTTGACCAAGCCGCTTTTGTAAATGACGCCATTATAGCTACCCAAAAGACAAAATTCCACATTTTTTTGATAATTATTAATCTAGAGAGTCCAGCGAATGTTACTGCAGTGTTTTTTTCGAGATGGACCAAAAAACCTGGGACTAGTTCGCAAAAGTAGGTTTTTCACATATTTTTGAATAATTAATGAACGGTTTGATTGACAGCAATGGTTCTTAAGGCAAAGTTGCTCATTAGGAGGAGATCTATCAAATGATATGCATATTGTGTGGATGTGTGAAACACCACGTGATTACAGAGCCAAAAATTCTCGTTAGCGCCAACTAGAGGCCGATTTATTTCAAAATTCTTACAGACCTTTAGGGCCATGAGTCGAACATGCCCAGTGAGTTTCGTTCCGATTGGCCTCCGTTAACCTTGTCTAATAGGTGCTCAAACTTCATTGGTCAATGGCGGCCATGTTTTTTGAGATACGCCAATGTCCTCATAGACCCTTATGGCACATTGGACAGAGACACTGCATACCAATTTTCAGATTGATTGGACTGACGGTTGCGAAGTTATAATCATTTTTATGTTTTTTCTCTATTATAGCGCCACCAAGTGGTCAAGCTCCGCAATTTTTTGGATTTGACCAAAGGCTGAGCTTTTACATATGTGTTCTGAGTTTGGTGATGATATGTCATTTTGTTCCAAAGTTATAGCCATTTTACTAAAAGCGGCCCTGCCTCTTTCGAACGTTTTGGCGCCCCAATGCGACTGTGAGTCAAAAGTTTAACTTTTTTTTGATAATTATTGATCTAGGGAGTCTGGAGAACTGTGCTGCAGTGGTTTGATCGAGATTGAGTGAATAACCTAGGACTAGTTCATAAAAGTGGGTTTTTCACATATTTGTGAATATGTAATAAACGACTTGATTGACAACAAAGGTTCTTGAGTCAAAGTTGCTCAGCATGAGGAGATCTATCATATGGTATGAAGTTCTAGTGTTTCTGTGATTATATGAGCATGTTATAGCAATTTAAGGCAATTTACTTTTGAAATTTCGTGTTGTTGAAGCCTTTTTAACTGTCATAGCGCCACCTATAGTCCGATCTCCATGAAATTTTACATGCTTGTTAAGAGTCATCTGACACATGTTTTCTCCAACTTTTGTAAAGTTTTGAGTTTTTGTTTAGGTTTGATAGGCTTTTGGGTATATGTGGCCACGCCCCTTTTCTAAATGACCCTGTTATAGCTACCCCAAGGACAAAATTTCACATTTTTTTGATAATTATTGATCTAGAGAGTCTGGAGAACTGCGCTGCAGTGGTTTGATCGAGATTGAGCGAAAAACCTAGGACTAGTTCGCAAAAGTAGGTTTTTCACATATTTGTGAATAATTAATGAATGATTTGATTGACAGCAATGGTTCTTGAGGCAAAGTTGCTCAGCATGTGGAGATCTATCAAATGATATGCATATTGTGTGGATGTGTGAAACACCACGTGAGTGAGGCACGTTAGAGAGGCAAAAAAACTCGTTAGCGCCAACTAGTGGCCGATTTCTTTCAAAATTCTTACAGACCTTTATGACCATGAGTCGAACATGCCCAGTGAGTTTCGTTCCGATTGACCTTCGTTAACCTTGTCTAATAGGTGCTCAAACTTCATTGGCCAATGGCGGCCATGTTTTTTGAGATACGCCAATGTCCTCATAGACCCTTACGGCACATTGGACAGAGACACTGCATACCAATTTTCAAGTCGATCGGACCAACGATTGCATAGTTATAGTAATTTTTATGTTTTTTCAGGCTTATAGCGCCAACAAGTGGCAGAACTGTGCAATTTTTTTTATTTGACCAAAGATTGAGCTTATACATATGTTTCCCAAGTTTGGTGAAGATATCTCATTTGGTTCATGAGTTATAGCCATTTTAGTAAAAATGGCCCTCCACCTGACAAACTTTTTTGGGCCCTTTCGCAATGATGAGTTGAATTTTGACATTTTTTTGATAATTATTGGTAGTCACTGTCCAGAGAATATTTCTGCAGTGGTTTGGTGTCGATCGGGCGAAAAACCTAGGACTAGTTCGCAAAAGTAGGTTTTGGACATAATTAACATTTACGGAAAAACGGGGCCTCCAGGACCCCAAATCACAGGGGATTTTCAATTTGTATTGACCAAGGATTCCAAAAATGTAAAATTTTGAGTCTACGACAAGCGTTTAGGAGTTATGAACACTTTCGCGTTTTTGATCGCTGTAGCGCCCCCTATTGGCCGATTTGGCTGAGTCTTTGTATCTGAGTAGCGAGGGGGACTACTACCATCTGACCAAGTTTCAGCTCTCTAGGCCTTACGGTTTGGGCTGCACGATCAGTTTTAAGGAAGAATAATAATAATAATAATAAAAAAATCCTAACATTACAATAGGGTTCAGCGCTACGCGCTCGAACCCCTAAAAATATAGCTGCAAGCAGCAATTACCGGGGTTCGAGCATTAAGGCCTTTTAGGTGGTATGCAAAGTTGCTCAGAATGAGGGGATATATCATACAAATGTAAGTGTAAGATCTTGTGTTTGTGTGAATAGATGAGCATTTTTTAACAATCTGAGGCCATTTACCATAGAAATTTTGTTTTTGAAGCCTTTTTAGCTGTTATAGCGCCACCTATGCTCCGATCTCCATGAAACTTTGCATGCTTGTTAAGAATCATCTGACACATTTTTTCACCAATTTTCGTAAAGTTTTGAGTTTTCGTTTTGGTTTTATAGGCTTTTGGGTATATGTGGCCACACCCCTTTTGTAAATTAACCTGGTTATAGCTAACCGAAGGACAAAATTCAAAATTTTTTTGATAATTATTGATCTAGAGAGTCCAGAGAATGTTACTGCATTGGTTTGATCGAGATTGAGCAAAAAACCTAGGACTAGTTCGCAAAAGTAGGTTTTTCACATATTTGTGAATATTTAATGAACGATTTGATTGACAGCAATGGTTCTTGAGGCAAAGTTGTTCATCATGAGGAGATCTATCAAATGATATGCATATTGTGTGGATGTGTGAAACACCACGTGATTACAGAGCCAAAAAACTCGTTAGCGCCAACTAGTGGCCGATTTCTTTCAAAATTCTTACAGACCTTTAGGGCCATGAGTCGAACATGCCCAGTGAGTTTCGTTCCGATCGACCTCCGTTAACCTTGTCTAATGGGTGCTCAAACTTCATTGGCCGATGGCGGCCATGTTTTTTGAGATACGCCAATGTCCTCATAGACCCTTATGGCACATTGGACAGAGACACTGCATACCAATTTTCAGGTCGATCGGACCAACGATTGCATAGCTATAGTCATTTTTATGTTTTTTCCACCTTATAGCGCCACCAAGTGGCAGAGCTGTGCAATTTTTGTTATTTGACCAAAGATTGAGCTTGTACACATGTGTACCGAGTTTGGTGATGATATCTCATTCCATTCAAAAGTTATAGCCAAATGTAAGAATTTGCTAACGTTAGCATAGAACGTTTTGGCATTCCTATTCGACCGTGAGTCAAAATTTCAACTTTTTTTTGATAATTATTGATAACAGTGTCCAGAGAACATTTCTGCACTGGTTTGGTTCCGATCGGAGCGAAAAACCTAGGACTAGTTCGCAAAAGTAGGTTTCGGACATTCGGCCATTTTGCGGAAAAACGGGCTTCGTACGAAAAATCTGCGCCAGTACACTTTTGTGCGTATTGACCCAAGGATCGCAACGATGTAAAGTTTTTGAGTCTACGACAAAAAATGTACGAGCTACGGCCAAAAATGCGAAAAAAGTTAGTTTTTTGCGCTGTAGCGCCACCTTTAGGCCGATTGGGCCGGTTCTTTGCACCTGAGTAGCGAGGAGGACTACTACATTCTGACCAAGTTTCAGCTCTCTAGGCCTTACGGTTTGGGCTGCACGATCAGTTTTAGCGCGGAATAATAATAATAATTCGCTACGCGCTCGAACCCCTAAATATAGCTGCAAGGAGCAATTACCGGGGTTCGAGCATTAAGGCCTTTAAGGTGGTATACAAAGGTGTTTAGAATGAGGGGATATATCATACAGATGTAAGTGTAAGATCTAGTGTTTGTGTGAATAGATGAGCATTTTTTAACAATTTGAGGCCATTTACCATAGAAATTTTGTTTTTGAAGCCTTTTTAGCTGTTATAGCGCCACCTATGCTCCGATCTCCATGAAACTTTGCATGCTTGTTAAGAATCATCTGACACATGTTTTCACCAATTTTTGTAAAGTTTTGAGCTTTCGTTTTGGTTTTATAGGCTTTTGGGTATATGTGGCCACACCCCTTTTGTAAATTAACCCAGTTATAGCTAACCAAAGGACAAAATTCCACATTTTTTTGATAATTATTGATCTAGAGAGTCCAGAGAACATTACTGCAGTGGTTTGATCGAGATTGAGCAAAAAACCTAGGACTAGTTCGCAAAAGTAGGTTTTTAACATATTTGTGAATAATTAATGAACAGTTTGACTGACAGCAATGGTTCTTGAGGCAAAGTTGTTAATCATGAGGAGATCTATCCAATGATATGCATATTGTGTGTATGTGTGAAACACCACGTGATTACAGAGCCAAAAAACTCGTTAGCGCCAACTAGTGGCCGATTTCTTTCAAAATTCTTACAGACCTTTAGGGCCATGAGTCGAACATGCCCAGTGAGTTTCGTTCCGATCGACCTCCGTTAACCTTGTCTAATGGGTGCTCAAACTTCATTGGCCGATGGCGGCCATGTTTTTTGAGATACGCCAATGTCCTCATAGACCCTTATGGCACATTGGACAGAGACACTGCATACCAATTTTCAGGTCGATCGGACCAACGATTGCATAGCTATAGTCATTTTTATGTTTTTTCCACCTTATAGCACCCCCAAGTGGCAGAGCTGTGCAATTTTTGTTATTTGACCAAAGATTGAGCTTGTACACATGTGTACCGAGTTTGGTGATGATATCTCATTCCATTCAAAAGTTATAGCCAAATGTAATAATTTGCTAACGTTAGCATAGAACGTTTTGGCATTCCTATTCGACCGTGAGTCAAAATTTCAACTTTTTTTTGATAATTATTGATATTCAGTGTCCAGAGAACATTTCTGCACTGGTTTGGTTCCGATCGGGCGAAAAACCTAGGACTAGTTCGCAAAAGTAGGTTTCGGACATAACGCCATTTTGCGGAAAAACCGGGCTTCGTACGAAAAATCTGCGCCAGTACACTTTTGTGCGTATTGACCCAAGGATCGCAACGATGTAAAGTTTTTGAGTCTACGACAAAAATGTACGAGCTACGGCCAAAAATGCGAAAAAAGTTAGTTT
This sequence comes from Cirrhinus mrigala, assembly GCA_036247105.1. Classification (NCBI taxonomy): domain Eukaryota; kingdom Metazoa; phylum Chordata; class Actinopteri; order Cypriniformes; family Cyprinidae; genus Cirrhinus; species Cirrhinus mrigala. Next base: position 316,134 of record CM070028.1, read on the forward strand.
TTTGCGCTGTAGCGCCACCTTTAGGCCGATTGGGCCGGTTCTTTGCACCTGAGTAGCGAGGAGGACTACTACATTCTGACCAAGTTTCAGCTCTCTAGGCCTTACGGTTTGGGCTGCACGATCAGTTTTAGCGCGGAATAATAATAATAATAAAAAAAATCTTAACAATTACAATAGGGTTTCAGTGCTACGCGCTCGTACCCCTAATAATAATAATAATAATAAATATAGCTGCAAGCAGCAATTACCGGGGTTCGAGCATTGCTAAGGCCTTTTAGGTGGTATGCAAAGTTGTTCAGAATGAGGGGATATATCATACAGATGTAAGTGTAAGATCTAGTGTTTGTGTGAATAGATGAGCATTTTTTAACAATTTGAGGCCATTTACCATAGAAATCTTGTTTTTAAAGCCTTTTTAACTGTTATAGCGCCACCTATGCTCCGATCTCCATGAAACTTTGCATGCTTGTTAAGAATCATCTGACACATGTTTTCACCAATTTTCGTAAAGTTTTGAGTTTTCGTTTTGGTTTTATAGGCTTTTGGGTATATGTGGCCACACCCCTTTTGTAAATTAACCCGGTTATAGCTAACCGAAGGAGAAAATTCAACATTTTTTTTGATAATTATTGATCTAGAGAGTCCAGAGAATATTACTGCAGTGGTTTGATCGAGATTGAGCGAAATACCTAGGACTAGTTCGCAAAAGTAGGTTTTTCACATATTTGTGAATATTTAATGAACAATTTGATTGACAGCAATGGTTCTTGAGGCAAAGTTGTTCATCATGTGGAGATCTATCAAATGATATGCATATTGTATGGATGTTTGAAACACCACGTGATTACAGAGCCATAAAACTCGTTAGCGCCAACTAGTGGCCGATTTGTTTCAAAATTCTTACAGACCTTTAGGGCCATGAGTCGAACATGCCCAGTGAGTTTCATTCCGATTGACCTTCGTTAACCTCGTCTAATAGGTGCTCAAACTTCATTGGCCAATGGCGGCCATGTTTTTTGAGATATGCCTATGTCCTTCTAGACCCTTATGGCACATTGGACAGAGACACTGCATACCAATTTTCAGATCGATCGGACCGACGATTGCATAGTTATAGTCATATTTATGTTTTTTCAGGCTTATAGCGCCACCAAGTGGTAGAACTGTGCAATTTTTTTTATTTGACAAAAGATTGAGCTCATACATACTTTTCCCAAGTTTGGTAAAGATACCTCAATTGGTTCATGAGTTATAGCCATTTTAGTAAAAATGGCCCCCGACCTTACAAACTTTTTGGGGCCCTTTCGCAACGATGAGTCAAAATTTTAGTTTTTTTTGATAATTATTGATATTCACTGTCCAGAGAAGATTTCTGCAGTGGTTTGGTTCTGATCGGGCGAAAAACCTAGGACTAGTTCGCAAAAGTAGGTTTCGGACATAATTAACATTTGCGGGAAAACGGGGCCTCCAGGACCCCAAATCACAAAGGGGGGTTTTAAATTGTTCTTGACCCAAGGATTCCAAAAATCTAAATTTTTTGAGTCTACGACAAGCGGTTTAGGAGTTATGAGCACTTTTGCGTTTTTGCCACTGTAGCGCCACCTATGGGCCGATTAGGGCGATACTTTGTCACATTCGTTCATTGCTGAGCTCTACCTGCTGGCCAAGTTTCAGCTCTCTAGGCCTTACAGTTTGGTCTGCACGATCAGTTTTAGCGGAGAAAAATAATAATAATAATAAAAAATATAGCTGCTAGCAGCAATTACCGGGGTTCGAGCAAATAAGGTTGTCTGGATTTAAGATGTAGTGCAATGCAAAATATATGGCTAACACAGTAAAACACATCCATGATGGAGAAAACGCTCACAAACACACAAACACAGAAATTAAATAGTTAAACTGTTATATTAATGTTCATTAAGCATTACTACACACACACACACACACACACATTTTGTTGCACATAAGAGATTTCTGTAATAAATGGTAGGTGACAAAATGTTTAGTTCAAGTCTTGTCTTTTTAAGATTTTATACATCATTTTCAGGTTCCACTGTAATCATAATCTTGTATTATTGTCAAATATGATACATCTGTACAAATGAAGTGTTAAACTTTGACTAAATGTGACTTGAAATGTTATGACAGTGATTTAGTCTATGCATGAATTGAAATTAATTGAAAACAAACCATGAAAACACTGTTCTACTCATTTCAATGACCCATTAGTGGTCTTCTACTGACATCTAGTGGTTATAGTTGCAATTTCATGGCATTAAAGACAGATGTATTGTTTTTAAGCTTTATAACTGTTACATTGCCTAGTGCTAGTGTTTGTGAAAATATATGAGCATAATTTTTTTTAGCAATTTGAGGCTAACTGCTATAGAAATGTTGTTTTTTGAAGCCTATTTAACTGTTATAGCGCCACCTATGCTCCGCTCTTCATGAAACTTTGCATGCCTGTTTAGCATCATGAAAGGGTGTGTGGATTTAAGATGTAGTGCAACGCAAAATATATGGCTAACACAATAAAACACATCCGTGATGGAGAATAGACTCACAAACACAGAAATTAAATGATTAAACTGTTATATTAATGTTCATTAAGCATTACCACACACACACACACACACACACACACACACACACACACACATTTTGTTGCACATAAGAGATTTGTGTATTAAATGGTAGGTGACAAAATGTTTAGTTCAAGTCTTGTCTTTTTAAGATTTTATATATCATTTTCAGGTTTCACTGTAATCATAATCTTGTATTATTGTCAAATATGATATATGTGTTTAAACGAAGTGTTAAACTTTGACTAAATGTGACTTGAAATGTTATGACAGTGATTTACTCTATGTATGAATTGAAATGAATGGAAAACAATCTGTGAATAGCAGTGTTCATTTCAATGAGCCATTAGTGGTCTTCTACTGCCATCTAGTGGTTATAGTTGTAATTTCATGACATTTTAAAGAGATGCATTGTTTTTAAGCTTTATAACTGTTACATTTCCTTTTTTTGCCTGATGTCTTTGAAATGCAGGCTTGTTTAGAATCGTATGATGATGATTTGACTTAGGTTTGTGAAATTTTCTTTTCTTTTAGGGTTTATAGACTCGGGTACAGTAGATCATGATCTTATTATTAAGTGGCTATCTAAATGGTAGGGATGTGACGAGACCAGTCGGATTTCGCGAGATCTCGTGACAGTATCCTCCAACAACATTTTGCCATGTTTACATTAGAGCTGCACTATTAATCCTTAAAATATTGAGGTGTCGATTCAAACACCCACGCGATCTTATTCCTAAATGACAACGAGTTATCTATGTCTGTTAGGACTGTTACACATCGCCAGTGTCAGTGGAGCGTGAGAAGCAGGTTTTGTCGCTGCCCATATTAATGAATTAGAAGGTCGGAGTAAATGTGAAAGAGCAACACAAACAGTCTTTTCAACCACATTATAATCATTATTTCTGTGTTACAGATATTTAAATAATAGAAGTACTGGGATAAAAGTTTATAGTTTGGGTATAAACACTTATTGTCTACAGTAGCGATCGAAACGAAAGTATTTTAACACGTGTATCTATTGTAACGCTTATCCTCTTCCGCCAGGAGGTGGCGACAACTGCCCGTTTTAAAAAAAAGTATGTCATTGAATAAATCATTCAGGAGATTTCAATAGTCAAACAAGTCTTAATGAAGTGAGACACTGTCTCCTTTATTGAATGTTTTTTATTTTTATTTTGTTTAAATGAATATATGTTTTTAAAAGACTTAAGCAATGAACAGTTTGTCAGAACCACTAGTAAATTGTTATTTTGTTTACTTTTCTAATCTTTTTTTCTCCAGAATCGTGAGAGAATCATAATGTCCAATTTATAAAAAACAACTAGGATTCTCAATTTATCCAGAATCATGAAGCTCTTGTTAAAATGTTGTTTATTACTGCATATTATTCATTAAAATTGAAGTTTAATTTCATAAAGTTCAAAATGCACCTTAATTTTTTTGCATTTTGTGTTTTTCAGTTGAATAAAAGACTATTTTCCCTATATATTTCATCATTGAGGATTTCTTAAGAAAAGTTTAAAAATCTCATCTCGTCTCGTTCTCGTGAACCCAATCTCATGTCTCGTCTCGTCTCATGGGATTAGTGTCTCGTCACACCCCTACTAAATGGCTAAATCTAAATGCAAATGTTTAACATTTTTTTTTGATAAATGTTTATCTATAGAGTCCAGGCAATTTTACTGCAGTGGTTTTATTGATTTTGAGTTAAACACCTAGAACTAGTTCACAAAAGTAGGTTTTTTAAATAATATGAAATATTTAAAGAACAATTGGATTGACATTAATGGTCCAAGAGTCAAAGTTGTTCATCATTAGGAGATCTATCAAATGATATGAAGATCTAGTGTTTGTGTGAATATATGAGCATTTATTTAGCCATTTGAAGCCATTTACCATACACAGCTTGTGTTTTTGAAGCCTTTTTAACTGTTATAGCGCCACCTATGGTCCGATCTTCACGAAACTTTGCATGCTTGTTAAGAATCATCTGACACATGTTTTCACCAATTTTCGTAAAGTTTTGAGTTTTTGTTTAGTTTTGATAGGCTTTTGGGTATATGTGGCCACGCCCCTGTTGTAAATGACCCCGTTATAGCTAACCGAAGGACAAAATTCAACATTTTTTTGATAATTATTGATCTAGAGAGTCCAGAGAATATTACTGCAGTGGTTTGATCGAGATTAAGCGAAAAACCTAGGACTAGTTCGCAAAAGTAGGTTTTTAACATATTTGTGAATGATTAATGAACGACTTGAATGACAGCAATGGTTCTTGAGGCAAAGTTGTTCATCATGAGGAGATCTATCAGATGATATGAAGATCTAGTGTTTATGTTAATATACTAGCATTTATTTTTCCATTTGAAGCCAATTACCATACACAGCTTGTGTTTTTGAAGCCTTTTTAACTGTTATAGCGCCACCTATGGTCCGATCTTCACGAAACTTTGCATGCTTCTTAAGAGTCATCTGACACATGTTTTCTTCAACTTTTGTAAAGTTTTGAGTTTTTGTTTAGGTTTTATAGGCTTTTGGATATATGTGGCCACGCCCCTTTTCTAAATGACCCCGTTATAGCTAACGAAAGGACAAAATTCAACATTTTTTTGATAATTATTGATCTAGAGAGTCTGGAGAACTGCGCTGCAGTGGTTTGATCGAGATTGAGTGAAAAACCTAGGACTAGTTCGCAAAAGTAGGTTTTTCACATATTTGTGAATAATTAATGAACGGTTTGATTGACAGCAATGGTTCTTGAGGCAAAGTTGTTCATCATGAGCAGATCTATCAAATGATATGCATATTGTGTGGATTTGTGAAACAGCACGTGATTACAGAGCCATAAAACTCGTTAGCGCCAACTAGTGGCCGATTTCTTTCAAAATTCTTACAGACCTTTAGGGCCATGAGTCAAACATGCCCAGTGAGTTTTGTTCCGATTGACCTTCATTAACCTTGTCTAATAGGTGCTCAAACTTCATTGGCCAATGGCGGCCATGTTTTTTGAGATACGCCAATGTCCTCATAGATCCTTATGACACATTGGACAGAGACACTGCATACCAATTTTCAAGTCGATCGGACCAACGATTGCATAGTTATAGTCATTTTTATGTTTTTTCAGGCTTATAGCGCCACCAAGTGGTAGAACTGTGCAATTTTTTTGATTTGACCAAAGATTGAGCTCGTACATACATTTCCCAAGTTTGGTGAATATATCTCATTTGGTTCATGAGTTATAGCCATTTTAGTAAAAATGGCCCTCCACCTGACAAACTTTTTGGGGCCCTTTCGCAACGATGAGTCAAAATTTGACATTTTTTTAATAATTATTGGGATTCACTGTTCAGAGAATATTTCTGCACTGGTTTGGTTCCGATCAGGCGAAAAACCTAGGACTAGTTCGCAAAAGTAGGTTTTGGACATAATTAACATTTGCGGAAAAACGGGGCCACCAGGACCCAAAATCACAGGGGGTATTTTCAATTTGTATTGACCCAAGGATTCCAAAAATGTAAAATTTTTGAGTCTACGACAAGCGGTTTAGGAGTTATGAGCACTTTCACGTTTTTGATCGCTGTAGCGCCACCTATAGGCCGATTTGGCTGAGTCTTTGCGCCTGAGTAGCGAGGAAGACTACTACCATCTGACCAAGTTTCAGCTCTCTAGGCCTTACGGTTTGGGCTGCACATTCAGTTTTAGGGAAGAATAATAATAATAATAATAAAAAAAATCCTAACAATTACAATAGGGTTTCAGCACTGCGTGCTCGAACCCCTAAAAATCCTTACAATTACAATAGGGTTTCAGTGCTACGCACTCGAACCCCTAATAATAATAATAAAAGTTAATGTTTATATTTTTACTTATGTATATGTTAATATTAATGCAGAACCTTTTTTTGGAGGAACTTCGATGGTGCCCCCTCAGGGAGTTGGTGCCCTATCCAGACTGCTTATACTCTGCGTATGGGGGTACTGACCTACTCAGATGCGGTTTCGATCGCAGCCTTTCTCTTTCAACGTTTCTGGCTGGACCCAACCCGATGACCCAACCAATCTGATGATTGACAGCAGCATGTGCCAATCAGCACAACCTACGAAAGCGAAAGTAAAACCGAGACCGGCAGGATGAAAGGGAAAAAAAGAAAAAAAAAAGACAAAAAAAAAATAAAAAAAACACTTCATCCCAACCTCTCACAGCCCCACACAATGGTTCAGAGGGGGAAGTAGAAAGATCTACAAAAGGTGAGTTATTTTTCTCTGTCGTGCTGTGATAAAGTCAGTTTGATGTTTTTATTTAAAGCTCTTTATTCGGTGATCAAACAGATGATGAAGGGTGTCTTTGTCAGTGAATCACAGAAAGCTGCTCATTCTGATATTGTTGTTCACATTGCGTGAAATCAATGTTTCTCATTGTACTGTGTGTATTATATGATAACCAAATGCGAAATGTAAGATTTCTGTTGAATTGTTTAATATATATATATATATAAAAATCAGTAAAAATAAAAAAATCCCCCGGGATGATGCAACTCCAGCAGCCAGAAAAAAATAAATAAATAAAATTATATATATATATATATATTTTTTTTAAACACTGCAACTTGAGCAGTACCGGCGCCCCCCATACGCAGATTACGCAGTCTGCATAGGGACCATCCCAGTTGCTCCAAAAAACAAACAAACAAACTATATATATATATATATATATATATATATATATATAGTTTTTCGTTTTAGTTTTTTTTACTGTTGACGCAGCAGTATGCAGTAGGCTAAGCACACGTGATGCGCCATTCCCCCATTCGCCGCCCTCACCCCACCTCATCTAATGACCTAATGTATGCGATGCGGCTGACTGCAAGTGATCATAATAAGCAGACCGGTGCCGAGAAAAGAAAAAGAGAAACAATTCAAGACGAAGCCCTTGTATCACTTTCAGGTACGTTTATAATCCTGTGAAACTTTTTTGGCTGTTGAGGTTTTTTGGTAACCAACGCATCTGCCTTAGTTTCCATGGCTTAAAATGAATTAGGCCATATAAAACAAATGAGGTAATAATGATCGTTCAATTAATAATAATCATATGGTTTCATTAAATAACACTGTTACAATGCATAATGTGGGCTACTACGAAATAAACAATTTGTGTACGTTACATATTATGACAAATGCCTGCAAAGGGCGCCAAATGCCCAGTAATTGTTGTTAGCACACTTACAGGACAATCATTTCTTGTTTAATTCTGACCAAACATTTAATTCAAATATCCACTTAATCTTGCGATAGAATTTTTTTTATTATTATCCAAACAACTTTCAAACAATTCTTTAATTAGTGAATACTTTAGAATCATAGGGCTGTTAAAATCAACAAGAAAAATCAAACTCTTTTAGGTTTAGGCTCTAAATGATTTTGCAAAAACATAACCAATACCACATGATCAATTTTTTTCCCTCTTTGTTTGTCTGGTCAAGGGTCAAGAGCCCAACTAAAGCAAAAGCTGACCGCTATATTGGTGACATAAGAATTGTGATTTTTGTCTTTGGTGATTCTGCTTGTTAACATCAGGTGTCTTCAATAATGATCAATCATCACTCAATTGCTTAATTACCTCATTAACTTTAACTCTGCTTCAGTGTTAATTTAACACTCTGATTTTAACACTCATACTCTTGAGTGTGGCCTCACATGTACTCCAAGGAGAGTTAATTTTAGACTGGATTTTTTTTTTTTTTTTTTTTGCAGTGTAGTATTGACAAATGTAGAGATCTGTGTTGTTGCTAAAATCTTTAAAAGGCTGAATACCAATAAGTCCAGTGGGCCGGATGGTAGTTCATCTCTTTTACTTAAAACATTTGCTGATGAACTAACCCCAGCCTTGAATTATCAGTTGACACTGGAAACATTCCTATAATATGGAAAAAAGCAGTTCCATTTCGTTCTTTCTGACTGCCAGAGGCAGTGCTTCACACTGGATGTTATCTCATCACAGATGCACAGATCGAGTCTAATACAGACAAAGTCGCTCGTAACCAGGATGACTCGGGGTTCTCCCCTATTTAACCCAGTGACTTCCTGCAGACTGTCTCTATAATATTCTCGTGTGCATGTATTACAGGTTGAAGAATATTGAAGCAGGGATCTTGTATGGACACTTGGAAGTGTCCATACAGTTGAATTCATTGAGAATACAGTGGTGAGTTGTTACATTATTTGTCTTCCCCAGCGTTGTTTGACAGCTATATTGAGTGTTCTTGCTCGGTGGCACTGTCTTGATAGTATTGTATTATCTCACAACTGTATGAGACCGCATTGAGAGTGGGTGGGCTCTGTTGTGTGTGGTATCTCTGCGTGTTTAGTGGCGATTCTACTAAACGCTTATGTGGTATGGTGGTTGATACTGCTGAATGCATGTAGGCTTCGTTTGCAGGCATTCAATATTAGTTGTATGTTTTTGTATACATTTCACTTGACATATTAAAAGATACATATATATTTATATACACTCAGATTGTTATTCACTGAGTGTGTCTAGTATATATGATATATAGCTGGAAATAGCTTGGTAACAAAGCTCTGTTGAATGTAGTGACAGTCAGAGTATTTTCGCTCGGCTTACAGGAACTTTATCCGGGCTAGGATGGAAAAGGTATCTCATGCCTGCACAGTGTGCAAGGCCGCTCTGCAAAAGGATGATGGGCATGACTGCTGCCCTTCCTGTTTAGGTTTGGAACACCTGAAACAAGGCCTCACAGAGGAGGCCTGCATGAACTGCAGAGTGATGTCTTGGGACAGGAGGACTTCAAGGGTAGCTATGGTAGAAGGGCTCTTGGGTGAGTTGCTACCAAAACCACCACCACGTAAGTTGGCAGCCAAACATAAACACACTGAGGCTATGTATACTTCAGCTGGGAAACGGCCTAAGGAGGATCCCTTGGCTAAGAAGGTGGATGTGTTGACTGTGGCGTTTGCTCAGATCAAGTCTTTGCTTATGAAGTTACAACTGGGTGAAAAACTAGTTTCTTCACATGAAGCCCCCACTTTGGAGTCGCCCATTCTTGAGGAGGATGTCATGTGTGTGACTGCTTCTGACAGTCAGTTCTATGAGAGTGAAGGTGATGAGGTTACATCAGAGATTCAGTCCCAGGGCTCTTATGATCCCAGGATGTTGATCAGGGGTCTGCAGAAGGCCCACAGTCAGAGCAGGAAGTGGTGAAGCGAGCTCTTTGAGCTGCATTGGCTTGCCTAGGTCTTGATACAGTCCCGGCAGCAGCAGCCTCTGCTAGTGCTTTTTTCAGAGGTTCGGCTCAACCAGATCTTCTTATCATTCCACAGTCAAAAGATTTTATTGATGAGCTGCAGAAGTGTTAGGCTAACCCAAAATCACTTGCGCACCACACTAGTGCAAGCAGAGCTTTGGTGGCAGTGCAAGATGCAGATACTTATGGTCTGGGTCAGATGCCGTAAGTAGGTTGATCCAATTATTGCCTCTTTTGTTCTCTCTCCAGAAGAGGTTTTGAGGCCTACTGTCCATTGCCCTCAGCCTCAATGTCGGATTACGGATGATCTTCTTATTCAGGCATATAACACAGCGGCACATATGGGTCGCATTGGCAATTCTCTCTCCCATCTTATGTTGGCGTTGTCCCAGTGTGATACTGCGAGAACCACCAACTCGCTTGGGGATGTGTGAATGTCCGTAAAAGTTGTTAAAATGATGGATCTACCCACAATAGCACTTTCGTGCAAGGTGTAGTTTATTTACAGCACTGTAGTTACATACAAAAGTCCACGAGTGATGGCGTGGAAAATATATACAGTGTTTCACCAAGACCAAAAAATACAAAGTGACAAAGAAACAACAAACGGGAAAATAAAGATGAAAAAGATATATACAAAATATACACAAAGGGTATCCTCAATATACTCGCTTTAATAGATGTTGCTCACGGCACTACTGCTTCACGTTCGCGTTCGACTTGGTTAACAAGTACAAATTTGAGTCTGGCCTCCCTTTTTATAGCGCCCCTTCTTTGGACGTACCATATTTTAAAACTATGCATTTTCTAGCAACCTCAGTACAAATATACAACAGTCATATTCTATAAACAAAACCTTATTTCAACATAAAAACACAAAGCAAAACCAATAATACAAATGCATGTTGTTTTCTTTTATATTCGTCAGTCTTTAACACATTTGATAATGGTTTTGCCCGGTTTTGAGCTCAGCGCACCAACCCATGATATCATAAGCAGTTGACGCGCAATCGCTCTGTTTCGCCAGCGCCACCAGCAAGACTACCCACGCCAAACACTCAGGACAAACAACAAACACGGAATACACAACATAAACGAGACAATACATAGCATGTATGATCGGGATGAATCTGGAACAGGGTAAATGTAATGCGTGAAACTGTCCATGGGCTGTCGAGTCGGCGTGTGCACCCACTCGGCTGACAATGAGACGGAGGGGAAAGGAAAACAGTGTGGTGAGTGTGTGTGTGTGTGTGTGTGTGTGTGGTGCGGTAAGTGTGTGTGCTTGCTGTACCCAGCCAGAAGCTTCAACTTCATCACATCACCTCCCCCTACTCTTGGCCGCGTACTGTCCGGGTACCGTGACAGGTAGTCGGCAACCACGTTCTGCCATCCTGGTCTATGCCGCATCTTGAATTTGTAGGGCTGGAGGCTTAGGTACCACCTCATAACTCCGGAGTTGTGGTCTTTCATTGTCTGAATCCACGTTAGTGCCCGGTGGTCTGTCTCCAGATCAAACTCCCTTCCTAGGAGATAATATCTTAAACTTTCGAGGGACCACTTGATAGCGAGACACTCTTTCTCCACAGTCGAGTACCTGGTTTCCCTGGGCAACAGCTTCCTGCTGATGTAGACCCCTGTTTTTTCTGCTCCCATCTCCCCCTGGGCCAGGACAGCCCCAACTCCTGTGGCTGAGGCATATACATGGACCAGGAATCTCTGGTTGAAGTCAGGGCTTTGTAGGACTGGGCTGGAGCAGATCTTCTCTTTAAGAGTTCTGAAGGCTGCCTTACAGTCCTCAGTTCACTCCATCGGATTCTTTGTTGCTTTTGTCAACATGATCATAAGTGGTGTAGCGATGGTGGCAAAGTCAGGGACGAACCTCCTATACCAACCCACCAGGCCTAGAAAGGATCTCATCTTCTTCTTCGATCTAGGCCTTGGGCTCCGTCAGATGGCTTCCATTTTGTCCTCTTGGGGTCTCAGCTTGCCGTTGCCCAGGTGATACCCAAGGTAACTGGTCTCCTGCCTTGCTCACTCAGATTTCTTGATATTGAGGGTGAGGCCTGCCTCTTGGATACGTCTCAGGGTCTCTTCTAGATGTTTCAGATGTTCCTCCCAGGAGTTGCTGAAAATTACTACATCATCCAAGTAGGCAGCTGCCCACCCCTCACACCCTCGCAGAACTTGGTCCATCAGTCATAGAAACGTGGCAGGTGTCCCATGCAGACCTCTGCATTACATCCCACCGCTGCCACCAAATGTGATACTGCGAGAACCACCAACTCGCTTGGGGGGTCAGTGCTGCGAGCATGTGCGGTTCTTGAAGCAGCCGGCGTCTGAAGTTTCATATGAAGGCTCTCTGCGTCACTGGGGGTCTCAGCAGATCTAGCTGACTGCAGAATCACATCCCGTAGTCCCTGGAGCTCAGCCAGATGTCTCTCCTCCCGTTACTCCTGTGCATCGAGGAACTGACGCATTAGGCTTATCAATCCCTCATTGATAGCACTTGGAGTGCTCTCATAGAGTGGAACGAGGTAAGGTATTCAGTGACCTCGGGGATGGGGACAGCAGTCAATTCAGGCCCCAAAGGGCAGACCGCCATAGACTTATAGACTTAAAGGATGCTTACTTCCATGTTCCAATTGCTCCACAGCACAGGCCATTTCTCTGCTTTGCATTCCAGGGTCAAGTCTATCAGTTCAGAGTACTTCCGTTCTGCCTTTCTCTATCCCCACGAGTCTTCACCAGGTGTATGGCAGTGGCGTTGGCTCCAATACAGGCCAAAGGGCTTCAGGTACTGGATGATTAGTTACTGTGCTCTCACTTTCGGGAGCAGGCAGTGGTGGAAATTACACGGCTGCTCTCCCATGTTGCTGACTGGGCCTGGTTGTGAATTTCAGCCAGAGCCAGTTAAATCCGACTCAGTGGGTGATGTTCATAGGTATTATCCTGGACTCACAGGTGATGATAGCTTCACCATCAGAACAGCGTGTGAACAGTATTCTGCAGCTCCTCCGGCGGTTTTGAATGGAGGTCAGACTACCATTTAGGTACATTCTTAGACTCATGGGCATGCTGGCAGCAGCGGCTGCAGTCCTCCTTTCGGGCCTCCTATCGCTTCGTCCCTTCCAGATGTGGGTGAACAGTTTTCATTTGAGTCCCGCTGGTCACAGAAACAAGATGATCAGAGTCACACAGCCAGGCCTTCTCACACTGAAACCATGGAGGAAACCATATCTGACGAAAGGGGTTGCTCTGGGCAGGATTCCCTTGCGGCAGGAGGTAGTCCAGACTGATGCTTCTTTTGCCGGCTGGGGCGCAGTCTGGCAACACAGGGCGGTCAGAGGTCAATGGGATTCCCAGCAAAGGGGAAGAATATAAATACCCTGGAACTTCGAGCAGTGCTACTGGCTCTGAGGCACTTTGCACTAAATTTACAAGGCAGGCATGTTCTTGTCAGATCAGACAATACATCAGTGGTTTATCACATCAACCATCAAGGGGACACAAGATCCAGCCGGTCTCTTCGAGTGTCACAGGAGCTGCTGACAGGGGCCTTCCCTTGGTTTAGCGAGTATCAGAAAAATGCACATACCAGGAGTGACGAATGTGGTGGCAGACTTCTTCTCACGCCACAAACCTCTGTCAGAGGAATGGAGACTCAACCCAGAGGTGGTGGAGATGATTTGGCAAAGGTTTGGCAGAGCAGGACTGGATCTCTTCGCCTCGGAAGCATCGACCCAGTGCCCCCTTTGGTTTTCACTGGCAGAAGAGTCCACGACTGGCCAGATCAGTTACTGTATGCCTTTCCCCCAATACCTTTAATCTTAGCAACTGTTCACAGAGTCCTTCAGGGACGCCACAGGTTACTTCTAGTGGCACCAAATTGGCTGGGAAGACCCTGGTTTCCAATGATGTACAGGCTCTTATGAGGGGATCCCTGAAGCCTTCCCAGGAGGATGGATCTCCTCCACCGGGGGGGGGGGGGGGGGGGTTCCAGACTGCCTACAGCTCTGTGTTTGGCCTCTGAAGGGGCAGAGCCACTTTTGAGAATCTGTGATCAAGAGGTACAGAAGACCATAAGCACCTTCCACCAGGAGTGCTTATGCTTATAGGTGGAAGTTCTTCTGTGATTGGTGTAGGGAGCAGAGAGTCTCCCCAGAGGTATGTCCTCTCCCCTCGGTGTTGTGCTCTTTGCAATTTCTGCTGGAAGGTAATTGGTCAGCTTCTACTTTAAGAGATTATGTGGCTGCAATTTTAGCACATCATGTATGGATAGATGGTCAGCTATTGGGATCTCATGCCTTGGTTGCTCAATTCCTTTGAGGTGCACAACGGCTGCACACTCCTCAGGTCATTCGGGTACCCTAATGGGACCCGAGCCTTGTCTTGAAATCTCTTACATTACCTCCGTTTGAGCCTTTGGAGCACAGTGACTTGAAGTGGCTCTCTTTGAAAACAACTTTTCTCTTGGCAATTACTTCAGCTAAATGTGTGAGTGAGCTCCACACGCCATCAGTTAACATGACCTGCTTGGACTGGAATGCAGATGGTTTGGCAGTGAAGCTGTGGCCAAACCCAGCATTTCTCCACAAGAGGCTTTCTGCCTTGTTTAGGAATTAGGCTATTGAGCTGGCAGTATTCAATCCTCCAGGGTTAGAATTACAAGAAGAAAGCGGATACAGACTCTTGTGCCAGGTGAGGGCCCTCTGGGGCTACCTCAGGGCAACAGAAGATTTTCGGCAGTCAAACCAGACCTTTTTCTCTGTTTTGGGGGGCAGAGAAAAGGGCAGCCCCTATCAAAGCAGAGATTGTCACATTGGGTAGTTGAGGTAACCCATGCTTACAAGTCCAGTGGAGGTCCATTGCCATCGGGAGTGAGGTGTCATTCAACAAGGGGCATCTTGATGTCTTGGGCGGCACTCAAAGGTGTCCCCCTTAGTGATATATGTGCAGCAGCTACTTGGTCATCTGCAAGCACATTTTCCCGATATTACAGGGTTAATGTGGCTGCTTCGGATACCTTTGGAACAGCTGTCCTGTTGGGACCCTCAACTTCTTAAGAGGTAAATAGGACCTCCTCGTGACCTTGTGGTTATAAGTCATCCAGTGTGAAGCACTGCCTCTGGCAGTCAGAAAGAATGAAATAGAATGAGAGTTACGAAGGTAACTGTGGTTCTATGAGTTCTGGATGACCGCCAGAGCTTTCTGTATCAGCATCATCTATAGCAATAATTTAAAGCACCATGTCACATTCAATAGAGAAATCATAGTTGTCAAACCTCTTATAAAAGTAATCCAACTCATTTGCTTTGCCATTTAATCAGTGACATGCAAGAGTTTGTCTTTTGGTTTCATTTCTCTTTTTAGTTTCTATGTTCATTGAGTCCCATAATTTTTTAGAGTTCATAGTTTGGAAGTTTTTTTTTTTTTTCTATCAGTTCCTTGTGATGCTCCTTTGCTCCTTTTAGTCTCTGGTTCAACTCCTTAAGCCTTGTTTATACTTTCACCTAGTTCTACAACCTTTACATTGCGCCCTCTAAAACTCAGGAAACAGCAGTAAGAAGTAGCAGATTTTTTTTTTTTTTTTGAATGAATTTCTTTATGTATAAACCCAGCTAGCAGGGAACATTCCCAGAACTTTAGTGAACATGCTGTACATGTTTGGTTAATGTTTTAAAGAACACATTTGAATGTAACACTTAAAGAATGTTTTAAGTTTCAAATAACTTACCTGTAATGTTAAATGTAAACAATATCACATTTTAACTGTAACTTTTCAAGGAAGATTTGGAAATGTTTTTGAAGTAACAGATCACACAATATTCTTAATAAAACACTGACACAATGTTTCATGATAACTAAAGAAGAACATTATAAAGGATATCATTGAGGTCTGAGATACCAGAATGTTTTTATAAAACATTGTCAATATGTGATGTGTTAACAAAACTATGACATTTTAACTGCATCATTTTGAGGATGTTTTAAGGATGTTGTTTAGGAAACAGAATAGAAAATATTCTTAATAAAACATTGACACAATGTTTCATGGTAACTAATGAAGAACAATATCTGAACCACATTAGGAAAACATTACAAGGATCCCAGCTAGAAATGTTTCACGTTCTGGGAATGTTTTATTTTAGTTCCCAGAATGTTCTGCTAAAAGGTAGGATAACATTCTCTAAAAACATTCTACAAATGTTTATTGATAACAATGTTAAAACATTATCCTCTAATTTTATAATAAAGCTTCCCATCACACTAGATGTGGACTTACATTGCACAGATGTCATATTTTGGTTGAAAGTGAAAACCCAACCTTTGTTTGATGTCAAGCTCCAACATCATTAAATAACTCTGTAATGCTGTTTTTGGAGTTATTTAATGAAGTTGGAGCTTCATAAAACAAATGTTGGGTTTTTACTTTCAACCATTATTTGACATCTGAGCAATGTAAGTCCACATCTAGTGTGATGGGAACCTTGTAAACATTTCTGTTTTTAGTACACTTCACCATACCGACACTACAAATGAATCAAAGAATCATGCAAAACCCTGTAAAGATTGATATTATCTGTGTCGTAATTAAGACTGTATATGGACATAATATGTATGAAAGTAATGAAACTAAATTGAACATAAATAAAATATTGACGTTCATTTCAAAAGTTACAAAAAATGCTGTGCACACTGCCATGCGCAAAGAGGCCTTGGCACTCAACATGCATGGCCACCCACTCCAGTATGATGTGATTTTCGCCTCATTCGCATTTGCGCTCATTTGGATGCAGCGAATATAAACCAGACTTTAATGTGTGTCAACGTATTGAGGAGGATTACAACAAACTGTGTCAGAATGTTCTACATTCTAATACTTTTCAGCTATGCCATTTTTTATACAATTATATTCATCAACTAAGAGTTTAAGTTTATCTTTATCTCATTCAGTGTTAAAGGTTTAAGATAAAAGGAAACACCTAGGAACAAAATCAAATCACAGGGAGGAGTGGGTAACAGGTTTGTAATTAGAATCTGATAATTACGCTCTTGTCGGGATATATGCCATTCTATACTATGTTTAAAGGGGTCGTGACATGGATTTTTTATTTTTTTTTTGTCTGTCAGTAATCAACTGCTGTTATGATTTTTCTCCATACAAATCGTTAGCAGAAACTCAAAGTGTCTGTGTTTTGTGCTGTTTATGGATGCTCAAATTGATTAAACTGAGAAAACACAAGGAGCTTTTAATGTTTACGAAAATGTAATGACCACATACCCTGTAGAGGATTGACTGCAAAAGCGGAACTGATAAGATGAAGGAAAGTCTGTACTATAATGGTTTAGACATTATTACAAGAGAAAGATATAAACAGAAAATTACAACATATGTTGGATGATCATATCCCCATATGATTGTAAAGCGCTTTGGGTGTATGGCAATACACAATGAAAGTACTATATAAATGCACTCATTCATTCATTCATTCATTCATTCATTCAAATCTTTATATATTTTTATATCTTCACCATTTGCACACACAAGCTATGAAACTTGCAACATTTTTAATGGTACAAAGACCTCTTATATGTCAAAAGATCAAGGCAAATTTGATTTCTCCTGTTATGACCCCTTTAACTACCTTTTTAGAAATTTTTAACAAGTTTTTAACAAGAATTTTAGAATGATAAATTAAAAAAAGAAAAATATTCTCTTCTTTTACTACAGACATGACATCAGAACCCATTGAACTGGCAGCCCTAGGAAGGCCTCTGTTTCCTGGTATGCTGTATGACTGCCGCAAGGATTCCTTCATTCCAGGTGCTTTACCTACTTAAAGGGGTCATCAGATGCCCATTTTCCACAAGTTGATATGATTATTTAGGGTCTTAATGCTTTATAACATGCTTTGGTTAAAATTTCTCAATGGTACTGTAAAACAACACCCTTTTTACCTTGCCAAAATCAGATCTGCAAAAATCATCCTGTTCTGGTCAAGGCTGCTTTAAATGTTAATGAGCTCTGCTCGCCCCACCCCTCTCTTCTCTCTGTGGAGAGACAAGCCTGTTTACGTCAGCCGCATTTAGCCGTTAAACTTGCTAACTAGCACGTTATTAGGAACTGTACTAACTTACATCCCTGTACTTACAATGTACTAACTTACATCCCTCTCCGGCATCCAAACAATGGAGGTCGGACGGTTACAGCCGATCTGAGGTAAGACGCTCATGTCAATCAACTATCATGGGAGCGGCCTCTGTTGGTGTGACGCCACACTGACAAGCATCTGAGAATGGCTCGATTTTAAAAAGATTTTTACAGATTAATTAAAAACCACTGCATGGATTTTTATCATTATAGGGTAGATTTGTACATACACTGCCAACACACATTAATGTTCAAACAACATGTTGTGAACTTTGCATCCGATGACCCCTTTAAATAAAGAAGTTTTTTGCTTCCTTTTCCACCAAATTGTGAAGCCACAATGAATAAATAAATAAATGAATAATAAAATAATGGAAAAGTTATAATAATTTCCATTAATAAATTAACAAATATTATAAATTGTTCAACAGCACATTAGTTATTATAAATTCAAATATATACAAGTGCTTCTAACTGTGTACTAATGAACTTACTGAATATTATATCATTATTAACAAAAGCATTAGTTCATGTAAATCAAGGATGGACAGCTTTGATAGTAATGAGGGCCATCACTTTTTCTCCTTTATACCAAGGGGCCAGATTACCATTCTACGTCCATACACCTTTCACACCATCTCACTCAGTTTCCTTTTATTGAAGGATGACATAAATCCTGTCCATGGTCTTCGGTCTTCCTGACACCAGAGGTCGCACTACACCCTGGACTACATTTCCCATACTCCACTTCACCCATTACGCACACAGCTGCAGCCAGTCACACATTGCATAAATACGAGCTCCCAACTATCATTCAGCGCCAAGTATTGTCTAGCATTTATCACTCTCCTCGTGTTAGCTACGTTACAGAGCCATTCTAAGTTCCCTGAGTCTAGTTTAGTCTTGTTTCTAGCCTGGTTATCTCATTTCGCCTGCCCTGGATTTATTGCCTGTCTTTGATTGGCCCTTGGTCTTGCCGTTTCGGACTCTGTTTGCCCCTCGTTGGAACTATTGACTGTCTGTTTGGAATACCTGTTTGCCTCTCCCCTTGGATTACACCACCGATTGACTCTCTTTGCATTTGGATCCGTCTGCTTCACGTCTTGTTTGCTCAGGAGAGGGGCACTGAGGATCTTTGCAGCTGTGTTCACTGTAGGCTGTAGGGTCTTCCCAGATAGAAATCTTTCATGCTCTTCAAAATGTTTGAAGCAGCAAGGTTTATTTAAGTTCCCAAAATATTCTCCTAAAAGGTAGGATAACATTCTCTAAAAACATTCCAAAAATGTTTATTGTTAACATTTTTAGAACAGTATCTTCTAACATTCTAATCAAGCTTCCCATCACACTAGATGTGGACATACATTGCTCAGATGTCAATTTTTTTTTTAGTTTGTGGATGAGCTGTTGTGGGATAATTGTACTGAATACTCAGATGTCAGTGAACAAGAGTCTTTGTTTTCTATGTGGGTAAGAGCAAGGTGGAGGGTGGAGGAAATGGTATTGTCTGTAGAGCGGTTTGGAGCGAGTGTATGGGGAGATTGGATTTGATATGGTGCATGACTAACCTCTCGAAGCACTTCATCATGATCGGGGTCAGTGCTATGGGATGGTAGCCATTTAGACAGGACACGGGTGATTTCTTTGGTAACAGTATGATTGTTGTGGATTTGAGACGTGGGGACGACTGCCTGGCTCAGCGAGGTGTTGAAGATATCTGTTAAGACATCTGTCAGCTGTTCAGCACAGACTGGCGTGTGACGTGTACGTGCTCTTACGTAGTATACGCAAGTGCCAGAAGCTATCAGCGCTTATAGATGCTCTCTACTTCTGTTGCATCTCATAACACTTACTACAAGAACGCCACCACTTTTGAAGAGATCTCTGTCTCCCTGAAGCTTGAAGACTTGCTGCGGCTGCAGCTGCTTCCTCCATCTCTCTGACTTCTTGCTCTGAGTATTCTGGTTCAAATAAATATAGTTGGGCAAAAAAAAGATTCACGTTGTCTGATGATATATAAAAATCATCTTCCATTGCAATGACCTGTACTTCTAAATATCTTTAGATCTTCACAGTGCCAGTGAACACGTCCGCAATCTCTGTGCACTTTGTAAACAACAAGTAACATAAGCGCAGATCGATTCCGGCGCTTGCGTATACTATGCCAGAGTGCGTACATGTCACGCGCCAGATGCTGTGCATGCTCTCAGGACAGTAAGACATAGTGGTAAGGCACAGTAAGACATCAGAGGCAAAAAATTATATAAATACTGTTCAGTTTCTCGCACAAACCGATCGTTTCGTGTCTTAGGACATCAGTGTATTGTCACAAGTTGCAGGGTTCAATTTGGTTTTGTTTGTGTATGTTTTTTTTTTTACTCTCAAAGATTTGGGAGCCATTGACTGCCATTATATGACTGACAGACTGCAACGGTTTGAGTTAAAACTCTTCGTTTGTGTTCTACTAAAGAAACAGTCACCTTGGATGCCCTGGGGGTAAGCAGATAAACTTGAGGTGTTGTGTTGCTGGATGTAATAATGAACATAGTGGTCATCATTTACTCCCGACATCTGAGCCGCTGCAGTGGATAACATTTGTTTGTGAAGGGAATGCGTCTCCTGATCTACATAAATGCGTCTGTTCGCGCAAATCGTTCGTGATCCAGCTTCACCTACAGCAGAAGTGAGTATAAGGTTTTTCTTATGAATCTCTCCAATCACCTTTCCTCAAAACTACTAGTTAGCAAGTTTTGCGGCTAAAGTAAACAGGCCTCGTCAGAGAGGGGCGGAGCGAGCAGCGCTCAAGTGATTGCTTTAGTTGGGTTTTTGATTCTTGCCTTTCATTAAGTCAATTCATTTTCTGTGCTACAATAGTGTTTCAATGTAAACATTTACGCTATTAAAAAGAATGTTTTAAAATTAAGTTGAAGTAGATTACTTTTTATGAGTGTCAAGCAGCAATAAAGTTGAGAAACAAACTAAATCATACTGATGATCTTTCAATACTGATGTAACTGTTCTATTTTATAAATGAGAGGAGAGAGAAAAGAAAAGAAGAGAAAGAAAAAAAAAAAAAAACTGTGGCAGTACACAAAAAGATTTAGACATCAACACTCAACACACAAACCTCAACAATGGTGACAATCATCAAACTAATTCAGATAAATAGATCAACTGCAATGCATGTCATCATTAATGAGTTTTTACTATATTGATACCCAGCATGCATTTCTGCATAAAATTTTCTTTTGCTGACTGTCACCATTGTTGAGTTTTATATGCTGATTCCTGATGTCTAATTGATTCAGAAATTTAAAGCTTTTTTTTTTTTTTTTTGTAATTTCTGTTAAATTCATGGAAGTATTATATCTGTATATCTGCCTTAACTTCACATTGCAGTAATACACATTGTGAACGGTTTATATAACCTCTCAATAATTACAGTCACCATCATCTGATCCCTTTGTATCTTAGATTTCATTGTCTCAAACTATGCATTTTCACACAATATTGCAAAACACACACACAAAATCTAATATTGAAGTACAAAGTCAAGAGCCCAACTAAAGCAAACACTGATCACAACAATAGTTTTATACATTTTAAAAAAAAATGTCAACATTAATTGCAGGAGCAAAAGTTAAATTAATTCAATGTCATTAACACTGACAAATCAACTACTTTTAACTTTGATTCAATGGTTGCTTGAGGGTAGCACTATTAAAACTTGTTCTGGCACAATTCAGGGCTGGTTATAAGTTATTATTTGGCTGAGATTAGGGCCAGTTATGGCTCTCGTGTGGCTCACATCTGTAGTCCAGATCTGGGCCATTCAAAAGACCATAATTATTTTGCTGGCCCGAGGGTAACTGCTTGCTTAACCCAGAGCTGGGCCAGATGTCAACTGCTATGTGGGAAGTAGCACACCTAAAGTACTCTTCAGTGAAGAGCTGATGAGTTGAACCAGGTGTGTTTGATCAAGGAGACATGCATAATGTGCGGTGTTAGATGTTTCCTGTGCCTTTCCTTGTGCATTGTTTGTAGTCTGTTTGTAGTCCTTGTAGTCCCTGTTTGTAATTGGTCCCCTGTGATTAGGTTCCCCAGGTGTTTTCCATTTACCATGCCCCCTTGTTATTTTGTTAGCTTGTTCTGTTGTGTATAAATAGTGCTTGTGTCCTGCTTGTGCTTTGTCAGTTGTTGTATGTTATGAAGCTGTTGCTTGATTGTGTTTTGGTTCTGCTTCTTTGTTCACTTTGTCTTTTTATTAAACTACCTGAACTTAGATCTACAACCCAGCCTGTTTCCTTCAGCCCCGCATATAACAAAAAGAGTTGAAAGTTTAATAACATTTCACATAAACATAAGCATAAGCATAACATAAGTATTTTGAAATATGTAAACTAATGATCTGTTGTCAGAGTACATCAGCAAACATTTCTAAGCACATTATCTTATATTTGTAGCTATATGACTATATGTTAACTAATGATCTGTTAAGCATTATATATTGTTTGTTAATTATTTATTAATAAAATTATTATAAAGAGTTACCAGCAATATTGATGTAGTCAGTTTGAGACACAATAAAATTAAGCATACAAATATTAAATTAGCTTAAAATTGTCCTACAGAGACAGGGTGCATCTTTACCTCAGTAAATTGTAAGATCCTGATATGTAACTTTTAAAACCATTTCCCATTTCAGGTGTTACTTTGTGGGATAAGAAATCACTGAGTGACAATTTGGACAGTCGTCAAAAGCTCATGACAGATTTGAAGTTCAGTAGCTCAGACTCTCTCTCTAGTAAGGCCAGTCTCCTGAATGTAAGCGCTTCACTGAAGGCCAGCTTTTTGGGGGGGCTGGTGGAGGTGGGAGGATCTGCCAAGTACCTGCAAAACACCAAATCCTCCAAACAACAGTCCAGAGTAACAATGCATTACAGTGAAACCACAAGATTTGATCAACTTACTATGACTCAGCTCGGCCAGATCACCTACCCTCAGGTGTTTGACCAGAAAACTGCAACTCATGTGGTCACGGCTGTGCTGTACGGCGCTCAGGCCTTCATGGTGTTTGATCGCTCATTTGCAGAAGATGAAAACAAGCAGGAGATTGAGAGAGAACTGAAGGTCATGGTCAAAAAGATCCCTACATTTTCCATTGAGGGAGAAGGAGGTGTAAAAATGACGGATGAGGATAATAAAAAGGCTGAGAATATCACCTGCACATTTCATGGTGATGTCCATCTTGAGCAGAATCCCACCACGTACATGGAGGCCCTAGAGGTGTACAAGAAGCTCCCCACTCTACTGAAGGAGAATCCTAAGAATGCAGTGCCAATAAAAGTCTGGCTCTATCCTCTTTGTCTACTGGATACAAAAGCAGCTCAGCTGGAGAGAGAAATCAGCACACGTTTGATTTCCAGCACTGCAGATATGATGGAGGGGTTGTGGGAGGTAGAGAGGGCATGCAATGACCTGTGCAGAAGAACAGAGGTAGATGTCTTTACCGATATCAAAGCAAGGTTGCACTCATTTCAGAATTCCTTTAGCATTTACAAGATGGTGTTTCAGAAAGAACTGGCCAGGGTCTTGCCTGCCATTCGAGGAGGAGGTATGGAGGAACAATCCCTGGAAGACATCCTGAAGATACACATCAGCTCCCCTTTTAATGCTGACTTACTTAACCAATGGTTAGATGATGCAAAGTCTGAACTTGAAAAATCACAGCAACACACTAAATGAGATTAACATAGTAGATTCAGATGGGCTCAACGCCATCCTTCTTGATCCTAATATTGATGTAGTGTTGTGCTTGACCTTCACATCTCTAAAATATGAAGACCCATATCTTTCAACCCTGACAGAGTTTCTAAAATCTGACAAGTTTAAAGAGCTAGATGAAATAAAAAACCTGCTTTCTGTGACATCAGACACCAGGAAGTGGTTCAAAGATCCTGATGTCATTGAAAAGATGAGAGAGAACTTATGTCTCTTCAAGAGATTTTCAGAGGTCAATAAAAATGAGAAGAGTATTCGATTCATTATATCTGCCATCTCCAATCCCTCCATTCCAGGCTCCTTCATCTATCTGTATGAACATGGGAAACTGACAGACATGAAGTTCCAGCCCGTGTCCAAGCCACCCCCACCAGTAGTGAAGAATGTCCTGGGGCGAAATGTTTCCCTGAAATTGCAGAAGTCCCTAACTGGAGAAACAGTGAAGTACAGAGTGGAGTACAAGCAAGTGAAAACAGATTCTGGTGCTGAGGAACACTGGGTTGGCATAGACACAGCCAATGAAGACTTCAGCCTTACTGAATTGGTATCTGGAAAGCAGTACCTGATCCGCTACAGGATAGTGGGTAAAGTGGGAGTGAGTGAAGCCAGTGAAACTGTCAGTCCTGCACCTTCTTTAAGTAAGTGTCATCTGCACAGTGTTTTCTTTTTTATTTTAATTTCCTCAAAATATTTGCTATGTTCAAACAATCAGCATTTAGAATTATGTTTGAGACTCTATTTAACAGGTGTGACTACCAAACTGTCCTGTTCTCATAGCAGCAAATGCATTATTTGAACAGCTACTATATTAATAACCACCTATTAGGTGTATTAGGTACACGGTGTGGATAGTACGTACTAACAAAGGCATAATCAAAATGACATCACTCAGCTGTGGGTGATGGTCAGGGTTTTGATAGTCTGAGATATCACCTGTTGCTGATGCCTTTGATGATAACAAGACGATTATTATTATTATTATTATTATCATTATCTGTCAAAAAGACTAGGCACCTAATTTTAGCGATGCAGTGCAGAGAGCTACTTTTGGGACACTTCAGAGACTTGCCGTAGGGCGGCAGATATAAACATAAGTACTGACTAGAGGCTGTGATCAGCTCCAGTGGTCATGTCGGAGCCATAATGCGCCACAGACGTGTGCTGCTGGAATAAACACAAGCATTGAGTGGCCGTGATCAGCCGTGATTTTTTATTGCCATAATGAATGTGTTTTGCAGACACAGACTTACAGCTGTCACATAATGTGCGAAGAAGGCACGAAGAAGGAAGATGAAGGTCAAAGATAAATCTTTAATACAATCTACACGGAAGTCCACACAGGTATATCCACAACAGGAAGGTTAACACTCACGTAAACATTGACGAGACCGGACGACAAACACTGAACTGAAACCAACTAATTAAGATAAGTGATTAATTAAGACACAGGTGATACAAGGTTAACTAATAATGACATAATGAGGGCAGGAACAGGAAAACCATATATGGGCACGTGAGGAAAAAACCAATACAAATAGTCCAGGGGTGTGACAGTTCTCCCCCCTCTGGGGGATGGCAACAGGAGGTCAGTGCAGGTGGAGGCTCTGGTTGAGTACGGACTCCCAGGAGCAGGACAACAAACAAAGTCCACGGTGGTGACAACGGAGGGAGGAGACAGAAGGGTCCAGGGTGGAGCAGAAGGAGGAAGGAGCCAGGGTGGAGACAGAAAAGACCCAGAGCAGGAGGTGCCAGGCGAGACCCAGGCCGCAGCCACGATGACAACCCACGGCGGAGCCGACGGAGGGAGGAGCCATGGTGGAGAAAGGGCTGACGACTCCCGGGGGCCGACGGACGGCGGCGGAGCAAGTAGAGGTGGAGCCCGAGGAAGAGACGGAGAGCCGATGAGTCCAGGTGACACCGAGGATCTGGAGGACCAAAGCGGAGTCCAAGGCTCAGGCGACGCTGGAGGGAGGGAGGGAGGGAGGGAGGGACGGAACAGTGAGGCGCAGCTGGAGGAGTGGAGTCCTGAGGCGGTGGCGGGTCGACAAGTAAGAAGGAGACTGAAACTTTCATATTCTAGATTCATTACATGTAAAGTAAAATATTTAGATTTTTTATTTTAATTTTGATGATTACAGTTTACAGCTCATGAAAGTCAAAAATCCCATATATCAAAATATTAGAATATTTATGAATTCCAGTTATCTCTTGTTCTTTGAAACCACACTAATGGGGAAGAGTGCTGATTTGGCAATCGTCCAGAAGACAATCACTGACACCCTCCACAAAGAGAGTAAGTCACAGAAGGTCATTACTGAATGGAGTGGCTGTTTATAGAATGCTGTATGAAGGCATATTAAATGCAAAATTGACTGGAAGGAAGACATTGGGTAGGAAAAGGTGCACAGCAGCGATGACCTCAAGCTTGAGAATACTGTCAAGCAAAGCCAATTCAAACACTTGGGAGAACTTCACAAGGAGTAGAATGAAGCTTGAGATAGTGATAAGGAGAAAAAGAACTATACTGTTGTTCAATGGTCCAAAGTTCTCTTTTTAGATAAAAGTAAATTTCATGTTGAAATCATGGTCTCAGAGTCTGGAGGAAGACTGGAGAGGTACAGAATCCAAGCTGATTTCAGAAACTTTACACTGGACTTCAAGCAATGATGATTTGGGGTGCCAGGACTTCTGCTGGTGTTGGTCCATTGTGTTTTATGAAGTACAAAGCTGATGCAACCATCTACCAGGATATTTTAGAGCACTTTAGGCTTCCATCTGCTGACAGGTTTATGGAGATGCTGATTTTCTTTTCCAGCAGGACTTTAGCACCTGCCCACAGTGCAAAAACTACTTCCAAGTGGTTTGCTGACCATGATATTACTGTGCTTTATTGGCCAGCCAACATGCCTGACCTGAACCCCATAGAGAATCTATGGAATATTTTCAAAAGAAAGATGTTCTGAAGGTTCATTAGTGCCTCAGCAGTGCCACAGGCTGATTGGTTCCACGCCACACTTCACTGATGCTGTAATTTGTGCTAGGAGCTAGGAATTTGCTGTAATATGTGCTGCCGACCAAGTATTGAGTGCATAAATAAACATACTTTGAAAAACTTGAAATTTTCTTTTTTTGCAAATCCATTTTTTGATTGATCTTAGGAAATATTCTAATATTTTGAGATACTGGATTTTTGACTTTCATGAGCTGTAAGCTCTAATCATCAAAATAAAAAAATAAAAAAACTTTAGAAATAGTTTACTTTACATGTAATAAATCTAGAATATATGAAAATTTCAGTTTTTAAAATAATTTACAATAAAAAAATTAACTTTTTCATGATAATCAAATTTTTTGAGATGCACCTGTATATCCTCATCAAAGTTTATGAGGTCCATTTGTCCCAGTTCCAGCTCACCCTCAGCGGAGGTGCAGTGGGCGAGGCCTTCCTCAGCACCCTCATGCTCCACTGAGACTTCTTTCATCGCAAGTGATGTTGCTGGCTCTCGCACCAGGTCAGACGCGCTGGGCTCGGGCTGATGCTCCACGCTGCGGGGAGATGGCGGGCTAGGCACTGGGTCAGGAGTAGGGCTGGTGTTGTCGTCCAAGAAATCCACGGTCAATGAAGATTGGAAAGACACCAGCACCCACTCCACAAAGGCGGCGAGGCTCTCTTGTGGACCATTTCTGTATACATTGACGAGACCAGATGACAAACACTGAACTGAAACCAACTTATAAAGACAAGTGATTACAATAAACTTACATAAAACTATTTACACTGTAAAAAAAACAATAAAAATGTAATCTACTCAATAAAATTAGGTAACAATCTGCACTCAGTTTGTCTGGGTAGATTCTATCCTATATATTTGAGTAAAGAATGCCTCAATTTAAAAGCTATGACACAAAAAAAAAAGTAGGAAGAAGTATACACAAAAAAAAAGCCTAGTGTTAAATGAACTCTCCTGGGAGTTTATTTGAGTCCATACTCAAGAGTGTTAAAATGAACACTGAAGCAGTTAAAGTTAATGAGGTAATTAAGTGATTCATTCAGTGATGGTTGACCATTATTGAAGACACCTGATGTTAACCAGCAGAATCACGAAAGGAAAAAATCAAATTCTGCAACACTGTAAAAAACAACCTATAGAATCTACTCAATAAAATTAGGTAACAATTAGGTAACAATCTGCACTGCGTTTGTTTAGGTAGATTCTATCCTATATATTTGAGTAAAGAATACCTAAGATTAACAGCTATGACAAACTAAAAAAAAAAAAAGTAGGTAAAGTCTACACAGCAAAAAGCCCAGTGTTAAATGAACTCTCCCAGGAGTTTGAGTCCATACTCAAGAGTGTTAAAATAAAGCAGTGTTAAATTAAATGAGGTAATTAAGTGATTCATTGAGTGATGATTGACCATTATTGAAGACAATAATGATTCTGCTTATTAAGATTTTAATAAGCAGAATCACCAAAAGGAGAAAATCACATTTTGCATTATAGTGGTCAGTGTTTGTATTAGTTGGGCTCTTTACCCATAACTTTTTAATATTAGATTTTGTTTGGATGTTATAATTGAGTTACAAGAACCAGCCAAACCATAGGAAAAGTGATAACGTGGTGTTGAATATGCTAATTGTTATGTAGTGACCTGAGTAACTGAGTTAGGTTTTCTTTATTGGTTATGTTGGTACAATCAGACAGATGTCATTAAAGTTTCTTTTGACCAAAAAAAAAAAAAACACAGACACACAGTTTAGACACACAGACATCAAAAATCAGCATGAGAATCACAACAAGGGTGACCATCAAAAATGTATGTTGTAGCCAATCAAAACTCATCCATGACTCCCACCATGGATTGCAACATGAATAAATTATGAGCTGAATTGTCTTTGTAATTTCTTTTATTCTATTTTCTTTCATTTTTACTGTTTTTATAGGACTTTTTAGTCCATTTTTGGTTAGTCCGTGATGTTTAGAGTTGATCTGTTTCTGAATATGCTGTTTGTCACCATTGTTGAGATTCAGATGCAGATTCCTGATGTCTGTGTGTGCCTGGAAGAAGAAGTTTTGAGCGTTTTTTGATTGGAGGAGCTTATAAGAAATCCATTCAAAATTTATAGAAAATACAGGTTTTTAAACCACAAGGCAGCTATAAATAAAGAAAATGTAACTCAAAGACCAGACTCTAAATGATTTCAGTGGCTCAACTTATGTTTATTTTAAAACAGAATTGTTATCACCATGAGATGATTTTTGTTTTTTGGCTTGTCTGGCTGTTTAAACTCAGTTCCAGCAGCTAAACAAAAACTAATGTTAAAAAGCTAAGGGTCAAGAGCCCACCTAATGCTAACAGTGACCACTATAATGGTAACTTCACTGTTAAAAACAACCTATAGAATCTACTCAATAAAATGAGGTAACCTGTGTAACAATTTGCATTTAGTTTGTTTGGGTAGATTCTATCCTATATGTCTGAGTAAAGAATACCTGAATTTATCAGCTAAGACAAACTAAAAAAAAGTAGGTAAAGTCTACACAGCAAAAAGCCCAGTGTTAAATGAACTCTCCCGGGAGTTTGAGTCCATACTCAAGAGTATTAAAATGAACACTGAAGCAGTGTCAAAGTTAATGAGGAAATTAAGTGATTCATTGAGTGATGATTGACCATTATTAAAGACGCCTGATGTTAATAAGCAGAATCGCCAAAAGGAGAAAATCTAATTTTGTAACTCACCATTATAGTGGTCAATGTTAGCATTAGTTTAGCTCTTTACCAGCAGCTACTTAGTATTAGATTTTGTTTGGGTGTTGTAATTGAGTTATAACAGTCAGACAAACCAGAAGAAATGAGATTTTGTGGTTTTGAATATGCTTTGACAAAGTCATTGAGTAGTGATGAGAATAAGTGAGTTGTATTTTGTTTATGTTGGTTTAATCAGACAGATGTTTCTGAAATTTATTTGACTGGAAAAAATGTAAATGTTTTTTAGATTTAGACACACAGACATCAACAATCAGCATGAGAATCACAACAATGGTGACCAACAAAAACGTATGTTGTAGCCAATCAAAACTCATCCATATCTCCCATCATGCATTGTGGCATGAATAAATTATGAGCTGATGATTTCCATGATGTTTAGAGTTGATCTGTTTCTGAATATGCTGTTTGTCACCATTTTTGAGATTCATATGCTGATTCATGATGTCTGTGTGTGCCTAAGAGAACAGCTTTTGAAAGTTTTTTTTTGATCGGAGGAGCTTGTAAGACGTCCATTCAAAATTAAAAAAAAAAAAAAATTCAGGCTTTATCATTTTTTGCTGCTGTGAAACCACAAGGCAGTTGTAATAAATAAAGGATATAGAACTCTAAATGGTTTCAGTGGCTCAAATTAAGTTTATTTTAAAACAGAATTATCACCACTGCATGACTTTTGCTCTTTGGCTTGTCTGGCTAGTTTAACTAAACAGTTGAACAAAAGCTAATGTTAAAAAGCTACGGGTCAAGAGCCCAACTAATGCTAACACTGACCACTATAATGGTGATGTAAACATTTTGGTGTCTTCAATAATTTTCAATCATCACTCAATGAATCACTTAATTACCTCATTAACTTTGACACTGCTTCAGTGTTCATTTTAACACTCAAATAAACTCCCGCGAGAGTTCATTTAACACTGGGCTTTTTGCTGTGTAGACTTTATCTACTTTTTTTTAGTTTGTCATAGCTGTTAAATTCAGGTATTCTTTACTCAAATATATAGACAAACAAAGTGCAAATTGTTACTTCAATTTACCTCATTTTATTGAGTAGATTCGTAAATTTAGGTTTTCTTTACTCAAATATATAGGATAGAATCTACCCAAACAAACTAAGTGCAAATTGTTACATCAGTTTACCCCATTATATTGAGTAGATTCTATAGGTTGTTTTTTACAGTGTAACCTGTCTAAAAACCTGTGCTGACCAGCTGGCCCCCATCTTCTCACAGATCTTCAACAGGTCTCTGGAGTTGTGTGAAGTCCCTTCCTGCTTCAAACGCTCCACTATCATCCCAGTTCCAAAGAAGCCCAAGATAACAGGACTTAACGACTACAGACCTGTGGCGCTAACGTCTGTCGTCATGAAGTTGTTCGAAAAACTGGTTCTGGCTTATCTGAAGGACATCACCAGACCCTTACTAGATCCCCTGCAGTTTGCTTACCGAGCAAACAGGTCCGTGGATGATGCAGTAAACATGGGACTGCACTTCATCCTGCAACACCTGGACAAATCAGGGACTTATGTGAGGATCCTGTTTGTGGACTTCAGTTCAGCCTTCAACACTATCATCCCAAACCTACTCCTGCAAAAATTAACTCAGCTCTCCGTGCCTACCTCCATCTGTCAGTGGATCACCAGCTTCTTGACAGACAGGCAGCAACTAGTAAAGCTGGGAAAATTCTCATCCTGCCCTCGCACAATCAGCACTGGTGCTCCTCAGGGTTGTGTCCTCTCCCCACTGCTCTTTTTCCTCTACACCAATGACTGCACCTCCGAAGACTCCTCTGTCAAGCTCCTGAAGTTTGCGGATGACACTACAGTCATCGGCCTCATTCAGGATGGTGACGAGTCTGCCTACAGACAGGAAGTTAAAGAGCTAACTGTCTGGTGCAGCCATAACAACCTGGAGCTTAACACGCTCAAAACAGTAGAGATGACAGTAGACTTCAGGAGGAACCCCCCTGCACTCCCCGCTCTCACCATCATGGACAGCACTGTAATGACAGTGGAGACATTCAGATTCCTCAACAACACCATCTCTCAGGACCTGAAGTGGGACATCCACATTGATGCAATTGTCAAAAAGGCCCAGCAGAGGCTGTTCTTCCTTCACCAACTGAGGAAGTTCAACCTGCCTCAGGAACTACTGAAACAGTTTTACACTGCCATCATCGAATCCGTCCTCTGCACCTCAATAACTGTCTGGTTCGGCTCAGCTACCAAATCTGACCTCAGAAGACTGCATCGGACAGTCCGTACCGCTGAGCGAATTATTGGTACAACCCTTCCTACTCTCCAAGAACTGTACTTATCCAGAGTGAGCAAAAAGGCTGGCAAAATCACTCTGGACCCCTCACATCCAGCACACTCCCTCTTTGAACTGTTGCCGTCCGGTCGACGCTACAGAGCACTGAGCACCAGAACGGCCAGGCACAGGAACAGTTTCTTCCCTCAAGCAATCCATCTCATGAACACTTCACAATAAACGTGGAACACACAACACTATTACACATTCACTTATCCAGTTATTTATTTAACACACATACTTATTTACACTTCTAATTGCACCTTACGTACATAGTAAATTGTTTATTTTGTATTTTGTATATTGTAAAAAATGTTACTGCTTTTTTTGCACATTGTATGTCCTGTAAATTTGTATATTGTTCTTTTATTATGTCTTTTTTTCGTGTCTGGTCCTGTCACTGTCATTCTTTTGCACTGTGGAGCTTCTGTCACTACAACAAATTCCTAGTATGTGTAAACATACATGGCAATAAAGCTCATTCTGATTCTGATTCTGATTCTGATCAACAGCCTTTTGATTAGCCAGCAGCCTTTATCACTTTATAGAATGCTATATTATAGAATGCTATATTAAATAATGATTTTGAATCATTCTGTGATGAGAAACCACATCAGAGCACAAAAGGAAGTTATTTCAAACGCTCGACTTATGTTATTAAATGAATTTGAGCAAAAGCATGTTATTAAAATGTGCTCAATAGGCAACAGGTTTGTAAACAGACTCAAACGCATGCAAAATCCATGCACGCGTTCTACTGAAGTAAATTTGAACGCACAGGCTGATCTGTTTTTTTTTATACGTTCAACACATATGCTGCACTGTACAGCCCTGGTGCATCACCTTAGTTATGTAGTCAAAAAAGTGTGTGCAGCTTGATGGTGCCCAGTACGCGCACCAACTGGTGTATGACATTAAAATTCCACAAGAGTGTTTTGAAAGCATGCAGAGCTGTGTGCGCTCTATAGCTCTTGTGGTACTTTGATTTTAAACACGGATCTTTCTGCACAGCGCCGCTTCAAGTCAAACGCACCTAAAAATCCAATTGACACGGCCGGGGGGCCCTAAGTGACTGCCTGTATCGCCTGTTGGAAGGGCCGGCACTGTCCTCTGCTGAGATCTTGAGAGATTGAATGTGTTTTATTTCAGATGATTTCTTCTAAGGTTGTGAGTGTAATTTAGTTGTAGTTTCAGTTCGTCTCTTCTCTTTTTTTCTCTTTCCTTCAGTAATTCTGCTTGTTAACATTCTCATTAAGTTCAGATCTGCTTCAGTGTTACTTCAACACTATGTATTGTGGGACTAAATACACTGTGATCAGTGTTAATCCCTGAAGATTCTCCAAATAACATCCCCCAACCCTTTACAGAACTCCACATCACGACCATCTCGGAATTTATTTATTTATTTTTTAAATAGCTTTTTTTGTATTGCATTCATTTTAACAGGTTTATGATATATTAGTGTGTTAAACATATAGCACACTGGTTGAGTTAAAATGAACACAAAATGTGTTGTCCTTAGCTGGACACACAGGTTGTGTTGTTTTTAACACATCTGTTTTAAGAGTGTATGGATGGTTTATAGGTGGCTTCTACAGTGTTTTGAGTGGTTGCTAAGATGTTGCTAGGGTGTTCTTGATTCTATTCTTGTTTCTAGCCAGTTGCTGGGTGGTTGCTAACACATTTACCATTATGCAAGCATGATTAACATGTTATAATCAGATTAACATGATTATGATATTGTTAGCATGACGCTAACATGATTAGCATGTCTTTAGTACATAGCGTGATGCTAGCTTGTTTTAGAATATTCCCAGCCAACAATTTTTTTGTCCTACGAATGTTCTGAGAACATTATGCTACGTTCTGGTAATGTTTTCAGTGGCAAGTTTTAATTTAGTTCCCAGAAAATTCTCATAAAATGTAGGATAACATTCTCTAAAAACATTCTACAAATGTTTATTAATAACATTGTTAGAACATTATCATTAGAGCATAACATTCTAATAAAGATTTAATCGGAAAGCTTCCCGTTGGACATTGGATGTGGACTCTAATGTCGCTCAGATGTCAAATTTTAGTTGAAAGTAAAAACACAACCTTTGTTGGATGAAGCTCCAACTTCATTAAATAACTCCAAAAAACAGCATAACTAGCTTCACTTAATATAAACTAGATTGACTTTATTTCTGTCATACATTTACAAAAGTTCTTATTGTTAACATCAGCAAACAGCTAACATCACCTAATCACATTTTCTCTTGCTGCTTTCACCATAACAAACATAGTTTCAGCAGCTAAAAAGCAACATTGAGACAAAAGTCAAATTACTCAACTAAAGCAAGCACGTATCGCTATAACGGTGACATCAAACCAAACTATTACTTTTAAACAGACATCGACATCTAAACCTCTGTTAATCTCAATAAGAGTTTGTGTAAATGTATGACAGAATAATCTGGTTTATAAGTGAAGCTGGTGATGCTGTTTTTAGAGTTGTTTAAAGATGCTGGAGCTTGACATCACACAAAGGTTGGGTTTTCATGTTCAACCAAAATTTGACATCTGAGCAATGTAAGTCCACATCTAGTGTGATGGGAATCTTTATTATAATGTTAGAGGATAATGTCCTAACAATGTTATCAATAAACATCTGTAGAATGTCAAGAGAAGTCAAAATAATAGTTGATTTTAAGATGCAAAGATATTTGATTAATCGCACAGCGCTGTGTGTGTTTGTGTTTGTTTACTGACTAAATATAGCTCTGTTCATTGATTTCACAGGCACCAACTGGACCAGGGACGACTTCCTACAATGTAAGTCAGTAAAAAAACCTTTAAAGGAACACTCCACTTATGAAAATAGGCTCATTTTCCAACTCCCCTAGAGTCAAACAGATGAGTTTTACCGTTTTCGAATCCATTCAGCCGATCTCCAAGTCTGGCTGTAGCACTTTTATCATAACTTAGCATAAATCATTGAATCTGATTAGACCGATAGCATCTCACTCAAAAATGACCATATATAATGACGATATTTTTCCTATTTAAAACTTGACTCTTCTGTAGTTACATTGAGTTACAACTTTAACACTGCTTCAGCGTTCATTTTAACACTCTTGAGTATGGACTCAAATAAACTCCCGGGAGAGTTCATTTAACACTGGGCTTTTTGTTGTGTAGACTTATCTACTTTTATTTATTTTTTTTTTTAGTTTGTCATAGCTGTTAATTTTAGGTATTCTTTACTCAAATATATAGGATAGAATCTACCCAAACAAACTGAGTGCAAATATTACCTAATTGTTACCTAATTTTATTGAGTAGATTCTATAGGTTGCTTTTTACACTGTAATAATGAGCCTTATTGAGCCTAAGCAGCAAAAACAGCTTCTTTTTTCGGTTTAAGAGATGAAGTCAGTGACACTGACTCATCATGTCCGCAGCAGTGATGTGCCTGTATGCACGTTTGGTTTCTATTTGAATTGGTTCATTTGAAAGTAGACATTTCACTCTCTATAGATATATTTGTCATGTCTGTAAAACAAAAATACACAGAGTTTCAAAGTTTTGCACTCAAGTTCACAGAGACAGCATGTCCTGTTTGCTTTTTTATTATTTTACAAAAGCGCAACATTTCAATGTTATTGTGAGTGCACACAAATACATGTAGAGTCTTCACAGATTTGAAAGATGTATTACTTTTATCTGTGTGACCAAAAATGACTGAGTATTTCAAGAGCACATCCGCGCCTCATCTGTCATGCAGTGAGTGCGCTACTATTCAGCTTCCACACTCCACACATACACTTGAATAGTGCACATTACTCTAGGCTAACATTAGATTGAGGTGGCATGTAAAGTTGCTACTACATACATCTCTGTCCTACAAAAACAAAAGACCTTAATTCGCTGAAACTGAGAAAAATTACTTTAATTTTTTTTTTATTTGTCCAGCCAAATTAATTATAGGTACACAGCAAAAAGCATAGTGTAAAATTAACTCTCCCGGGAGTTTATTTGACTCCACACTCAAGAGTGTTAAAAGTAACACTGAAGAGCATCAATTGAGCACTGAAGCAGAATTAAAGTTAATAAGATAATTATCAAATCAAATCAAATCAAATTCAAATTTATTTGTCACATACACAGTCATACACAGTATGATTTGAAGTGAAATGCTTATACGACTGCTAATGACCTGACAATCAAAAGAAAAAAAAACAATATAAAATAAGAAAAATATAATTCTACAAATTAGAAACAAAAACTTTAGGTATAAAAAACTTTTGAATTACATTACATACAAATACTAAAATAAAATAGAAATAATAAATAAAAATAAAAATATAAGAAATTGAAGTAGAATGCAAACCCATGTCCAGTTATGAGCAAGACAATAAACAAAATATGCAAAATAGTGTGCAAAGCACACTTCAAAATGCACAGATCTATGGTGTGCAAATGTGCCATCTGAATATGTGAATGTGTGCAATGTACATATCATAATCCAAAAATCACAGTTCAGTAGTGTACAAAATGTGCAAATGCGCCATGTAAGCAGCGTGATAAATAGTAAGATCTTCCTAGCCTTGATCCAGCACCGCTTGTTGTAAATCGAATGCAGGTCAGGGAGCTTGATACGGATAGCACGCTCAGCTGATCGCACCACCCTCTGTAGCGCTCGTCTGTCCTGCATGGTGCTGTTCCCAAACCAGGCTGTGATATTTCCCGTCAAGATACTCTCTATTGTGCAGGAATAAAAGTTCCTAAGCACCTTAGAGGGCAGTTTAAAGTCTCTCAAGCATCTGAGGTGGTAGAGACGCTGCCGGGCCCTTTTCACCACAGTATTAACGTGACAGGTCCTGCATGATGTGAACCCCAAGATATCTGAATTAGTGATTAATTAAGTGATGAATGACCATTATTGAAGACACCTGATGTTAACAAGCAGAATCACCAAAGATGAAAATCACAAGTTTTAAGCAACCATTATAGTGGTCAGTGTTTGCATTAGTTGGGCTCTTGATCCTTACATTTTTAGCATTAGATTTTGTTTGGTTGTTATAACAGCCAAACAAACCAGAGGACAGACAAACATGTGACCTTAGTGATTTAGTAATTCGTTCATAATTTCTGATTGTGATGTGTTTTCTCTCCATCAGATTCCTGTCAGCTCACTCTGGATCAGAACACAGCACATAAACGCCTCTGTCTGTCTGAAAACAGTAGAGTGGTGACTAACACTGCCATTATTGGTCAAGACAGACCTGATGTGTATCAGGTGTTGTGTAGAGAGCGTGTGTGTGGACGCTGTTACTGGGAGACTGAGTGGAGTGGATGTACTGGTGTGTCAATATCAGTGTCATATAAGAGCATCAGCAGGACGGGAGAGGGTGATGAGTGTGTGTTTGGATATAATGATCAGTCCTGGAGTTTGAGCTGCTCTGATTTCAGTTACTTGTTCATACACAATAAGATAAAGATTGATCTCCCTGCAGAGCCCATCAGGAGTAGAATTGGAGTGTTTGTGGATCACAGTGCAGGAATTCTGTCCTTCTACAGCGTCTCTGACACAATGAGCCTCATCCACACAGAACAAACCACATTCACTCAGCCGCTCTATGCTGGGTTTGAGGTTGGTGCTCGATCATCAGTGAAACTGTGTTGATGAATCAGAATAGATTGATGAGAGATTCTACCTATAATGCTTTGAGCTACATGATGAATCAGTAACAGTGAGATGTTCTCGAGTCTCTTCATCACATTAATATGAACATCAGTCAGAATAAATGTGTGTAATGAATCCTCATCTAGACAGTAAATCAGTGTGTTTCTGTGCTTTTCTCAAACTCTTATGCTGATTAAAATGATTTCTGATTGAGTCTCACATCAGTCATTTGTGTTATTACTATCAACATCAGCTTTCAGCTCCTTTCACAATCATGATTCATTGAGAACTAGAGATGCGTGGATGAGCTCAAACATCACCCGAATCCGCAGCTTCAAATGAATTATCCGCCCACCACCAGAGGTGGATAGTCCAGGGGTCAGAAAGTAAAAGTCCTGCCATATATTTGTTCCACCCATGAACTGATGAAATGATTTCACCAGAGGTGGAACCAAGTCCTTCTGTTCAAGTCACAAGCGAGTCTCAAGTCATAGACCAAGTCCTCAAAGAGTTAAAGGTAATTGATAGGATGGGAGTTTTTACTATGGTGTTACCCAGCATGCATTGCAGCATGAAGAATTTAGTTGATTGTCACCATTGTTGAGATTCATATGCTGGTTTTTGATGTCTGCGTGTGTCTAAACAGCACAAAAGCTAAAATATTTACATGCCCCACGTATAAAAGATTTCTCATTAATTTTGAATTACCACAACTACACTATAATTCCATGCCAAGCTTCACAGGATTGGTTTTTCTAAACCTGAACCCAAATAAAGCCACTTTCCATATAATCAGGCCACTGCCTGATAACTATCAGATCACATACAGTCTTGATCTCACTATTTTACAACACTACATAGGTTGTGGCATAGAAAAATCTAACATAATGAGTCAAGGGTCTAGAGTCCAACTAAAGCAAACACTGATCTCCATGATGGTAGCATCATTTTAACCAATAAAACATCATTTCATCAGTTCATGGGTGGAACAAATATATGGCAGGACTTTTACTTTCTGACCCCTGGACTATCCACCTCTGATTATAATGTATTGGTATAATAACAGATATGATATACTTGTGATCCACGATGGTACAGTGTTGCCTGAAAGCAACATGTGGGTATGAAATCTTACGTTTTGTTAAATATGAGATGTGCAATACATCAAAAATGTCATAAATCTGTTTGTTCAAATGTTTGATTAAAGAAATTGATTTTTTAAATAAAAATATGTTCGGCCCTGGCAGCTTTTAAAGCCTATCTATATCTGGACATACTGTTTTTCCACGCAATTCCTAAAACTTCCAAGTTAGTTTTTCTATATTTTTATTAAAACAATTATAAGGACATTAACTACTTTATTGTGCTGGTGCATTAAAACTACTTTATTGTGCTGGTGCATTAAAAATTGACCAATTAAATGACAAGAATTAAAAGGTTATAAATAGCAAAATATTAATTACAGAGAACACAGAGTTGGGGAACACTGGATACTATATGCTCCCCATAATGTAGAAAATACATGAAGTACACAGACTTCACATCAGACACTGATCAATCATTTTAACAAATTAAATCTTTGCAAGATTATAAAATGGCAGGAATGCCTCAGAAAAGCCAAAGTATTCAGCGCTGAGGTTGATAATAGTGGTGGATGCTCGAAAAAATCTGCGTCATATATCATTAGACTCAAAAATATTATCCATAAATCATTAGGTATTGTTTTGTTCCCTGAGATAGCAAACTTTATACGCTAAAAGGAGCCATCACATAGGAGTCGTATTCAGTTAATGACACGTAAATAACAAGCGTTAAGTGACAGTTCGTCTGTTACTATTCACATCACTAAACACCAGCTTGGAGTGAATTTTTTTTTTTTTTTTTTGGAGTGGGGGGTGATCTCAATTCCACATCTATTTATATGTATATACTGTACATATAAGCACCATTTTAAACTTATTTTAAATTCAGTATTTGCTTGCATTCATTTTGTGTACTAATATGAGTATCGTTTTAAAAAGGATGCAAGTTAATAACTTTTTAAATTTCACATGTAAAAAATATAGTG
This sequence comes from Cirrhinus mrigala, assembly GCA_036247105.1. Taxonomy (NCBI): domain Eukaryota; kingdom Metazoa; phylum Chordata; class Actinopteri; order Cypriniformes; family Cyprinidae; genus Cirrhinus; species Cirrhinus mrigala. Next base: position 355,736 of record CM070028.1, read on the forward strand.
TTTAATCATTTCTAAAGATTTATTCAAATGAAAAACTTAGAAATAGGTAAGCAGGTATGACCTGCAATATTCTAGATACATGTATATTTAGTAAAGAGCCATACAGATACCTAGTGGGTAAACCATGGCATTACAAATTAAAATGATTTTTTTCTCTGACCACAAAATGACTCTATTTTCCCTTTTTGCATTAGAATTTAAAACCTTTTTCTCCATTTAACCTTAAATACTACACTAATTGTAATATAAGTAATAGAAATATAAAATAATATAGTCATTAATGGACCATAATTATTGGACAAATAGTCCAAATCTCCTTAAAATGTAAAAAATTACTGAACTTAAATATAGAACATTTACTTAACTTAAGCTGTATGGTCACATTATAAGTAAGCAATACCTGAGGGTTAAATACAAGAAAACCATATTAACCCTCATGAAAATTAACCATGGTTTTATTTTAGTAAAAGTGTAGTAACCATGTTTTTTCGGTGCATTAATTACAATTTGTATAACCATAGTTTTACTACAAATACCATGGTTATGGTTAGTGTAGTAAGACCATGGTTAATTTGTGGTTACCATGGTTTAACTATAGTAATTATGTTTTTTTTTTTTTTTTGTAGTAAAACCATATTCAGTTTTCGTAAGGGTTGCCTCTCCATCATAGAATAAAATGATACTGTTAATGTCATCGACATAAAAATCAATGCATAATACGCTCTAATGTTTACCAAAAATTGCTGCAAATACCTGTATAGTGTAAAACAAGAGGACGACGTCACCACTAGCATCATCAGTCAGTGTTGGGTCTCCTGGGGAAAGACAAACATTGGCTGCATTCAAAATGGCATACTCAATGAGTAGGTACCTAATTTCAATAAGTACTTACTTAACGAGCGCTAAAAGAGTACATACTCTGCAACCAAATCTCATACAGTATTCCAGCTCAATTTCAAAGGCTGTGTCTTGTTACTGGTTCACAGACGAACATTTAAATGTTGGTTTTATTCACAAAACTATCTACCCTATTTTTCAGGGCAGAAGTAAGCTGTTTTCTGGTAATGTGTTAGACGTCCGGTTCATAATCCACCATAGGGAAATAACGAGAAGAATATCGAAGTGCAGTAAACGGTAAAACAGTTTCCACTACAAACCAGTGTGTTCATAATTAAGAAAATACATTAAAATAATATGGTAAGACACACCAGTTTGCAATATCAAGCAGCAAAACTAGCTTTTTGTGCAGCTAAAAATAGCTGGAAGTGGATGAGACCGGAAGCCAGACACAAAAAAATTACAAATGGCTGCACCCACTCTTATGAGAAAAATAAGGTGGATAACACAGCACATGATATTGAAATGTCAACGAATACGTCAGTCAATGTAAAGTACATACGCTCTTCTATGTTAACTTCAAAGAATGTGTCTTGTTTCTGATTCCTGTAAGAACATTTTGATGGTGGTTTTAGTCATATAACTATAATACAACACATACTATTGAAAATGAAAGCAATACATAATTTAGTTAAAAATAAATACAAGCTTCTATCTCAGCTTTAAAAGCTGTGTCTTGTTACAGATTTTATAAAGAATATTTTGAAATAGTTTTAATTGTCAAAAGTGATGCAGAAGTCACACTATTGACATTAAAAAACGCTTGTGAAACCCTCCAAAGAGTCTCCTGTATTACTGCCCCCTAGAGGAAGATAATGTTGTTTTGACTGAGTTTGACATTCAAACTTATAAGTTTATTTAAAATCTATAGTGTTCTATTTCAACTTCAAAAGGTGTGTCTCGTTTCTGATTCCCAAATAAACATTTCAGTTCAGGTTTTACTTTCATATGTAATTTAGGACACATGCTATTGAATTAAGTGTTAAATGTTTTTTTTTTTTTTTTTTTTAATAATATGAATTATTATTTCTTGTGTTATTATTAACCTCCTAGATTGTTTGATGACTGAATAAAGTTGGCAGGTAATACATATATATTAGTAGTGATACACTATGGTAAGAATGGAATGTGTAACAGTGTCCTTTTACATTTCAACGCATTTGAATCAAATGATTTTGCGATTCATACTCCTAGGTTCTGATCTAAAGCAAAAGATTCGCAAACCTGCTCTGAAGTTTCAATCTAAAGCAAAAGATTCACGAACCTGCTCCAAAGTCCCGATCTGAGTCAAATGATTTGCGACCCACACTCCCAGGTTCCGATCTAAAGCAAAATATTCACGAACCTGCTCAAAATAGAAAAAAAAAAAAAAATAGAAATGTTTTACTTTACATGTAATAAATCTAGAATATATGAAAGTTTCAATAAAACAAAAAATGAACTTTTTTATGACATTCTAATTTTTTGAGAGGCACCTGTAGTTCATATAAAGTGTTACAACAATACAACAATAAACATTTTGGGATCATGCACTCCAGAAAAAAATAGTTTCAGGTAAAGTAGGCCATCCCCTATTTATTAAAAATAATTCAGCATTTTGATTCAAAATGCATGATTTAATAACAAATATTATTAGACAAATATATGTAACAAATTAAAAAAAGTATAGCCTATAGGTTATGAGTAAAATAAATCATGTGTAAATTCTCATCTCAATTCATGAGTGAAATTCCAAACATCTAAAAGAATATATTGTGTTGACATTAATGCAATTAAATATCAGGATATTCAGAAATCAGGATATTGTTAAAATTAACAAATTTTATGTTTATGCTTGTAACTCGGCTGATAAGGCTGAACTGTAGCATTTCATGCTTTTCTATTTCTAACCAGGCTTATTATTTTGCATTTTAGGCTCATTTGACCATATGACCAGAAAGTATGTGCTTTCTGCAAATGTAATTGTGCAAGTGTAACTGATTAGTTTATTTATTATTATTATTATTATTATTATTATTATTATTATTATAATAATAATAATAATCATTGATAAATAATTCATATCGTTGTGACAGCGAAAGTTTCAGGAATGCACACAAACAATATTACTTTGCTTTAACATGCATGTTAGTATGTGACAAAACTGAAACCAATAACGCGTTCTCTTTTGATAAGTGATGATAACAGCGCTCTGCTCTCCTCCAAGCTCTTCATGGCTTTAGTAGGGGCGCGCGAGCAATCCGCTTGGCTACATTGGACACATCATGACTCCCTTCATTCTGTTTCCAGGCCAGAAACAATAAAAAGAAAGTCCGTTGTCTATTTTTTGCCCTGTCAATCCTGCGAACGGACATTGCATCCAACGATGCAACAAGTTTTTCCCATGATTAAAACTTAAAACAAAATTTGAAAATGAATGGCTCTTCTAATTTGATCTGGTTTTGCTAGTGAGTCGTTTGAAATGAAAAGAGGTGAGCACTTCCAGTTTGAATGACTCACTCAATTGATTTGGTTCATCTGTTCCTCTTTTTGCGTCTTGTTTACAAAACACTGTCAGTACTACTACTAGTTTATCTTGACAGTTTTATGACATGAACTGAAATACTGAAAAAAATCAAGCCTTTTTCAAGTACCTCTTCAGGAATATTATGGTTTTCAAGGGTTTTCCAGGCCTTAAGTTTTAAAAAGTCAAATTCAATACTTCAAGCACTTTAAGCACCTTGAACTCTGTATTCATGCTGTTATGTCTGAAAACATCTGCACTTTCTACACTTTGTGTTCACTTTATTTTCCAGTCATCTTGAAGAAGTTGCTACAGTTCTTTCGGCTGTAGTCTCAGTTGCTTCTGACAGACTCAATCATGGTGAGATGTGAACAGATCTTTGTGTGGGTCCAACCGTCTGTTATAGGACTTCTTATCCAAGCAAAATTATTACATAATTTGCAAAAACAATGTTTGTAATTCTAAGATTTCCCACTGGTACACTAAAGCAAAAGATATAAAGTTAAAACCATGAAGTTTTAAACATACAACTGTCTTATGAAGCATAAAATGTGTACTGTCTGTTTGTGTGTGTTTTGGGGCAAGGTTGTACCCAGAAGTGAGTTCAATCTGATTAAACTTCCTTTTGGGGTTGTAAAAACACTATAAAAATTAAGTGAAGTTAATTTTGTTCTGTTTTTTTTAATTGCAAAAGATGCAGTCACATTATATACATTTTAGTGAAATAAGTGATGTATGAAGCCCAGCTCACACAGAAATCACTTGCAAACCAAGCAGGTTTCTGTTGATCAGTGTATTGAACATGAGCGAAATCTTCAGGGAGAACTTTTTGCCCTCATGTGAAACTTCTGATTGCACACATTTCACTGAGCAACACTAAATGTGAGTGAAGCTTGACACAGTGTGTAAAAGATTTAAACACACTTTTTGTGTTATGAGGGATAACAAACTAGTTGAGTTAAAATTAACAAAATGTTTTCTTTAGAAAGATGTGGAAGTCAGCATTAACTGAAAATTGTGACCAACTTTCTCTATTGTGATGTTTAACTGAAATTGGCTTGAATGAGAAAAACTGAAGGTTGGAACATAATTTAGTCAATTAATCGTTGTTGTTTGTTAACTCAT
>CM070028.1:365260-491804 GCA_036247105.1 Cirrhinus mrigala
CATAATTTAGAAATGCAAAATACGACAGTACTTGACCTCTGTGGAGAATGACTGCAACACTACCTTACGTCAGACCAGATGAGAGAGCGAATCCCACGCCTGCCTTCACTCTAGCTCTCACTTTGAAACCACTGGTGCCGTAAGATCTGATTGAACGTCGGCCGTTTCTCAGGAATGCGGTTCAGACACCGACCGATCAGATCACGACATTCTGTACAAGTTTGGAGGAGAGAGATGATTAGTCAAGACACCAAAGCTGACATGTATGAAAACACCTTCTGATCATTTAGGGTGCTTTCACAACTGTGGTTCGGTTCATTTGGTCCGGACCAAGGGCAACAAATGATACACTGTAGCATTTTTCTCCCGTTTTGGGTCCTTTTCACACCACACTGATTGCTCTGGTCCGAACCAGTTAAAACGAACCAAAATGCAGTCATGTGACAACATCCACTCGTTGGGCAGATGTTTCATTGAATGTATTTCCTAAACTGCTTTTCAATTGGTCAGAATTAACGTGTGGGAAAATTCCAATGGAACTCCCGGAAGTAAACAAAGAGAGGAGAAAAAGCCGGCAGACAACATGCCGCTTTTTAGTATGAAGGGACGACTGTGCTGGCTGATTGTATCCCTGTAATTTCTATGATTGTAATTTCTATGAGGCTCCGCACCTTCTCACAACTCCAAGTTTGTCCGTGAGCTGCCATGGGGCTATGTTGCTAAAGCGCTAAATGTCAACAAATACTTGTCCTCATCACATAATAGAAAATAGAATAATTAGAATAAATAGAAAAAGATTACAGCAGCTGGATTAGTCCAAAAAGGTGCAGTACTTTTTGCAGTTGCGTCTGTTCGAGTTCGGATCATGTTCTCACCACAAACGAACCGCTCCAGTGTTCGTTTGAAAGCCTCCCTTTTTTAAGGAGGTCTTGGTACGCTTTTTTGGTCCGCTTTTGGTGCGCACTTGAGTGCAATGGTTACATTCACACCTGCCCAAACGAACCGCACCAAGAGGGAAAACGAACTCTAGTGCGATTTAACCAAACTAAATGAGGCAGGTGTGAAAACACCCTTAAAGTACATTAGCATGGTGTGGTGTGTGTTTATCAGTGTCTGTTTTCTCACCAGTGGATACAGTGGACTTAAATGAATTAATAGTGCCTTCCAATGTTTGCGTGGCATAGGAAAAGGGCAACCGTCTGTTCACCATCAAATACAGCACAACGCCTAGAGACCAGACGTTTGTTGGGACGGCGTAGTATTTGGGCGTTGACAAAGCCTCTGGCGGGCAGAACTCTACTGCTCCTGTAAGCATTTCACATTTCATGGTCAACACTATTCCACACTCATTTTTCTAACAGAAAATAAAACAACGCAATACAAAAAGCCAGCTCACCTAAATATCTCCAGCTGTCGTAGCCAGCGCTGTTAACCAGGTGACCAGCGCCGAAGTCAATCAGCTTCAGCCCCAAAGTTCTCGTGTTCACCAGGATGTTGTCATCGTGGATGTCGTTATGAAAAACGCCGTGGTCAATGCAGTGCTGCACCGCCAGAACTAACTGGCGCATTAAACCACGTGCGATCCGTTCAGTCAGTCCTGATGAAGTGCTGATGAACTTGCGCAAGACCACGCACGGATGAGGGAACTCCAGAACGAACGACATGACCAAACTGTGATCAAACCACTCGTACATTTGTATAACGTAGGGGCTTACTGGAGGACGCCTCAACATGAGCATCAGTGCCACTTCTCTAGGCAGAGGTTTGGAATAACCAGGCTAGAGAAAAGCAGAACAAAAAGTTTTGTTATCATACATTTAAATGCATTTTACAATTCTTTTGAATTGTGTTATTTAATTTTTGCCAACTTACAATTCGAATAGGACGGACGTTGTTCCATTTCCATAGTCTTTTGATGGCAACCTGCAAAGAGATAAACAAATATTATTCATTTTTCTCACATTCTCCAATCTGTAAGTTATTTCAAACATACTTCTTTGATCTTCTTTGAAGTGTGTTACCTGTTGGCCGTCAGTTTTTCGGATTGCCCTGTACACCGTGCCAAAACTTCCCCTTCCTAACACACCTTGCAGTACGTATAAACTGTACAATGATTCTGAAAAACAGAAGAGGTTGCAGAATAGGTTTAGTTGTGTGTTTTTTTTAATTACAGCTCTTAAATAATCACATTGCTGGCTGTATGAAAACAGACATATAGCAAATACTTTATGTTCTTTTTGTTTAACAAGCAAACTATATGCACATGGTTAATGTTTGCATGCTAATAATACTTAAATAAGGGTAAGTTAAAGCTGACATCACACTCACCTTTCGTTGGTTCACAGTTGGGAAGATCTTGGACAGCCGGGTTGGTGTCGGGCACATTCTGGAGCCCAGAGGGACCCGGCACAGGCTCTGGCTCCCGATCGGACTGTTGTGGAGTATTAGACTCCACTCTTGTCCGCCTGCAACAGCGGAAAGGTTTCTTTATGGCCTTCCATGCTCTCTTAAAGAAAGCTTGGATCCTGCTCCTCCTGTTGCCTCGTGCAAGAATTTCTTAATTGACGAAAAACAAGGATGAAAGTATTAGAAATATGTCTGAACACAGGTTAAACATCAAACGGTGTCTATCTAGTGCATGTTTACATAGAAAAACAATGAAGAACGACCACAACGTGTGAACGACCTCTTTATGTCTGCAACAACTAACCAATAAAATCTATAATGCAAATATTTGACTACAAATAACTTAAGTATTTCGTGACAATAAAATGTGCCTTATTTTGTAATGAGATCAAAGGATTTATTTTATAAAATTCTGTTGTTTTTAATAATCTGACCTGCTGGGCTATTCTCAGCCGAAGGCTGCGTACTCTTTGCGCCTGCTGCTTCTGCCTCTGCTGGAGTCCTTGTTGACTCGACAGGTTGTTCTGAGTCTGAATCGAGGCTCCACTCTTCATCGACCCACTGACAGAAGCCGTTGCAAAAGCTGATGGTATCCAGCCATGCAGCCGCTTCTGTCTCAGCAGCACCGCTACCGCCACCGCCGTCAGGCGCGGACAGAGATGATTTACACATCGGGATGCCGAATGTGGACAAACTCTGTGCAAACTGGAGTTTGGAGTTTTCAAATAGACTTATACACACTATGTGTTTCTGTCTGCAGACTTTTTCTACCGCTCTGCAAACTCGCTCAAGTGACAACCTTCACAAAACTATCCGATTCTCACTATCGCTAACTGTGAAATGAGCATTCCATTAGACGCTTAGGAGGAGCGCGTGACCTCACGAACGTTCGAAAATGGAATGCAACATAGCGGGAGTCTCATAGCGCATTTTTTAAAATTCGAGTGTTTTGTTGTTGTTTTTGCATACGCCGCTATCACTGCTTATCAAAAACGGTGAGTTGTGTGTGTGTGTGTGTGTGTGTGTGTGTTTGTGTGTGTTTGTTTAACAGTAGTGAACATTAGCCGACGGATATTTATTAGAAATGTCAAAACTCTCATTTTTAATCTGAATACACTAGCGCATTCTGCTCATCCAGTTTAATAAAGTACAGCTCTAGTACGATTATTCACAGTAGTTACACATTACGCTTTACGTGAGTACACTGTATGTACTTTTGGATATATTTACAACTGAAGAAATGCATATTTTTATTAAGTTTGAAGTCTGATCTTTGATAAAATATAAAGGGTCACTAACTCAATTCTTTCCTTTTCTTTTCCTCAATAATTTCCCTATTTATTTATTTATTTATTTATTTATTATTTTACATTTTTACTGAAATGTACCATAAATTTGTCCTATGGTGTGATATAGCAAAAATTAAGAATAATAATAATAATAATAAGAAGAAGAAGAAACTCTTAATAATATAGAAATGGCATCAGAGAGATTTTTCTTCATTGTTAGACACTTCATATAGTGTTATTTATTTAATATTAAATTATAATTAACATCATTTTTCCTCATGATTTCTTGGATAATTTCAAGACAAACTTTGTCAACAAGACAAACTTTGCTGTCATCCATTCAAAACTGCTGAAAATTATACCATTTTAAGATGAGTGATAATTATATCTCCTCTATTGCAGTACTCAGCTGTTTTTTTTTTTTTTTTTTAGTTTGTTTGTTTTTTTAAGATATTTTGAGATAAAAAAAACAAATATGTGGTTCTTTCATAGGACATATGAAAACATTATGTCACACTGAACGACAGAAATAGTAGTTATTAAAGTATTTTAATTTAATTTTTAACATGTCAATGGAGAAAGTTTAGTTTTGATACAAACAACATCAACATGCTTTTTAGACAAAACCTTTTTTTTTTTTTTTTTCAACAAAATTCAGTCTCTTAGTCAATCAGTGTTACTGAAATTTTCTAGCCCCTCTGCTGCATGTGTGGCACAGCTGAATATGATTGAAATTCACACAAGATGTGATTTATTTATTTATTTATTTTCATTTTACTTTTTTAAGGCATCATTTTGATTTTATTTACTTTCTGTATCCTTGTCTTAGGATCTCCTCCCTTCTTGTGGATCCCTGTTCATTTTCTGTCTATATTTCTATGTCCTCTCTCTTCCACTAATGTCTCTCCCTCAGTTCTAATTTAAAGGGGTCATCGGATGCAAAGTTCACTTTTGCATGTTGTTTGAACATTAATGTGTGTTGGCAGTGTATGTACAAATCTAACCTATAATGATAAAAATCCATGCAATGGTTTTTAATTAATCTGTAAAAATAATATCCCCTTTTTCAAATCGAGCCATTCTCAGATGCCTGTCGGTGTGGCGTCACACGATAGTTAATTGACCTGAGCATCTTACCTCAGACATGCCTTAGATCCGGTGTAACAGTCTGACCTCCATTGTTTCAATGCGGAGCAGGGATGTAAGTTAGACAAGAATATCTCCGATTGAGAGATTGAGGTGTTGTGTTGCTGGATGTAATAATGAACATAGTGGTCGTCATGTACTCTCGACATCTGAGCCGCTGAAGATGCAGTGGATTATGTTTGTTTGTGAAGGGAATGCGCCTCCCGATCTACATATATCCGTCTATGTTTGCGCGAATCATTCACAAAGAAATGTTTAACGATTTACTGCGTTTTTACGACAATATTAATTATATTAATTTTTATCTTGTGGAACAGTGAAAATGCCATGTCACATCAACAGTCCATTTATATATTAATATATGTTTAAGTTAATTATTTTACTACACACATTGCAATGTATTATGTGTTGGAGAAATTATCTGCTCGCCAGTGGGCATGTACACCCATCTTAAAGGTATAGTTACTTAAAGGTATAATTACTCACCCTCATGTCGTTCCAATCCTGTAGAACCTTCGTTCATCTTCAGAACAAAAATTGAGATATTTTTAATGAAATCCGAGAGCTCTCTGCCCCTTCATAGACAGGAATCTTTAACTTTAACTAAATTTTATTTTGGACAAAGCCCTTTTTTAATATCCCTTTTGTAAAAATATATATATATTTTCTTAATTGACATGCAGTTACCCTCCAAAATTAGAATGTTTTTGGGCATCTGCATGACAAACATAAAAAGAAAAAAAGAAAAAATCCAAAACTTGAAACAATCCCAGTGAAAAGAGGGACCAAACTGCGGCTTATATCTGTGCAAACTATCACATAGCTCTAATTCAACTATAGTATCTAGTAATGCTTGTAGTAACATTTGTGTTGATAACAGGGTTGTCAAAAACACCAAAACATGAGGTAGAAAAATAGTCATACAATAATAAATTGCATAGCCTGAGATGGCACAATACAATTTCTTGTCATTTTAAGGTGTTGTTATGAATCCTGTCCGGTCTGCCCGCCACCAGAGGTCGCCTGTACATTTCACTAACATTTTACACCACACAGACTGTTGTAATCACACCCTGGACTCCGTTTCCCATGACCATTGCACTGATTGCTCGAACACCTGTATCCAATCATACGCGTTATATAAGCCTCAAACTTTCCCTTGCTTCTCACCGAGTATTGTGGTGTTTTGGTTCATTGTATTGCGTTGAGTTCCCGAGTTCCTTTCCCGCCTGTTCATCTCGTTTTGTCTGTGTCGCCGCCTGCCCTGTGGATCTCTCACTCGTTTTTCCAGATTTGCCTTGCCCTTTGGATTACGTTCACCATTCACCGATCCTCGCCTGCTTCACGGACTACTCTCACGTCTTGCCTACGAAGTAGCTGTCTGCCATTGTTCGGCCCTGCCTGTTATTTGACCATGTCTTTGCCTTTGTTATTCAATAAAAGCATGCATATGGATCCGCTCCAAGTCTCCCTCGTTACGTTACAGAATTTTCGATCCAGCAGCTTTACTCACGGACATCACACAGGTATGGACACTACAAAAATACTTTTCAGACTAAAACTAGACCCGTGAACACTAGAGCAACATGTTCGTGAATTTCTGGCCATTGCAAACTATTCCGATCTTCCAGACTGTATTCTGATTGAGATTTTTTGCGATGGGGTAATGAACCTTTAAAGGCGAGACTTAGGCGCGAGGGTCCGCGTTCATCTCTCGCTGCCTTTTTGGATTATGCTTATATCTTTCACTGTGGGTGTCGCGGATGAAGAATGCGACAGCGGAGCCTGTTCTCAAAATGGCGGCCGCACTGGAGCACGCTCATGTAATTTGTGGCAACAGTGGAGCCCGTTCACAAAATGGCGGCAAAGACGAAGCTCCGTCGTATCTCTGCTGCCATACCAGAGTCATGTAACATTACAGCTGTGTTTCCTGAGTTAAGTCAAGTCAGAGCTGCTCTTCCTCTGTCAAGCCAAGCTGCAGCTGTATTTCCCGAGTCCATTCAAGCTGGCTGTCATTCCTGAGTCAAGCAGAGTCAAAGCTGTTTCTGAGTCAAGCAAAATCAAAGCTGTTGTTCCTGAGTCAAGCAAAGTCAAAGCTGTTGTTCCTGAGCCAAAGTCAAGTCACAGCTGATCTCCATGAGCCAAGTCAAGTTACTGCTATTGTTCCTGAGTCAAGTCACATCTCAGCTGGTCATCCAGAGCGTCTTCGCGTCTCGTCTGACCTCCCAGAGCCTCGTCGCGTCACGTCAGATCGCCCAGAGTCTCGCCAGATCACGTCTCGTCTGCTGCATCCATCATACTTCATCATTACCCCAGTTTGGTATCCAGCTTGAGGGATGCACCGCTGATGGCCGCATGCTCAACCGGTATCCCCAAACCTACTCACCTCACCGCCCCTGTTCCAGAATTGTTTCCCCCGTCTGCAGCGCTTCACTTGGTGGGAATCACTTTGTGGTGTGTTTGGGCCACGTATACCACCACTGAGTCTCCAGAGGTGGCCGCTTACGCTGCTGAATCCCTGGAGGTGGCAGCGTCTACTGTGGCATCCTCAGCGGCTATGATGCCCGCCACAGTTTCCCCAGAGGTGGCGGCTGAGGCTGCGGAACCTCACAAAACAGGGACGTCTGCTCTAGCTACCTGCATGGTGGTAGCGCCCAGTGACATACACCCAGACTATGGATCTTCGTTCTGTCCTGTTCCGGCCATGGAGGCCACGTATGAACTCTCTGCCCCTCCTGTCACGGCTATGGAGGCTGCCACTGAACTCTTTGTCCATCCTGCTCCGGCCATGGAGGCCACTTATGAACTCTCTGCCCCTCCTGTCACGGCTGAAAAGCCTGTGTATGAACTTTCTGTTTTCCCCGTTCCGGCTTTAGAGGCCATCTACAAACTCTTGAGCTGTCCTGAGCCTATTTATAAGCCGTCTACCTGTTCAGTTCCCACAGAGACTGCTATTAAGCCTACTGCATTCCCTGTCTCTCTCCTTGTTTCTCTGTCTGTCTCTTCTGTCTCTGTTCCCCCCAGGTCCCAGTCTCTGCCGTGGGTCTCTGCTCTTTCTGCTTTGTCCTGGTGGTCGTTTGCTCCATTGTGGTGGTCTGCTCAAGCCTGGTCGTCTCCTGCTCTGTCTGCTCCGCCCTGGTGGCCATCAGTGATATGTGTCGGGTCCCTGCTACGATAGCAGCAACATTCAGGAATATTTAAAACAAGCGGGAACCCAGTGTGCCTGTAGCTTTCTCTATCTCTGTTTTGTCATGTGATGGAAAGTCTAAGGCCTTCTCAAGCCGTACTGCTGACCCATCTAATCTGCAGTCTATTAGGTATTAAACTAAGACTGCTCTAGAAGCAAAAAGTAGAAACAAAATAGTCTTGAACAGACTCTTTTCTGTTCTGGCAGCAATTGCCAATCTTTACAGTGTCCACACCCACTGGGAAAGCTACCTTCATAGCCTCAGCCAGTTCCGCAACAGCTGTACAGTAGTTCGCGTTGGTTTAATCAGTCCAGCTACTGCTTACTCTGCAATAATCTTCCCCTCGCAACTTCCCACTCACTTTATGCCAATTCGAGGCCCTCAGCTTTACAGCTAGTAGCTGTCTCAGTTCATACATGGTGGGGCTGGACTCTTTGCAGAATGTTCGGTGGCGAATCTGTCACCCGCCTCCTCCAGATTGGACAATAAGCCATTGCCTCTTTCATGTCGTTCACAGACCATGATTGCCCCTTCAGGCCCCAAAACTTTGACCATTGGGGCTCATATGCTCACATTTTCTTTCTTTTCTTTGGTGGGGGAAGTCTGTGAGTCCTTTCCTCGTTGACCTCTTCGTTGGGGGTTCAGGAATCATTTCAGGGTCTTGTTCTTCTTCTTGCTCTCCTGCTGCTACCGCCTGTGGTTGCGGTGCTGACGGTATTGCTGATGGTACTCCAAGGCTCGCTGGCAGTGCTGGTGGTCTTGCCGGTGGTGCTGTCGGTCTTCTTGGTGGAGAGCAGTCAAGATCAGGGTCCACTTTTAGGGCTTGCAGCTCAGCCATGGAATAGTGATGATACGGCAGTGGTACATGTGGAGAGACAAAGACATCAGAGGAGTTAAAAGATCTATGTGTTGCATACTTTTTCTTCAGATTCCTCATTTTTCTTTTCTTTTTTTATCTCTATGCACCAGTTCTTTCTGCATCACCCTTCTTTCTCTCTTATCTCCCTTATCCAACAATCCACTGTCTGTTGTCATTTCTCTCACATATGCTTCACACAACAGTCTTTCTGCCTTCTTCTTCCTTCCTCAACTGACTCCTTTACTACCCTCAATCTTATAACAGTCAGTGTATCTTCTTCTGGAAAATCATGATTTTTAGCCAACTTATCCATATCTTGCATGCATTATATGGATAATATCTTGCACCACATATATTGTGTGTATATATATATATATATATATATATATATATATACATATACACACACACACACACACACACACACATGTTGTGTTTACATGTTTTATGGGACATTCCATAGGCGTAATGGTTTTTATACTGTACAAACCCTATTTTCTATCGCCCTACACCTACCCTACACCTAAACCACACCTAAACCTAGCCCTCACAGGAGACTGTGCACACTTTTACTTTCTCAAAAAAACTCATTCTGCATGATTTATAAGCCTGTTTTCTCATGGGGACCTCACAAATGTCCCCACAAGGTCAAAATTTACTGGTATTACTATCCTTGTGGGGACAATTTATCCCCATAACGTGATAAATACCAGGTGCACACATACACACACACACATATATATACATACATATATGTGTATGTGTGTGTGTGTGTCTTTTAGTCATTAGTAACCTAGTAAACTTTTTCAAGGTTTAGCTGTCAGTTTGTTGACCTTGGTGAAATAAGAGTGGTACTCGGTGTCTTTTGCTTTTAGCTAAAAAAAAAAAAAAAAAAAAAAAAAGATATAAGCTGAAAATATATGTCTAAATTGAAAATAAAAATATGACTTTATTTGAAAATGTGATGTTAAGCATATATAACAGATAGACTGGTCATATATTAATGAAAAGGTATCTTAAGAATTACTGTGGACAGCTGACTCCAAAAGTTTTTGATATTCTTCATATTTGTGGTCAGTTCACAGCAAAGTAGTGATAGAAAAGAATTATTCTAATAAGTTTAAACTGATTTTTATGCTTCATGGGCATTTTTATGGGCATTTTTTTAAAACTGTGCTGTTCAACTCTTGTGTTTAATCAGTCAGTTAGAATAATAAAACATTTAGGCTGTTATCATACAAATTAAATCAGTATCAACACAATTCATGTTTGCAATACAAAGAGAACACAGAAACTGCATTAGAATTTAATACTGTTTAATGCAGCTCTTAAGGACATTTACCTGTAGTTACAAATGCATAAATATTCTTTTGGTGTTTTGAACATCTTATGTTTGACATTATTTAAAAAATGAAAAGATGTGAAATAGTAGGTGGCAGCAAGTCATTGTTAGTAAATGAGTCGTTGTGGTTGAACTGAATCATTTAAATGGTTGATTCATTCAGGAATGAAACACCGCCATATTACTGAGGGATGTAGAGTAGTGTTGTGGCTGCATTTGGAATTATTTTTCTTGCCGAAACAGAGTAAGCGTCTTAATATTAACTTCTTGTTTCTTGAACTGCTGTATAAAATAAATTTCTCATTTGTAATCATGCAGATTTTTGGATAAAAACGGCACTCTTCGTGTTAAATTGATTAACTACAAGAAATGATATAAATATATGAATTTTCTGCTACATATCTTGAATTTGGTAAACGTTTTTAATGCATTTTAATAGACTGACTGAATCATGCACTGAAAAAATGCACTGTAAATGCATATGCGGAGTAGTCTAAGCTACTAACTGGACTTAATCACATACGGCGTGCACTTTTTGCATATTTTGCGATACATGATAATGTATCGATAATGTCAAATTGCACTTCGCTAAAACAAGAACTGCTGTATTTTTAGCAGACCATATATGTCGTACACCCCTATCTTTATATAAATATATGGGGTGGACCAGCCGTCAATTTGATTGGGCCAGTGCCACCCTGGCCCTGTGGCCTCGCCTCTGGTTTATTGTAAGCAGGTGAATTTATTTAATATACAATGTGCTGTTAATTGGTGCTGTCAGTTGTAAGCAGTTGGAATGAAGTGAATTTGGTTAAAATCTGTTTTGATCCCTCATGGTAGATAATTATTGATAAACATTGTTCTGTGGTTTCAGGAGTGAGAAAATAAGCATTTCATAACAGAAGAGAAGCTCAGAGATTTCTACATTTCTACAAGTAGCTGGTGACAGAGATGTTGGAAAAATGGGTGAGCTGAGAAGACACATTGAATCACCTCATTTTTTTTTCATCATATTTGGCTGCATTTGTTATACTTCTTTATTACAGTTATTTTAAGAAGGTTTTGACATCCAAACATGAGTGAGTGATGTTAAAACATATTTTATTGTTGTGTTGCAAGCTGAATTTTTAGGATCATTACTGCAGTCTTCATTGTTGCATGATCCTTCAGAAATCAGTTATTATGGAGATTTGCTGTTTAAGAAATATCTGCGATTTATTTTTTTCCTGTTTTCAGGATTTGTTGATGAGTTTAAAATGAACTAGAAAGTATTTTCTTTTACTTCTGATCAACTTAATGCATTTTTGCTGAACAAAAATAGAAATTTCTTAAAAAAAAAAAAAAAAAAAAATCTCAGTGACTGTAAACTTTTAGAGGTGCCCACTGCCATTTAAAGGTCTGGAGTTTATTTAACAAGGAGTTTAGAATCAGTTCATATGAATGTATTTATCAGATCATCTATTTTTTTTTTTTTTTTTGCTTGAACAACAACTCAACATTTCAAAATGATTTTTGCATGATCATGTGATACTGAAGACTGCAGTAATGATGTTGAAAATTCAGGTTTGATCACAGGAATAAATTACCTTTATCATATTCACATAAAAGCAGGTGTCTTTTTTTCAGCATTATTTCACAGTGTTATTGTTGTACTGTATTTTGATATAATTGAGTTGTTTTCAAAGATGTAAAACATTGTAGTGACCCCAGATTTTTTAACACTTGTGTGTAACAAAACTCTTGATTATTGATAATATTCAGGATATCAAAGTCCACTAAAGGAGGCAGAGTTTTTTTCTCCATTTTATTCTTGAAGTTTGGAAAAGCCTTCTTGATAATGTCTAGGGCTCAGATACACACTGTCTGTTCAAATCTAGATTAAAAATACATCTATTTAGCAAAGCATTCACATAAAACATCTCATAACCATGTACTCAAATGACAAAATAGTCAACAGGGCACATGATCATCTTTTGTTTGAAATATTATGAACAGCAGTGCTAATGTTTCTACATTTTTTCTTCTGTTTCTATGTCTCAGGATGTGCATTCTAACAACTTAGTTGCCAGAGACAACATCCAAACCTACGGTAAAATTATTAACCCATTTATGCCCAGTTTTCTTCTAAATGGTTTCATGCATATATATATCTCATCAATTAAAAGACAACGCTTCCCCGCCAATGATGAGTTTTTACAGCAATCTGCGTTCTATTTGTATTACGGTAGAGAAAGCCCTGGCGTATTCCCTGAATGAGTTACGGGACTTCCGGGTCTTTCAGATGTGAATACAAGACGATCTGTATCAATGGAAAGATCAGAGAAAATGTAGATCATATCATATATAGTAATAAAGATATATACATCTTAACAGACACTCGAGGTGTTGATGGACTCGAGCTGCGATCAGTCATGTTTTAACCATTTTGAATCTGATCGGGACGAAGTAGTCAGTGAGGGAGATGCTTTTATAGACACTGAAAGTTATAAGCTGCATCCAAATTCGTAGGCTACATCCTTCGAAGTGCGTATTTGAAGGTCGATTGCGTCACGGCGGCACTATGAAGACCGTTTCAATTCACGATGCATCCTCCGAAGGCTGCATTCAAGGACCGATTGTGTCATCGTGGCGCGCCAAACGCTGCCGCAATTCGAACGCGACTTCAAATGCACCTTTCCTTTTTGCCGGCAAATGAAGGATACACCAGAAGAATCCTTTGCAGCCTACCTTATCCCAGAATTCATGGCGTGCCGGTGACGGGACTTTTCTTCAAACAAAATAGCGGGTGATAGTTCTGTGGCGGCCAACGAATACACTTATAAATGTAAGTACTGTGTTTTAATGTACTCAAATAACTAGTGAAACAAATGTTAAAAGTTAGTGGATAAGTAAGTAGATAAGTTTTTCACTTGTATTTGTATTTTATTTTTTATTTTTAAATTTAGATTAATTTTGTAGTGCTATCATGCAAGATAGTCCACAATTGTTTTAGGCAAACTTGATGATGTATTTTGTATGCAAGTCTTGCTGTGTCATGTTTTCTAACCAAGATTGCAGCCCTATCTTAATAGTTTTTATTTTTCTCTTCTTTTAGAACAGTTCTGGAGAAAATGAAGCTGCTGGGAAACTTAAAAAAAATGTAATGCATGCATTAAAATCTTAAGTAAAAGTATTATCCTTCATACTGTAATATAGTTAATGTATGTATTCTGATTAAAAACTTTTTTATATGACGGTCTTGCATTAATATTTACTGCTGCACTACTGTATACTGTATGTTGCATTTACTTCTAAATATGTCCATGGTTGTTAAAATTAAAATACTTTATTTACTGTTGGGAAGTTTAATGTACAACAGTGCATCATATTGTAAAAGGCCATGTTTTAGTGTTGCTGTCCTGTGAGGAAACGAAAAAAAAAACCTCCGTACTTCTCATTTCTATGTAAATACTTAAGGAATGCATTACACTCCACCACTTTGTTATTTTGCAAATGAAACGAACAAAGTTCATTGCTGAAATATTAACAAATAGTTGCCAAATACAACTGCATGCAATATCGAAAGCTGCTTCCAAGAGACTTGAACCAGTCCAGCCTACAGAGGACTGTTCTTGTTGCCTAGCAACTGTGACAGCCACCACTGATGATCGGCATTAACGTTTGTAAGTGAACTTTTATATTCAACAGCATAAAACTTGTTGAATTTATTGAAAACCTGTCTCTCTTATGATTACCATAATAATCAATAATACAATAAACAAGCAACATACTAACATGACTAACATATTGTTAGCATGAAGACAGCATGTTGCTAGCATGTTTTTGACAAGAAGGTAACATGAGTAGCATGATGCTAGCAACAGTATACCACATTTTCCTTATTATATATGTTAAATGTATTTACAAGTCATTTGCCCAATGGCAATTATAGTTGTCACTTGGAACTTTGACTAAGTATACAGAAAACTATAGATCACTTGTAAGATTTGTTTTGTTTGGATGATTCTAGAGACCTATATATATATATATATATATATAGTGTGTGTGTGTGTCAACAAAAAATACTTATTAGTAACATGAAAATTTTCTTTCTTTGGGAGTGTTTGCCTTTGCCATGCCTCCTGGGAGTAGGGGTAGTAATTTGACAGCCTCATGTGACTGGAAGTTAGTTAATACCTTTTTTCTTCTTGAAATCCTTTATTTGGTAGTTAGCTTGCATGTCATTGAGACACAAAACATGGATAATGTCTAGAAAAATACTTACAAAAGGAAAATGACAACTATAGTTGCCGGTGGGCTTAAATGGGTTAAATAAATATAACTAAAATTAAGCACAAAAGGGGCAGAATGAGGAGCTAAGCATGGCAAGGAGCAACAGACTGACTACAAGGGCTCAGTTCTAGGTCCATTATTATTTATTATTTACATTATGCCCCTTGGACAAATTATTCGTAACTATGGTTTTCAATACCACTGTTATGCTGATGATATTCAGATATATACTTCTTGCCGACCTGATTCTATTCACCAGACTACTGTGCTAGTGTCATGTGTCGATGAGCTTAAAGCTTGGCTTAGCTCCAACTCTCTAAGCTTAAATCTGACAAAAACAGAAATTTTAATTGTCGGCCCCCCAACTGTAACAAAAAACATAACTAATCCCCCTAGAATTGACCTTAAAGCTACATCAATTCTTCCTTCGGCCACTGTCAAAAACTTACGTATCATTCTTGTCTCTTCACTAAATCTCGACGCTTATATTAGTAAATTGTCCAAAGCTGCATTTTTTCAATTACGGCGTATTGCCAAACTCCGTACCTTCATGAGTCCAAAGGATGCTGAATCACTAGCAAATGCATTTATCACATCTCGCCTTGACTACTGTAATGCTCTTTTTTCTGGATTACCTGCACGCTCTATCTCCCGTTTGCAACGTATTCAAAATTCTGCTGCAAGAATGTTAACGTATACCAAACGGTCTGATCATATTACTCCTATTCTTTTTAACCTCCACTGGCTTCCTGTTTCTTCTCGCATCACTTACAAAATTCTTCTGCTTACCTTTAAGTCACTCCACGGTCTTGCACCTTCTTATCTCTCTGACTTACTTTCTTCATATATTCCTTCTCGCCTACTTCGATCATCAGGAGAGGCACTACTTTTTGTTTCTAAATCTCGCCTTGCATCAATGGGAGGGAGATCGTTCTCCGTCCTGGCTCCTAAACTTTGGAACTCATTACCCCTGTGTCTTCGATCAATAACCACACTGCATCAGTTTAAGTCTAGACTCAAAACCTATCTGTTTAACCAACATTATCATTCATTATCTGTTTCTTCTTAACCTATTATGGTTTAATGTTGTACCTGTCTCCCTGTTAATTTGTAATTTGAATGTCTGTACTATTACTATGGTTTTGCAACTGCAATCACGTGTTTTGGACTTGGCAAATGCCTACTGTCCATCTATGTAATGTATTGATTATATTGCCTGTTATTGTTAAGCGTCCTTGAGCTCGGGAAAGGCACTATACAAATTAAACATATTATTATTATTACAACAATGAATAATTAAAGCCATTTTAGGATGATATTAGTTGAAATGGCTGAAAAATCATAAATATAAACTCTAATTATATAATTTAATGGCTTATCACTTTTGACCAATAGGTGGTGCTGTTTTCAAATTGATGTGATGTGTTCTGTGTGAGGTAACAATGACACACACAAAGTTTGCCATCATTATGTCAAAAGCTTTACAGAGATACAGCCTCAGAGTCATTTTGGCATCATGCCTCAAATGTGTAGTGGTGCTGTACGAAAACAGTTTTGTCTATTGACACGAAATCCATAACTTTGTGTCAGCACAGTCTGAAGATGATTCGAGTCAAATTTTGTGAAAATCGGACAAACGGTCTAGGAGGAGTTCGAACAAGTAGGTTTTGTACATTAATCAAAATGGCAGAAAGGAAGTTTGGCCAACTGTGGTATAATTGGTATGTATGTTGTCGGCATGACCCAAGGAATTACTTAGTTTTATTACAATAGGCCAATGCAATCAGAAGTTATTAGCATTTTTGGAAATTTCATTATTAATGTTTGATGAATGGTGTATTACTTCTGACCAGTAGGTAGCGCTGTGGCGTGGTCAGTGTGAGGTGACAATGGCCCATATAAAATTTGGTGCAAATATGTTAAAGCTTTGCAGAGATACAGCCTCGGATGCAGTTTGGCATCTTTCCAGCAAATTCGTTGATGCGCTAAACAAAAAACGTTTCGTGTATCGACACGAAATCCATAACTTTTTGCCAGCATGGTCTGAAGATGATCTGAGTCAAATTTGGTGAAAATCTAGGTCTAGGAGTCATGCACATTAATCAAAATGGCGACAGGAAGTTTGGCCAATTTTGGCATAATGGATATCAATGTTTTTGGCTTGAACCAAGGAATCTATTGACATCACTTTCATTGCAATAGGCTAATGTAAGCAGAAGTTATTAGAATTCTTGTAAATTTCTTTATAACTTTTGGCCACAAGGTGGAGCCACCACCAAACATTTTGAGGACTGTCAGGGCATGGTCCCGAAGACACATACCGAGTTTCGTAACGATACTTCAATGCGTTCGTAAAATATAGCATTTTTTGACAAAATTCAATATGGCCGACACCCAAAATGGCTGACATGGGAAACATGGGCTGACATGGTTTGACTCGGCATGAAGCACTGAATCTAAAGAGACCAGTTTTGTGATTTTTGGCTAAACCCGTTCAGAACTTTTAAGCAAAAAGAGCCATTTTTCATATCTCCAGACCACTAGGTGGACTGCACCAAAACACTGCAGGTAGCCTCAGGTCATGCTTGTTATAAAACACACCAAGTTTGGTCTGAATATGCTAAACCGGTGCGGAGATATAGCCTTACATCCATTTTCGCGTGCTTTTCATAGAATTTGTTTGCGCGTTATTCGACAACGGTTTGACTAATCAACTTGAATTCCATAACTTCTTGCCAGCATGGTTTGAAGATGATCTGAGCCGATTTTGGTGAAAATCAGAAAAACTGTTTAGGATGAGTTCGAAAAAGTTCATAGAATGTTTTTTTTTTTTTTTTTCAATTTTGGACTTCATTCGACTCGGCATGAGCCAAGGATTCAGAGGAAAAAAGAATTTTCCTTCTGTGCCTTACGGTTCAAAGGTTAAAAAGTTATTAGCATAAAATTATTGAAATTTTGGACAAGTGGTGGCGCTAGAGAGTTTGAGTTAGAGACGCCAAACTTGCTGTGGTTAATGTAGGGACTGTCCTCTATCAGTGTGCCAAATTTCACAACTTTCCCGCAAACAGTTCTATGGTCTGCCATAGAGTCAAGAGTGGAAGAAGAAGCGGAAGCGGAAGAATAATAATAATACTAGGAATTCTAACGGATACAATAGGTGCCATCGCACCTTCGGTGCTTGGCCCCTAAAAAGGAGGGGTAGCTGTATTTAAAGCTTATCAAACCTCATATAAATAAGTTTAAAGCAAGTTACAATAAAATAAAAGAATAAAGCAATAACAGTGATAAAATAAATAAATAAAAAGGACATGCTTAAACATGCTGAAATTAAAATGCATAAGCTAAACTCCCCTTGTAAACTTCCCTTGCAATGAGAAGCATTTCTTACCCCATTGTGCAACATGAGAGAACATTATAACATGTTTTTACTCCACAGTACCAGTCAGATGCTTCCTTTTGTGATCTGATGTAGCTTCTCATTACAAAATGAGTCAGAACATATGTTCTATACAGTAAAAAGGCTATTTCGATTAGCAATGGATTATAAATATACTTAACTGTTATGAAAATACCAGAGATGGCTTGAATAACACAGATAAACTATACATTGTTGCAGTATCGATTTGACACCAGTATCGTATAAAACCCAAACAATAGCCAACCCTAGTCTGTGGTTGCCGTACTGGTTAACTCTGGGGTGCCAATTTCGCCATGCTGATTCTCGTTAGTAGAGCACGCAGTCGATTGATGAGTCACTTACTTTTTTACAGTGGAAGGGCCAGATGTAGAAAGAAATAGGAAAATCTTTGTTTGGTTTAAGCATACATGAGGCAAGATTTAACTGATAATATTGTGTTTGCATGGAGAAAACAAGACAAGAAACTGTAGTTTGGGAAGGAGCAAAGTCTCAAGTGTCCATCTTGCTCACGTGACCCCCGAAAATCACATTTTTAGACAAACATTTTGATGGTGGTTGTAGCATCAGAACTGTTATAGAACACATACAAATGAAAATGAAACCAATACATAATTTTGTTTAAAGTAAATACAATCTTCTGTCTCAGCTTCAAAAGTGGTGTTTTGTTACAGATTTCTTAAAGGGGTCATCGGACGCCCATTATCCACAAGCTGATATGATTCTTTAGGGCAGTGGTTCTCAATCCTAGTCCTGGGGGCCCTGCAAATAAAATTCCCCCCAAAAATTCTTTCTATAGAAATTACTCCCTCCAGCTTCTCCCTTCGCCGGAGGGAGTGGGGGGAGTGGGATGGGGGTGTGAATCGAGCCCAGTTGGGTTCTTTGGGGGATGTGTGGCCCAGACAGGCCTAGCATCCCCTGGTTCGATTTTGATTCGTTTTTTTGTTGGGTGGGGGGCACTGTGGGTAATAATTTTCTGATAACAATTGTGGCATGAAGGGCCTAAAAACATTTTTTTTTTTTTTTTTGCAGAACAACCAAGATTAGGCTACGTCTGCAGACGAAGAGTTTAAGAGATTGGTTAGAAGCATGTTCTGTTTCCTGAAGGGGTACCACCCCGCCTTGCTACTCCAGGGTTCAGCTGGCCAGAATCGTCAACTGGTTTGTCTGACCCAATTGGCATGCCAACTAGCAACATCAGTACGTCCAGCGCTGCCCAGTTTGAATACGGAATGGATAATTTACGGGAATGCCTGAAATTGGCTGCACACGGGAGTAGACATAGTGAGGGATCATTATAAGGATGCTCTAGAGGCTGCCAGAACGGAGCTCCTTGCATCTCCCCAAACCTGTTGGGAGGAGGCCTGGCAGGTTGCCATTAAGTGGGCTCGGAAAAACTTGAAAACGATTCAAGAGGCGGCAATCTAGGGTGCAACTCGTGAAATGACTGGTGCTCCCCTGGGAGGGGAGGATGAGCAGCAGGAAAATCCTCAGCTGCATGAAGCGGCCCCACCAGCAGAGGTACATACTCCAGAGCAGCTGAGGTGGCTGGCACAGGCAGAACCACAACCGCAACAAGGACCATCCCCAGCCACTGTGGTCAAGAAGGATCAGATTAGCTGAAGAGATAGGGCGCAAGGGATTGCAGTGGTCATCCCAGATCCACCAACGAACGTGGTGGTGCGACGAATGACCCCAAATCATCAAAATAACCAAGGGGGCCAGCCTGCTCCGAGCTTTTCCCCATCAGGGGGTGAAAGTCCCCTTTTGTTTCCAGGAGGAGAGGAGGGGAGAGCAGGGCTCGTCTAGCCAGCCCAGGGTCAGACCCGACACACCGGTGTGGGGGACTTACCCCTCCAAGCCCAGCCCCACAAGCCTCCCGGTAGGGCCAAGCAGTTCCACAGTGACCAGGGAACTTCCAGCTGACCTCCAGACAGTGGGACAGACGATGCCCCAGAGCATACACAAACATCATGACCACTATGGGGATAAATACAAGAATTTGGCCTTGACCCCACCCAGGCCCTTGTTGTTTCTGGGGGATTCAAACTTAGGGTGTGTGCCACCCAGTGAGGACAGTAAGATGGAAGTGGATTATTATCCAGGAGCAAACCTGGCACAAGCTTATCATATTGTAAAGCACAAGACCCCTTTGTCACCCGGGGTCCAGCATGTGGTGCTCCTGATTAAATAACAGTGAACAGGGAAACCCGGTGCTCCTGAGGAAGGCTGTGGAACGTTTGTTGGGGGCAGCTACTCAATCGTTCCCAAATGCAGTGATTCATATGCTACAATAAGGTGTTACCAGGGTGATTTATAGACAACATTAGGTTCTTGAATGAGATCATTCTGAAAAACGGTCACAGTATCCCCTTATTACCTTGGGAGTCCTTCAGGACTGATGCAGATAAGATCCATTGGACTCTTATTGGGCTATGTTTAGGCACTGGCTAGGTCATTTAAACTGCTCTGCACATTTTGCACATTTCCCTTATTTAACACACCTTCGAGTTCACGTTCATTGTTTATTTATAAAGCACATTTTAAAACACCAAGCGTTGTACCAAAGTGCCGTAAAATATGTAAACATAATTAAACAATATAAAAGCAAAAAACAATCATTCAAAACTCAAATAAAAGCATACAAGATAAACCATAAATAACTATATAATATTCTCAGGCAACACCATAGGCTAAAGACAATAAATGAGTGTTCAATCTAGATTTAGAAGTTCGAGAGGATCTCACAGGAACTGGAAGTGCATTCCACTGTTTGGGTGCCTGCAAAAGTGCAAAAGCTCAGTCACCCTTAGTTTTTAAATGGGACCGGGCAACAGAAAGATACAACTGGTTACAAGAGCGGAGAGATCTTGACACAGAATATGGTTTAAGGAGATGCTTGCCCATGCAGAGCTTTAGAAACAAACAGCAAGACCTTAAAATCAACTCTGTATTTAACTGGTAACCAATGCAAGGAAGTGAGAACAGGAGTAATGTGCTCTCTCTTACTAGTGCTCGTCAGAAGTCTAGCTGCTGCATTTTGAACCAACTGCAAACAATGTATGGAGGAATGAGATAGACCAATATATTGTGAATTGCAGTAATCAAGCTGAGATGTAATCAGTGCATGGGTCACTACTTCTTTGAGAGGAACTATTTTAATTTGGTGATGGATTGGAGATGAAAGAAGCTCCCTTTGACAACAGAATTTATCTGCTTGTCAAAAAATAAATCAGAATCAAAGACAACACCTAGGTTCTTGACTGTTGTGCAGTGTTAAAGACAGGAAACCTAGTTGGCTTTCAATATTAGCGGCACACAATGATGATCCAAAAACAAACCTGTCTTCATTTAACTTTAGGTAGTTTTCTGACAACCACATTTTAACTTCTGTTTCCATTGCTAGACTTGACAGGAAGATACACATGTTTGTCGTCAGTGGTAAGAAACATCATATTTATGAAAGACAGAGCCTAAGAGGAAGCATGTATAAAGAAAAAAAGCAGAGGACTCAAAATGGAACCTTGTGGGACACCACACAAGATCAATGTTGAAGATGAATTGTGCTAACCCAAATGAACCAAGTATGTTCAGCCTTTAAGATATGAGGAGAACCAACTTAATGCAACCCCCTGAATGCCAACAATTTAATAAAATGGAGCGATCTATTGTGTCAAATGCTGCACTGAGATCGAAAAGAACTAAGATAACCCTGTCTCCGGAATCCAAGCAGCACAGGATATCATTTCTTACTTTCAGCAAAGCAGTCTCAGTACTGTGAAAAGCCCTCAGTCCTGATTAAAATTGTTACAGTCAGTCCTATAAGCAGAAAGCTGTAAATGAATGACCTTTTCCAGAATTGTTGATAGAAATGGCTACTTTGAAATGGGCCTGTAATTATTTAAAATATCAGTGTACGTTTGCTGATTTTCAACCTGCTTGGTATTGTTAGTATGATATATGGTAATATATTAGCACATATATCATGGTAATAAATGTGAATGCAGAGTGTTTAGTTTAAGTTACTTGAGATATGCACATTTATTTGTCAATAAAATTCTGCTAGATGAAGCAAAATGGTGCATTTTTCATAATTCCATTATTGTTTGTTTACATACAGACATTGTGATAATATCCATCTTATTTTTCTCATAAGAGCAGATATGGCAATTTGTAAATTTATTGTATCTAGTTTGTAGTGTCATCTGCTTCCAGTTATTATTTGCGGTACAAAACAGCCTGTTTTTCTGCTTCAAATTACATATTTGTGTTTCTTACCATATTACTTTAATGTATTATCTTAATTATATACACTCTAGTTTGTAGCACAAACCATTTTAGTGTTTATTGCACTTGTAATTTTTCTTGTTATTTTTGTACTGCAACTAATCAAGCAGAAAACTTCACAGAAAACAGCTTACATGTGATCTAGTCTCAGTTGTGGTTACTTCAAACGATGTCAATCCTCATGAAGACTTCAGATGATGACAACTATAGAAACCTAACAAATATTATCTTTATATTTTAATAATTGCCTTAAAGCACAAGTTAAGTGATTTAAAGCTCCTTTGTATTGTTAAAAAGGAGCCCTTGAAGAACACATGAAAATCCACACTGGAGAAAAGCCACTCACGTGATCAATACGGGAAAAGTTTTAGAAAATCATCTGTTTTTAAAGTACATCTGCTTACTCATTCTAGAGAAAGGCTATATAGCTGTGATCAATGCGATTAAAAGTTTTTTAGGAAAGATTTCCTAAAGGATCACAAAAGAGTTCATACAAAGGAGAAGCATTACGTATGTTCTTTGTGTGGAAAGAGTTTTAGTCAGATGTGTACTTTAAAAGTACACCAGTAAAGACACAGCAGTGTGAAGGATCATGTTTGCTCATGTTTGAGGTGAGTGTCTTTATGTGCTGGGTGATTAGGAACAGGTGCTGGTGATTAGAGCTCTGGTGAACTAGAATGGGTGAGTTCTCTGAATGTGATAAGGCTTTTTTTTTTTTTTTTTTTTTTACAGGGCAGTTCACACTGGAGAAAAAACTTTACAAGTGTTTACACTGTGACAAATGCTTCAAACGCTCAGAATATCTGAGAATACATGAGAGGATCCACACTGGAGAGAAGCCGTATCACTGCCATTCATGTGGGAAAAATTTTGCTCATTGTTCTGCTTTAACCAGTCATAAAAAAATGCATGTCTAGTAGTTTAAGTTCTGAACTGTAAGACTGCATAAAACAATTATATTGATACTTGATTAATTAAAGACTACTAGAACAATTAATTAACTGATTGTTGATTATTTCAGATGAATATTTTTGTATTAATCGTTTTATTGTTCTAACCATTTGATTATCATTATTCAATTAATATTCATAACAGTTTTGTCGATAAAGGAAATAAACTTGTGAAATGACAGCCAATCTTTATAAACTGCTATGTAGAGAAACCGTTGATCAAGCATCTGAGCAAACAAGCAGTGAAAACATTGAGGCAGTGCATACGGATTTACTACGGGCTGCCAAGACCTGCACAATGCACTTTAATTTTCATTTATATTTGTAATAAAACACCTCTCTGAGATCTGACCACACACCCACCATTTCTGTCTTTGTTCAATCAGCCACATATTGTAACTGTAGGTGCACTATTTTATCTCAGCCTCCACACCTGTAACTTAATCCCTAATTGAAATATAAATCTGAGTTTGGAGATATGAGAGCAACATTTGTTTATTTATACATTTAATTATTTATTTCACAAAGAGGGACAATGTACAGTAATCAATATTCATAAATGTAAATGTATCCAGATTAGCCTGAAGGCTAGTTCCCTTTCTGTCAGTCACATTCAACATTATGTCAACTGACATCATGGGGTCTCACTCGGGAGCCCCAGTCACCTCTGAGCTTAGAAGAAAAGGCCAATGAGAATTGGCAAGTGGAATTTGCATACCAAGCCACTCTCCCATACATACGTGTATATAAGATGGCAGCGTGCATCCACTCATTCAGATTTTTGCTTCGAACCCGATCGCTTTGTGAGCGCTGCTTCTGTCTCTGCGAAGAAGAAGAAAGAAGAAGAATTATTTTGAGCTGCAGGACTTTCTCAGCTGTGAAACTTCTTTCGTGCATTCAGCTGAGAAATCGCCCCGCTATAGCACAGATAAGTGCTGTGATCCTCCCCTGGGCACACCAGCTAAAAGAGCAGAGTCCTACAGCATACATGGTTGTTGAGAGCGTCTTTTGAGATGTCTTTCCGACGGTGTGGTTCTGGGTGCGGTAATTTCCTTACCTCTCATGATGGACATGATCGCTGTCTTACATGTCTGGGCCATAAGCATGCTGAGACAGCTTTTGTGGATGAGTCATGCCTGCACTTTGAGTGCATGCCCATGGCTATGCTTAAGTAATGGCTTTCATTCATTATGAGGCTGCCCTTGCACTTTACCCAGTCCAGTCCTGCAGGTCACAAAGGGAGACCCGAGGTTTACAATCAGGCCAGCCTCCACAGAAGTCCAGCTCCTCACAGCGTCGTGACGGGAGCTTCCGCATGTTGGCACCAGTTTGTCCTTCAATTTCTCGATGCACCCCTCTCACGGGACACTATCAAGAACTTTGCCAATCAGTTCTCGGCAGTCCAGAGGCAGACGAAGACCATTAAACACATCTGCAGCCTCAACATCTGCTCCACCCAAGGAGAAACCTAAGGAAGTAACCCCTCAGCAGGGGCGTTGAGCTGACTCGCAGGGTGTCTTCAGGTCTCCTCGGAAGACCGTGAAGTGTCCCTGAGATGGGCCACCCAGAGATATCAAATATCCTTTCTTTGGGAGATACTGACATCTGCGCCCCCACCCCTGAGGGAGGGCCAGGGGTCTTCTCCACCGCTATCACCGATGCACGCCACAGTCGCTGTGTTGTCTGTACACATGCTTGCCCTGAACCAAAGGCCGGAACCTCTTCAAGGCCAGAAGCACTGACAGAACTCCAGGCAACTGATATGCCAATGCAGCCGAGGGCCTATCCAGACCCCTGAGGCAGAATGCCTGTTGCATACGCCGCCCCAGTCTGTCTTGGAAGTATCTGTCATAACAATGATGCATCTGGACACTTGTTCTAAATGCTCTCACACACTTCAGCACTGATTGTGTATGGTTTTGGGAAAGACTTGCAGTCATAATGACCGAGTCCAGTTCCACACCAAGAAAAGAGATATTTTACACTGGGTAGAGTTTGCTCTTTTCCCAGTTGACCCGAAGTCCCAATCGAGCTAGGTGGTTGAGAACCACGTCCCTGTGGGTGCAAACCAAATGTTGTGAGTGTGCCAGGA
The DNA here is from genome assembly GCA_036247105.1 of Cirrhinus mrigala. Classification (NCBI taxonomy): domain Eukaryota; kingdom Metazoa; phylum Chordata; class Actinopteri; order Cypriniformes; family Cyprinidae; genus Cirrhinus; species Cirrhinus mrigala. The sequence continues at coordinate 390,507 of CM070028.1, forward strand.
TTAGCCAGTTGTCAAGGTAATTGAGAATGCATATGCCCACCTCCCTAAGAGGGGCAAGAGCAGCCTCCGCAACTTTCGTGAAGACGCAGGGAGACAGGGACAGGCCAAAGGGGAGGATAAGCCTGATCTTCGAAGGCAAACCGCAGGAACGGCCTGTTTCTTGGAAGGATTAAGACATGAAAGTACGGGTCCTTCAGGTCTATTGCCACAAACCAATCTTGAACCCTGAAACACGTGAATGTGTTTGAGGGTTAACATTTTGAACGGAAGCTTGTGAAGGGTACAATGAAGTAAGGGTTGTAAAACAGCCTCTTTATTTTGGCTGAGGGGACCGGCTCTATCGCATCCTTCACCAAAGGTACTGTGATTGCCAGCCCAAGGGCCGCAGCATTCTCCCCTCGGACTGAGATGAAGAGAATGGCACTGAACTTGGGTGGACGCCTCGCGAACTGGATCGCATAGCCGAGTCAAATGGTCCTGAGAAGCCAGCGAGAGGGATTTTGAAGGTTCAGCCAATCTGTTAAACTCTCTGCTAATGGCCTCAAACGAATTACACCTGACGCACCTAGAGCGTGGACATTGTGGGTGGTTGGACCCTGTGGCTGGAGGTGGGAGGCCACAAAGACCACAGTGTGTTTTGTCCACTGAATTCGCCAGGTAAGAACCGGTCAGAGGATTGTCCGTGCCATGGAGATCGTCTGAATGATGAATTCGATACTTTAGAACAAGATGTGTGCCCAGACATGCTCTTGAAGAAATCAGCATCTGGCTCTTTTATTGACCATGTGGTAGCTGTCTGCTGAGTGGCAGACAGCCGGAATGGAGCTGAATCCACGACTTGTCCCCTCATCAAGAGGGGATCCTGGCAGGTCAATATGCCCATCTCAGGAACACTTTGAAGCCTGACAAGGGTTCCTTGTAGCCTCCCATTACGATCAAATAAGTAACAGGGTTGAGTGTGACGGGGTTGTGATTTTTTGCTCTAAATGCTCTGAATGTAGTGAATAACAGGAGAGCACATGACATGCATGATATTAAGAAAACATGTATATTGTTAAAATATCAAAGATCATTTTCACAAGTAATAGTTTTCTGTCTTTATTTGATGTAACGGGTTGAGTCGTTAAGCTTGACAATCACAATATCACAATGTTAATAAGTTATAGTTATAAAAGAAGGTGGTAACTTGCCTGTGTCTGGTCACAATGTTGTTCAGAAGACTTATATGATGTCACTTCCTGTTAATGATTTGTGTAATGGGGTTGAAGGGTTACTGAGGTACAGAACTAAATAATATGAATTTATTTGGAAATTTAGATTCTTTCAAGAGATTTGTTTTTTTTCAGTTTGTTCACCAAAAGGATTCATTCAGATTCGTTCACCAATTTGTTCAGTGACTATTTCTTCATATTACATAAATACAGCAGAAGGGGGTGAAAAACAGTGTATTATGTGTTATTATGTCGTAAGTCTTTGAATGTACTGTATTTACTCGCTACAAAAAAAAAAAAAAAAAAAAAAAAAAAAACTTAATTTGGCTTTTTTCAAATGTGTGCCTTATCTACATTAAATAAATAAGTCTAAATAAGTGGTTCAGATCAGTAGTTCCCAACCATGTTCCTGAAGGCCCCCCAACACTGCATGTTTTCCATGTCTCCTTAACCATACACACCTGATGCATATCATCAGATCATTAGTAGAGACTCCAAGACCTGAAATAGGGAATGGGGGCGTGACGTCACGGCTCTAGCACCGTGGTGGCTGATGGGAAAAATTGTCATATTTTAAGACCACTTGTTGTGACACGCCGAGGAAGTTTTAGTCATGAGAAGAACTTGTTGCGTTGTTGGATGTAATGTCCGTTCGCAGGATTGACAGGGCAAAAAATAGACAATGGACTTTATTTTTATTGTTTTCCGGCCTGAAGGGAGTCATGATGTGTACTTTTAATCACAACAATTAAAAAAATAAAATAAAACATACAAAAACATATTGTCCCCTTTTTTTATTCGTAAATAATTACAAGTGAGATTTCAGTGCTATTTTGACCACTAAACTAGGAAATGTCTCCGCTTTTCATTTCAGAAATATGGTCACCTTAATATTTTCACAACTCAGCCATTTGTGAACTTAACATGGGCTTCCATACGTAGTTATCTTCCAGCCCCTGAAAATAAATCATGGCTTGGTTCTTTAACTGGTAATTTTAAGTGTGGAAATTGTAAACATTGTGACAATATGGTGAGAACAAATAATTTTACTGTAGTTTCTGGTAAAGTGTATTCAGCTGAGTCCTTCATTAATTGTAATTCTTTGCATGTAATACATAGGTTAGAATGTGAGTGTGGACATTTTTATATTGGTCAAACAAAAAGGGAACTACGTTTAAGAGTGTCTGAACATTAATATGCTATTCGCTCAAAAAATATGGTGTATCCTATGGCGAGACATTACATTGAAGCTGGTCATGCTAGTGAGAGCTCTCTTAAGGTGATTGGAATTGAATCTATCACATGTTCAATAAGAGGGGGAGATAGATTGAAACGACTTTTACAACGAGAAACTTTCTGGATTTATACACTTAAGGGGACTAAGCCTCCTGGAGTTAATGAAGAATTAAATGTTTTTGTATTGTAAATTTGTATTGTTACATACATGTGGATTTTTATATTTGTGAATATCATCACTTATTGTTGTATGATTAGAGTAGATTGTGTTTTTTTTTTTCTTTTTTTTTTTTTTCTTTTTTGCAAGGAGGAAAGCACTAGCCACTCCCATTGATTAACCAGCTGCTTGTGATTGCCTACTGATTGTTTAAGAATACTTGTTTGAGCTTTTGATGTGTATCCTGAAGAAGGCTGTGAAGCCGAAACGCGTAGATCTACACTTTTAATTGTTTTAATGATTTAGCCCAGTCTAATAAAGGCTTTTTTTCTACACAAGTGCCTTGGAGTATTTTGTCTTTTCAGCTGATATTCACCTCCAAATATCCAAAGAGCACTGTGGATTCACTGAAGAGACCAGTGCAGCATTCTTGGCCTTTGTTGTCTTGTTATGGGCTTCCATAGATTGAAAATTATGAAACAGAGCCTCGGTATAGGCACTCACACCACAGACTAAATATACAAATATATCTGGAAATGTCACAGGATGTAAATCGTCGGGGTCTCGAGTACATCCTCTTGCAGGCACCTTATTTGGATCCGTTACCTTAGATCATGTCAGAGTGTTGAAAACATGATCAAGATATTTTAAAATATAATGGATTTTTCAGAGTTGTATGATCCAACAAAAACATGTTAGCCTATAAAAAAAAAATAATAATAAAAAAAAATAAAAAATCCAGAGCATGTGTGTATACGAGTTGGTTTACCAGGTAAAAATATAATTATGTGTAAAATGTCATAGTTATCTGTGCCTGACATGAAAATTACGCTAGTCATTGTCCCATAAAATGATAAATAGCAAATAACACATACTATTTACATACTTGTGAACATTAGTACAGGATAGTTTGAGAGCAGCTGAATATCAGTATTGGTTTGAGTCCAAAGACCAAATACCTGAGCCTGTCACCCGTCCAAACCCGACACATAAACACTATTCCACCTGTTACGTCAATTTTAGCGGATCACCCATCGGATACCCACCCACATGCAGGATACTGCTCTGTGTAGTAAATTTCATTAATTTAATTGACTTTTCAACATTGTTTTTGACACATTTTCGTATATTAACTGGTTGTTTTAAGTCTCACCCGATGTGGCCTCACAATATGGTGGCACCCTCTTGTTTACATCCTAGAATGCGCTGCGCAGTGACGTCAGTTGCATTCGAAACCGCATACTTCCACACTATTTAGTAGGGAAAAATCAGTAGGCGAAGGAAAAGTATGAATGAAATCTCAAAATCCACAAAAGAGTAGGCGAGATTTACCTGGATGGAATATTTCTTGCGAGATTCAGGCATACGTACACTTAAGTATCGTTCTAATATGCCTACTTACCTACTATATAGAAGGCAAAATGGGTATGTGAGAAAAGTAGTATGTCCGAAACCACAATATTCATAAAAGAGTAAGAACCAAGTACATGAACCAAGAAGTTGAAAAAGAACTGTGTGTAGTGTTGAAAATATAATTCACAGAAGTAACTTGTAATGATCTTGTTTGAATGTTACAGGGACAGATGAGCACACACGCCTGCTTATCTGGTGGAGAGTGGCTTCTTGATTTTTGTGCAGAGTTTTTTGTGATGGAGCAGGGCCTGCAAGACAGGGTGACGGTGGCCTTTGTAAAAAAAAAAAAAAAAAAAAAAAAAGGTGAAAACCTTAAACAACAGCAGCATCTTGAAAGTGGTACAGGGCCATGGATGAGGCAACTGGGGGCAGAGCCTCCATCACTCCACCTGCCCTTATTGCCTCATCTGGCCCAGATGTTGCTGTGGCCTCTACATGGGGGCAGCCATGGCCTAATGGTTAGGGAGTTGGGCTTATAACCGAAAGGTTGTGGGTCTGAGTCCCATGTCCGGCAGGGATTGAAGATGGGGGGAGTGAATAACCAGCACTCTCTCCACCCTTGAACAAGGTACCGAACCCCCAACTGCTCCCCGGGCACCACAGTGATAGCAATATGGTTGGCCACTGCTCTGGGTGTGTGTGTTCACGGTGTGGAGCATCAACCCAGAAAGCCATTGAGGATCTGGGCCTATATTCACAAAACATCTTAAGGTTAAAAGTAGCTCATAACCTGCTGATTTAGGAGAAAATCTGTGTCAGTCCTAAATGTTTGCTCTAAGAGTATTCCACAAAGCGTTTTAGCACTAAAACTAGCTCCTAAATCTGTGAAATGTTATTAGTAGTGAAGAGGACTCCTAAGTCACTAACACCAAATCCCAACTATCCCAAAATGGCTGTTGCTAGCAATCTGCCTTGAACTTAAACGATTTAGAAACACTCTGCAATTGAATATGGCAACATAATACTGCACTCTAAAATATTTCTGTGAACAAATCTCTGACGGAGACTCCTCCCCTATCAGCCAATCAATGTGTGCATAGTTAGTAGACATGCTGACATCATCCATATGTAGTGGACATTGCAGGGCCCAGTTTATGGCAGGGGCCCTCCCTGACCACAATACTGGACAGAGGTTTGCTACATTTTGATTGGATCTTGGTGAACTAATATAAGCAAACAGTCCAACGCCATCAGATAAAGATGACAGGACAACAGCCAGACATCTCTTAGAGTGCAACCAGTAGACCTTTGGTACAAAGCCCGGGAAGGACAGAACTTCCTATTGGTCACAATGCAGTTTGTGCCCTTCACCCACCTTGATTCCTAAGGGTATTGCCTGTGACCGACCATAGAAATTCCTTAGGACCTCCAGATGCAGCAGCATTGGGTGAAACTAAAAGAGATCATGAAGATCCATCCAAATCCATTCATAACTAGGCTTTCAAACCTTAAAACTGATGTACACTACAACACGCGCATCTTATACTTATTCAGAGAAATAAGTATTCCTTGTGACAGCAACGTGTAGTGCAACATCTTACACAAACTTAGCTGTTAATGGACAAATAAATGCATGCATGACAGTTTTTTTTATCATGTTTGGACTTAATGTGTTCATAATATTGCCAAATGCATTCTGGTTATGGTTTGAGAAGTGAGAAATGCACCGGTAAAACTTTAGTAACACTATTCTAATCCTGTAAACCTAAACTCTGGCAATTTGATAATACATAGAATATCAAAATCAACTGCAGGCGGCAGATAATTTTCTTATCTAGCACCCAAACTCTGGAACAATCTACCCTACACTGTTCGGGACGCAGACAGACTCTGTCAGTTTAAATCTAGATTAAAGACCCATCTCTTTAACCTTGCTTTCACATAACACATCAACATATTCTTATAATTCAAATCCGTTAAAGGATTGTTAGGCTGCATTAATTAGGTCAACCGGAACCGGGAACACTTCCCATAACACCCGATGTACTCAGTGCGTCGTCAGAAGAATGGCATCTACGCTAATATTAGTCTGTTTCTTTCTTATTCCGAGGTCACCTTAACCACCAGATCCAGTCCGCAACCAGATCAGATGGTCACTGCAGTCCACTGGATCCAGTCCGTACCCAGCCCAGACGGTGGATCGGCACCTAGAGACGACCTTTACAGCCCTGAATGTCAGCAGAGACCACATCGACTAGATGAGCCCCAGAGAAGACCTTGTCACCTAGACGGCTGTCGGCACAAGACCACGGGAACCTGGTGAGTCCTCTGTGTCTGGCCAGAGGAGAACTGGCCCCCAACTGAGTCTGGTTTCTCCCAAGGTTTTTTTCTCCATTTGTCACCGATGTAGTTTTGGTTCCTTGCCGCTGTCGCCTCTGGCTTGCTTAGTTGGGGACACTTTCTCTTCACACGATATTGTATTTTATTTTATTGTATTTAACTACCTTTACCTGAAAATTGAGTGTTTATTGTTGCCCCTGGCATTGTTGATGTATTATTTCCTATTTAATTCTGTACAGCTGCCTTGTCACAATTCTGTATTGTTAAAGGCGGTACATAAATAAAGGTGACTTGACTTGACTTGACTGTGTTTGGACTATGCAAATAAATTCCACATTAGGAAAGAAGGGTGGGTCACCACTCTGATGGAACCAGCCAATCACAACACGGAAATGGAGAAGCAGCAAATTGCAATCTCCTCCTCATTGGAAAGGGATAAAGGTACCCTTCCAAAAGACACTCCTTGCTCTGAGTCTGCCGCCCGTCAGGGTGAGACAATAGCAGATCACCTACTTTCTGAGTCTGCGACTTGTAAAGAAGTGACACTAACAGGACAACCTCCGTTCTGAGTCTCCCATTCGGTGAGACGATAGCAGATCAACAAAGTTATAAGTCTGAGTCCCATAGGGGAAAGACACTAACAGAACAACCGGTTCTGAGTCTGAGACAACAACAGATACCAAGTCCAAGTCTCCAGCTTTTGAGGCAGCAACAGATACGACCACGTTCTGAGCCTCCAGCCTGTGAGGAAAGAGATAATCTACGTTCAGAGTCTTCGTCCAGCGAGACAACAACAGATGCAGCGTCCTGAGTCTCCGTCCTAGAGAGACAAAGTGGATTGACCAAGTTCTGAGTCTCTAGCCCAGAGAGGCAGAAGACAAACAGACATTTGCAACAAGGTTAAGCTCCAGCAAGCACACCTTCACTTCAGGTACTTTTGCTTGCGTGTTCCAAGCTAAGGACCTTCAGTACCTACTCCAGGGCCGCATCTGCATGTTCCAGATCTTAGGACCCTTTGGTGCTCCATGAGATCATCATCCTACAGCACTTCATCTTCAAGGCTGTCAAAATGGATTCCTGCTCCTTTCCCCACTGTCTGTGTACTCCGGCTCAAAAAGGTAGAGAATGGTGAAAAATCTTATTTTCTTCTACAACTTAAAAATCGTCCGATATCGCTGTAGCTTTTCGTAAACAGCGTTTGACTTAACGTTACTTGCACTTTGTTAGTTTTTGCGCGTTCGCTTTATAAACACCGGGGGCCTCATGTATAAAACTTTGCGTAGATTTCATCCTTAAAGTGTGCGTACGCACATAAGGCAGAATTTGCGTACGCACAAAAGTTTTCCGATTTATAAAACCGTACGTACGCCAGAACCTGCGCAAGGTTCACTTTATAAATCACAATTATCTGAATATTGTGCGCAGGTGCACGTGCTTATAGCTTACCCCAATCTCCTCCCGAAATAACCATATTTGGAGGTTAAGACCGCCTATTTTGAATATGTATGATCTCCCTGCATATTAATACGACCGATAATTGTCATTGATCTGTTTGGCTAAAAATGGAAGAACAGAAACGAAAAGCAAAAAAAAGAAACTTCACCGACTGCGAGATGGAGGTACTGCTGTCTGAGGTGGAGGGCCGAAAAAAAGTTTTATTTGGTGGGCTCTCTGCGGGCATTTCAAATAAAAGAAAGATATTAGAATGGGAGCAAGTAACAGAAGCAGTCAATGCTGTTACCTCGGTGCCTCGCACAGTCCAAGAGACAAAAAAAAAATGGTCTGACTTAAAAGTAGTCGTAAAAAAAAGAATATGTGCACACAGGCGCAGTGTCGTAACAACTGGTGGTGGTCAAGGAATCACTGACCTCTCAGCCTTTGATGCAAGGGTGGGTGCGATTATAGGGGAAACAGGATTAAGTGGAGTTCTTCCAGAATTCCAAGGTGATACGGATGTGATTTGCGGTGACGATGGTAAGTAATTGATTTATCTACACATTATATAATTTTTTGTCTGTTTAAAATTCTGCTTTTTTATTGTGGATAATTCAAATCAACCAATTAAAATTCCGTGGAAGTGGAAAGTCCTAAAATATCCAAGTGACAAATCTAGCAATAGATGCAGCTGCCCTTAAAATATATGTTTATTAAAATAGTCGATTTTCCTGTTTATTCATATGCAAAAAATGTAACTTAAAAAGACAAAAGCAAGGCATCAAGTGCACATTTTATTTCACACATTTACAGATATGCAATACAACCTTTATTTAATTAAACGTTTTTTAATGATTAAAGGAAAAGTTAATCCTGGAATGCCTTCAGGTCCAAGTGGGGTAGACAAGGGATGTAGGCTTAGATCCTACGTGCCACAGCCGCCGCCATCCTGTGTGCCTCCACCACCATCCTGTGTGCCACCACCGGCATCTTGTGTGCCTCCACCACCGTCCTGTGTGCCACCACCGGCATCTTGTGTGCCTCCACCACCGTCCTGTGTGCCACCACCGGCATCTTGTGTGCCTCCACCAACGTCCAGTGTGCCGCCATCATCAAATGCCCAAGCAACCCCATCCTGTGCGCAATCCAGTGCATCATCATCATCATCATCATCATCATCATCATCATCATCCTTTGTGCCACCACCGAGCGCTGGTAACTCAAGGCGTGTACTGACGGAAGAAGTCATGCAGACCCAACGTCACATGGTTCATGCTGTTAATGCGGTGTGTTCCGAACTGAAAGAAATAAAAACTATTTTGTCAGAAATAAGTGGTTCACTTAAAGAACTTGTGAAAAAATAAAAAGTTTGAATTCACTTGCCTTTTTACATTCCATTTATTACATTTATACGCTGCTGTATTGCCATAGCATTATGCACTGCATTAGGAGGGCCAGGGTCGGGTTCATTATCTTCAGTATGGGCGTTCGATGGAACAGGTATACCATTCTTTTGAGCAATGTTGTGCAACACTGCGCAAGCCACCACAATGCGGCAAACCTTTGTAGGGCTGTACAATACTGTGCCACCAGACGTATCCAAGCACCTCCAGCGTCCTTTTAGCAGACCAATAGTGCGTTCGACCACTGAACGCGTCCGGCAATGCTTCACGTTATAACGCTGTTCTTGTTCAGTTTGGGGTCTAGTTAGTGGAGTTAGCAGCCATGTTCTAAGGGGATAACCACTGTCTCCTGAGAGGTAAAACATTTACAATTTTTTTTTAAGAAAATATAACAAAACAATGAATGTAAATACAATGGGACAATTAATATAACATTTCAAGTGCTAGGCAGAGGTAACAATTATAAACAATATTATAAGAATACTGTAAAGAAAGTACATGCTTGTAAAATAGCCTACAGATAGCTTTTTTTTTTTTTTCCAGGGCAATACTGATTCAATATAACATTTCACTTAATTTTTAAATGCTATAAAACATGTTTTGTTTCCTGAAAATTTGCATTGATTAATGTGAAATTTTGCTTTAAAAAAATATTAAAATAAGTGTGGGTTTGTTTATCATTGGAGATTATAATTATACCTAAAAGAAAAAAAACATTTTAAAAGGTATGCTTTAAACACATTTGCATCTTTACTCAATTACAATTACATGCGCATTCCTGCCGACTTACCAAGAAGCCATCCATCACGCACAGCTCCTGTTTGCAGTCTGTTCCCTACACTGCTGTTGGACAAAATGTAGGAATCATGAGTTGACCCAGGCCATCTCGCAACTACATTTGTCAGAGACATATGCGCATCACATATGATCTGCACGTTCAAAGAATGAAAATGTTTTCGGTTAACAAAAGCAAATTCATTCTCAGATGGTGCCTTTATTGCAACATGAGTGCAGTCAATAGCACCGATTACATTGGGAAAACCGGCGATTGTTGCAAATTGCATTTTGATGTTGGCCTGTTCAGCTTGCGTGTAAGGAAAACGGATGTATCGGGGGGCCATCCCCACTATGGCATCCCATACATATGGCATGACACGGCTCAGGGATGACTGCGACATACCCGATCGGTCTGCCAACTCTCGCTGGAAAGTACCAGTGGCCAAGTGGCCTAATGTGGTCAATACTTGTACAGGAACACACAGCGCGTGGTTTCTCCGCGAGGGTCTTTCCAATACTGGCCGTAATTCAGAACACAATTCCAAGAGGATGGCTCTTGGGAATCGAAATCGGCTCATGAGCCAATCATCATCATGAGCAAGGAAATCTTCACGGTCTCTGAAAACACGCTCCCTCCGTAGAGCGTCATTAGCAAGGTCTTCTAACAGCGCTAGAGCATCCATTATGATGATATGTTATATACGCACATACCTTTTTATAGCCCATTCATTAAAAAAAAATAGTAAATTCAAAGTATTTGCACCTGGTTAAGAATGCTGATAATGATAATTCAGGTTGATGCAATTTGATTTATTGGGTAATGTAATAGGATAATTTAGAAGTTTTTCATTTTAAATAGTTATTGCTATTTGGGCCAGTTTGTGTCGCCAAAACACATACTCGTCTAAAAGAGTGCGTACGCACGGTCAAGAGCATCCTTACGGTGCGCACTTATTTACGCCAAGTTTATTTTTTATAAATCCCGATATGTGCGTGGAAAAATGCGTACGCATATTTCTATGCCCATTTTGTGCGTACGCAACGTTTATACATCAGGCCCCGGGTCTGTAGTTCCCCGTGACCTTTCGACGTGATTCAATAGTACGTCGTGTCATGTACGCGCATCCTAGAGCCTGTGCTACATGAACTTTTGTGCTTAAAGTATACAAATTTTTATTTTTTGAAAAATTTGCACTTCGCTAGATAAGACCCTTCTTCCTCGGCTGGAATCTTATAGAGCCTTTTGAAGCTGCATTTAGACTACATTTTTGAAGTTCAAAATTAGGGGCACAACTGAAGTCCATTATATGAAGAAAAATCCTGAAATGTTTTCCTCAAAAACCATAATTTCTTTACGACTGAAGACAGAAAGACATGAACATCTTGGATAACAAGGGGGTGAGTAAATTATCTGTAAATTGTTGTTCTGGAAGTGGACTTCCCCTTTAAACCGTCCTTATCCTTATCTTACCACTAAGAGTTCCCCTAAATAGGAGTAGGTTTTGTCTAAGAGTTCTCTCTTAAAACCTATTCACAAAGCTGCTGAGACAAACTTTTACTAAGGAATAAAAAGAAGTCTTAAGCTAAGAGTAAGGGAGGGATTGACCTTGTTGCTATGGATGATGTTAGCATGATTACTAACTATGCTGTAGTAAATTTCACTTTCACCAACCTAGGGATGCCAATTAAGGTAGTGAATTAAACTTTCACTAACCTAGGGAGGTGAAATAGAGTAGTGATGGGTACTCATGTCACAGCTGACGTTATGATTCTTGGATGACGTCAATTAATGTGTGGTTATGAGTACATCACATAAGAAAGATTGGTGGGATCTCTAACTTGTAGAACCTCTTCTGTATTATCAACACAAGGAAGACACAAGTTGTAATAAAATAAATTTTATTAACAAAAGATAGACAAGAATAATCAACAACTACTAAATGAATACCATGAATGAAGAAGGAATAAAGTGCATAAGATGCATAAAATGCAAGTGATTATGTTGGGTGTTGCTATGTCAGAGCTACGTTATCTGGATAGATAAACTGTTGCCACTCTGAAACAAATAAGGTGAAGAACCTTACTATGCATCAAACAAATACGTGTAAGATTTGTTATCAACTGCAGTCAGCTACATAATATCTAATGTAAATTAGAAAATCATATACTGATAATATACAACAATGCCAAGGTCTCTGGAAGAGGTTTGGAAGTGATATTTACGTTCTCTGAGGTTGAGTGAGCAGTCCGGTGGCGGCGACTTCTTCCACTGGTTGCGCTGGTGGCAGTACAGTGGGGAAAGGAGCAGGAATCCGTTTCGACAGCCTTGAAGATGAAGCGCTGTAGGATGCTGATCTCCTGGAGCACCAAAGGGTCCTAAGATCTGGAACACGCAGATGTAGCCCTGGAGTAGGTGCTGAAGGTCCTTAGCTTGGAACACGCAAGCAAAAGTACCTGAAGTGAAGGTTTGCTCGTCAGAGCTTAACCTTGTTGCAAATGTCTGTGTGTCTTCTGCCTCTCTGGGCTAGAGACTCAGAACTTGCGGCTGGATAGCTCTTTTCTTTTTACAGTTATCATTGGCATATTGTCGAAGTGTCTAATTCTAACGTTTTGTAATACATCTATTCAAAATGGCGATGTTGTGAGGCAGATAGCCGGAAACAGCCATTGTAATATAGTTTGTGGCTTTGTCTTAATGCCTAAGGAGTCCTCTTCACTACTCCTAACGTTTCACAGATTTAGGAGCTAGTTTTAGTGCTAAAACGCTTTGTGAAATACTCCTAGAACAAAAATGTAGGAGTCCAAAATGTAGTACTGACCTATTAATTTTAAGATTTACTCCTAAATCGGCGAGTTATGAGTTACTTTTAGCCTTAAGATGTTTTGTGAATACAGACCCAGCTTTGTTAATAGGTTTTAAGGGAAAACTTTTAGCTAAAATCTTTTACTGCTATTTAGGAGAACTCTTAGTGGTAAGATAAAATGTTTTGTGATTGCGGGCCCAGATCAGGGAGATGGAGGAGAGGCTGCCAATTCTAGTAAGTTTCTGAATCTTTAATATTTTTCAGGTACTGCATTAAAGGGGCTTGCTGCTCTTCTTAGTTGCTTATGAAGAAGTGCATTCCTTCACTCCTACTCTCCTCTGATAAGTCTCTGTTATTCCAGAAGTTAAGTCTGCTTATTATTGCTTGTTTTTGCCCAGAACAGAACCATACCACCAAACAAAACTGTACAATTTTGACGATAGTGGTCCTGACAGAACTTATTGTCTGACAAGCTGATCTAGTACACATTCTGTAGTTCTAAAATCATTGGAATTACTATACAAACAAGCACTAAAAATTTTAGATAAAAAAAAGTTTTCACCTTTGTCATATTTTAAATATGTATAACTTGCTTAGCTGGGTAACATTAAGTTTAAAAAAATGTTTGTTTAGTTCATAAGATTATGCATGATTCAGCTCTTCCTCTAGCTGATTTTATTAAACTGAAATCTATTGAAAACAGAGTAACTAGTGGGTCAGCTAAAGCTGATTGCATAATTCCACATAGAAAAACTTAGTTTGGTCAAGCTGTTTTCTCATTCAGATCATCACATCAGTGGAATTCAATTCCACAATTAGAGAATGTCATCATTTATCATTTGTGCACCTACAGTTACAATATGATTGAACAAAGACAGAAACAGTGGGTGTGTAGCCAGGTCTCAGAGAGGTGTTTATTACAAATAAAAATGAAAATTAAAGTGCATTGTGCAGGTCTTGGCAGCCTGTAGTAAATCCGTTAATGCCTCAATGTTTTCATTGCTTGCTTGATCAGATGTTTGATCAATGGTCTCTCTACATAGCAGTTTATAAAGACTGGCTGACATTTCACAAGTTTATTTCCTTTATGGACAAAAACAACTTATGTCAGAGACAGAGTTTAGGATAAGGAATATTAACATGGTGAATTCATCATGGCGGAGAAAATTAATCGTAGCTGGAGATTTTAATCGCATGTTAGAAATATAATCCCCAATTTGGTAATCTTGCGTTTAAAATTAACTTCATTTAAAATAAAACCCAGGTTAACACATCCTTGATTCGCTCTAAACTTTGCTTAATCGAATCCTTGCTGGTACAACCTACCCTAAGCGATATAAATTTAAAACACGGAAAGACAAATGAATCAGAATCAGAAAGAGCTTTATTGGCAAAATAAAGGTAATATTCAGACATGCATTTTTTTTTTATGACTGGTTAAAGCAGAACAATGAGCAAAACTCTTCCCACATGAATGGCAGTGATACGGCTTCTCTCCAGTGTGGATCCTTTCATGTATTCTCAGATATTCTGAGCGTTTGAAGCTCTTGTCGCAGTGTGAACACTTGTAAGGTTTTGCTCCAGTGTGAACTGCCCTGTGAACTTTCAGTGCACCATCTGTAAAAAAAGCCTTACCACATTCAGAGCAAACATGATCCTTCACACCGCTGTGTCTTTTCTGGTGTACTTTTAAAGTACCCATCTGACTAAAACTCTTTCCACACAAAGAACATACGTAAGGCTTCTCCTTTGTATGAACTCTTCTGTGATCCTTCAGGAAATCTGGCCTAAAAAACTTTTTATCGCATTGATCACAGCTATACAGCCTTTCTCTAGAATGAGTAAGCAGATGTACTTTAAAAACAGATGATTTTCGGAAACTCTTCCCGCATTGATCACATGTGTGTGGCTTTTCTCCAGTGTGGATTTTCATGTGTTCTTTAAGGGCTCCTTTTTGTGTATAACTCTTCCCACATTGATCACATGTGTGCGGTTTATCTCCTGTGTGAATTGTCATGTGTTCGTTAAGACTCGTTTTATGTATGAAACACTTCCCGCACTGATCACACACATGTGGCTTCTCTCCAGTGTGGATTTTCATGTGTGCTTTAAGATTGGCTTTAAGTGTGAACCTCTTCCCACACTGATCACATGTGAATAACCTCTCCCCAGTGTGAACATTTTTAATGTGTACGTTAAGGTTTTTTTCTTGTGTGAATTTCTTCCCGCACTGATCACATACATGCGGCTTTTCTCCAGTGTGGATTTTCATGTGATCATTTAAAGGCACTTTTTCTATAAAACACTTTCCACACTGATCACATGCATATGGTTTCTCACCAGTGTGGATTTTCTTGTGTACGCTAAGGTTTCCTTTGTGTGTGAAACTCTTCCCACACTGATCACATGTGAAAGGCTTTACTCCAGTGTGGATTTTCATGTGTACTTTAAGGTTTCCTTTTTGTGCAAAACTCTTGCCACATTGATCACATCTGTGCGGCTTTTCTCCAGTGTGGATCTTCATGTGATCATTAAGGGTTCCTTTTTGCGTGAAACTCCTCCCACATTGATCACATGTGTGTGGCTTCTCTCCAGTGTGGATCCTCATGTGTTTGTCCAGGTTTCCTTTATATGGGAAATTCTTCCCACATTGATCACATTCGTATGGCCTTGCCAAAGTGTGGATTTTCTTATGTTCATCAAGGTTTCTTTTATGCGTGAAACTCTTCCCACATTGATCACATGTGTGTGGCTTTTCTCCAGTGTGGATCCTCATGTGTTTGTCCAGGTTTCCCTTATATGGGAAACTCTTCCCACATTGATCACATTCGTACGGCCTTGCCAGAGTGTGGATATTCTTATGTTCATCAAGGTTTTGTTTTTGTAGGAAACTCTTCCCACATCGATCACATGTGTGCGGCTTCTCTGCAGTGTGATTTTTCATATGTTCAACAAGGTTTCCTTTTATTCTGAAAATCTTCTCGCACTCATCACATGCATATGGCTTACCTCCACGAATAAATATTACGTCAAGGCCAAGATCTTGCTTGCATGAGAAACTCTTTCCACAGTGAGAGCAAGTGAAACATATATTGTCATTTTTCAATGAGGAACTCCAGCATATCTCTTCAGTTTTGACCTGATGTTTCTTCCCCGCTTCAACGAGTTCTTCAATCTCCCTGTTCTCTTCCATCAAGTCTAAAATGAAGTAAAAAAAAAAGTTTCAAATGTTTCAAAATTTTGATTTTCAGTAAACCACTAAAACATTACTAAAAATAAATACATTTTATTAAATTAAAAATCAAAAAGAGAAATGTGAAAGGAAAACTGTGAATCCTGACATAATACTAGAAATATGAACATTTCTGATGCATTCATTTGAAATATTGAAATATTATTTTTAAACCTTACAGATTGCAGAAACTGAACATTTTTGTAATGACAACTACTAACTATATTTTTCATCAACTACATTTTAAGTCAGGGATATCAAATGTTCAAAAGTTTTGAAATACAATAATATATATATATATATATATATATATATATATATATATATATATATATATATATATATTAGTAAGTGAGTACACCCCTTACCTTTCAGCAACGTTTTTAGTATATCTTCTTAAGGAACAATACTATAGAAATGAAACTTGGATATATTTTAGAGTAGTCAATGTGCAGCTTGTATAGCAGTGTATATTTACTGTCCCCTGAAAATAACTCAACATACAGCCATTATTGTCAAAACAGCTGGCAACAAAAGTGAGTACACCCTAAGTGATAACAGCACTATGTCATTTAACCATGCAAAGCCACATGTCCTATTCATCATGTTAATGTTTTTGTCTGCTTGACAGGACCATACAAAGTTGTGTATCTTGTATTAAAGCAGTTAAAATTTGGTGCTTTGAGTACAGTTCTCTCACACTGATCACTGGATGTTCAACAAGGCACCTCATGGCAAAGAACTCTCGGAAGATTTGAGAATTAGAATTGTTGCTCTCCACAAAAACTGGCCTAGGCCAGGAGTGGTGAACTCCGGTCCTGGAGAGCCACAGCCCTGCAGAGTTCAGCTCCAACCCTAATTAAAACTCATCTGCCTGTTGCTTTCTAGTAACCCTTCAGACCTTGATTAGCTTGTTCAGGTGCGTTTGATTAGGGTTGAAGCAAAACTATGCAGGGCTGCGGTTCTCCAGGACCGATGTTCGCCACCACTGGCCTAGGCTATGAGAGGTTCAGTAACAGCCTGAAACTGAGTTATAGTACTGTGGCCAGGGTCATACAGAGGTTTTCCAAGATGGATTCCATTCGGAATAGGCCTCGCAAGGGTCGAGTTGAGTGCTCGTTCCATGTGTCAGGTGCAGAACATGGCTTCAAAAAAACAGATGCATGAGTGCTGCCAGCATTGCTTGAGAGGTTGCGGAAGTAGAAGGTCTGCTTGTCAGTGCTCAGCCCATACGCTGCACACTGCAACAAGTCGGTTTGCATTGGCGTCATCCGAGAAAGAAGCCTCTTCTGAAGCTGGCTTAGAAGAAAGCCCGCAAACAGTTTGCTGAAGACAACCTGTCCAAGAGCATGAATTACTGGAACCATGTCATATGGTCTGATGAGACTAAGATAAACTTGTTTGGCTCAGATGGTGTCCAGCATGTGTGGTGATGCCCTGGTGAGGAGTACCAAGAACTTGTGTCTCTCCTACAGTCAAGCATGGTGGTGGTAGCATCATGGTCTGGGGCTACATGAGTGCTGCTGGTACAGGGAAGCTGCGGTTCATTGAGGGGAAACATGGATGTACTGTACATTTCTGAAGCAGAACATGATGGCTTCCCTTCAGAAACTGGGCTGAACGGCAGTTTTCCAACATGATAATGACCCCAAACACACTACCAAGATGACAATTGCCTTGCTGAGGAAGATGCAGGTGAAGGTGATCTGACCTGAACCCTATTGAGCACCTATGGAGCATCCTCAAGCGGAAGGTGGAGAAGCACCATGTGTCTAACATCCAGCAGCCCCATAAAGTCATTATATTGGATTTGAAGAGGATCCCAGCAACAACCTGTGCAGCTCTGGTGAGTTCCATGCCCAGAATGATTAAGGCAGTGCTAGATAACAATGGTTTGACACAAAATATTGACACTTTGGACACAGTTTTGACAAGTGCACTTAGGGTGTACTCACTTTTGTTGCCAGCTGTTTTGACAATAATGGCTGTATGTCGAGTTATTTTTAGGGGACAGTAAATATACACTGCAACACAAGCTGCACGTTGACTACTCTAAAATATGACATACTGTATATACAGGGGTTGGACAATGAAACTGAAACACCTAGTTTTAGATCACAATTAGTATGATATTGGGCCTCCTTTTGCAGCCAATACAACATCATTTCATCGTGGGAGTGACAAATACAAGTCCTGCAAAGCAGCCAGAGGGATTTTGAGCCATTTTCCTCTTGCAGAACAGTGGCCAGGTCACTATGTGATGCTGATGTGGGAAAACGTTTCCTGACTCGCTCCTCCAAAACACCCCAAAGTGGCTCAATAATATTCAGATCTGGTGACTATGCAGGCCATGGGAGATGTTCAACTTAATTTTCATGTTCATTAAACCAGTCTGTCACCAGTCTTGCTGTGTGTATTGGTGCATTATTATCCTGATACAGAGCACTACCTTCAAGGTACAATGTTTGAACCATTGGGTGCACATAATGAAACTTTACACTCTGCTCTAACTGGTGTAATGTACAATAAGTGAAGATTGGGCACCAGACAGCGCAAGTATAGCCATGAGACCTCCAATACTATATTGGCAAGTGTTTCAGTTTCATTGTCCAACCCCTGTTGTGTGTGTGTTCAGGTAATATTTGGTAAGAAAATTGATTTCTAGACTCCATTCTGTGCCCAATTCATGATATTATTTGCTCTAAAGCTGCAGAAACCTTTCTGCTATGGGGAATGTCTTTTTCGTGACCCATCTCAGAAGCGACTCGACGCAGCTGCGACCACAGTATAAAAGGGCACCGGTACGACACAACATCCTCTTCTTTGTCTTCAGGGACTGTGAAGCTGTGCATTTCTGCTGTTTCTGCTGCCTTAAAAACCTTCATTCCTCGAAGGAGCATGTCTGAGCCCAGGGATCCTGGTCCGTCCCGGTCCAGGGGACAGAAGGCTAGTGTCATTAAGGTTTAAGGGAGGTGATCCAGATGAGGCATTCCCAACGCTCTCATCCTGACCAGAGTATAGAGTGTAACATCTACTCATCTCTCTCTAGGATTTGTACGTCTATCCTCACCTTCTTTCCCTAATTCCCCATATAAACATCTACCCCAACTGACAGAAGCAGGGGGTAGGTGGGACCTCCTGCGCTCGCACTGCAGTCTCTCTACCGGACCTGTGTTGTTCTTGGTTATGTTTTATTATGCATAGAACTGCCTGACTGATGCTCCGGACTTAGTCATCAAACTAGCCCTACCAGTGCGTCTGTGATGTATACCATGCTAGGGAGCCATGATTGGCGAGTACGACCCTTTTTTCTGTTTAAAACTGTTATCTGTTTGTTAGCCACTTTAGACTTGTGTGGCAGTATGTACGGTTGATTTTGTGAATCCTTCCTATGTTTTAGGGTTAGATCCTTTGCCAGTACCTCCCTGTTGGTCATAGGACCCCCGGTTGCTGTTGGATGTCTTTTTGAATTGATTCTGGATCCGGTCTGGATGAAAACTTGCCAGAATTTGCAACTGAATTGCTAGGTACTACAGAGGTAGCCTCCCTGGTTGCTGGCTCCCCGTTACATCACTGCAACCCCAGAGCCTTTCGGTCCTTATATTCAGGTAACCTCCAGAATGGCATGCTCCCTCACACCCTGATGGTGTTGCTCTGAGGAGCTACCATTCCAGGCTGCGCTACCCATGTCTTGCCCTGAGGGGCCTCATGGAAGCTAGATTTAGCCCTCTTGCTTCGCTTTCTATTTCCACTCTGCCCTCACGGTTAAACAGTGAATTGCCACTCTGAGGAGTCGGCTAGAGCTCTCTGTTCCCCTGGAGGTTCTGAGTGAGAGGTGTTTTGGTGGAAAACCTTCCTAAACTGGCTCTGAGGAGCAGTAGATATTCAAGCATTAGAACTGTGCGGTCTAGCGCCACTGTTGGTTGCCCTGAGAAGGCTCCCCTCCATGGGAAGGCTAGCCTAGGTGCTCGCCTCAGCCCCAAGGCTGAGAGAAGTGGTGCACATTATGTCACATGAGTTGTTTAAACTAATTTCTTTAGGATAGTTCAATACCACTGAAGCTGGGTCTCATTCTGATACCCTCTTCTGGGTATTCATCTCAGGACTGCGGCTGCTAAATTCTTGCCTCCGTCTTAGGGTTCTCCCTGTTTTGAGGCTGAGCTTTCCACTTTGAGCACCATGACAACTTCATGAGGGTCTTCACTGAGCATGCCACTCCTAAGTGGAGCACATGAGTACCTCTCTGAGGTTGAGAGAAGGGCCTCCGCTCCCCAAGCCTGGTTACTATTCCTGGTTGTAGCCCCTGGTGGGATGCTGGTGGATCAAGCCAATATCGCTCCCCTCATAAAGTGAGAATCTCTTATGAGCATGTTGTTCCTTGTTGAGCAACTGAGTTTTGCTCGTGTAGAGTTGAATTTCTCTGTTCCAGGGCCATCCCATTCAGGTCACTCAAAATTGAGTGCTGCAGTACTCCTCTCATAATAGAGGGTCACTTTGAGCACAATTCTGCTCCCTGAAAGCTTAGAACTTCCTTAAAAGTCGGGTATTGAGTTCACTGCTTCCCAGAGCCTCACAAGTCTCATGGGGCACGAATCCTGTTAGAAACAGCCTCGTTGAGCACCATGAACGGTGTTCTTCTATCTCAGTAATCACGCTAGCCTCTGGGGCGCTTTCTCAAATCCACGTTGTGGTAGGGACGCACATTAGCTCTTGCGTTCTTTCTGAATCCTGCATGGTATGGGCTACTTAATTTCGTTCCCATTCTCTGAGTTGGCTTAGGCCCCGGCTCACATTGGGCCCCACTCCACTTATGCATTCATGAGCATTTGCTACCTAGGCAGCTCCTAGGCTAAGTTCCTCTAGTAACAGTATTTCTACAATCCATGTTTATGGTAAGTGCACACGCTAGCTTCTGTACGGTTTCTAAAATCCACACTGTAGTAAGTGTGCATGCTAGGTACCTTGCACGCTTTTCAAAAATCCTCTATAGTATGGGTTACGCGTTGTATCCCTGTTCCAATTCGCTGAGTTGGTTCAGGCCCCTGGTTACTTTGGACCCCACTCCACTTATGTATCTCTAGTGATACTTCTGAACAGGGTGTTGCTGCTGCGGCCTGCCCTGCTAGCTTCTTGAGCTAGG
The DNA here is from genome assembly GCA_036247105.1 of Cirrhinus mrigala. Lineage (NCBI taxonomy): Eukaryota > Metazoa > Chordata > Actinopteri > Cypriniformes > Cyprinidae > Cirrhinus > Cirrhinus mrigala. The sequence goes on from CM070028.1 coordinate 411,594, forward strand.
TCATGCAGAGCTGGAGGAAAGCTTCTAGACAACTGATTCTGTCCTAGACAACTGATTAAATCCTCTTAAAGGAATCTCTTTGCAATTGATTCCAAGCCTGAGCTCTGCCTGGGGGTCAGGCTCCCGCCAGCCCAGCCCAAAGTTCTTGGGTGTACAGCTCAGGCCTTTGGCAAAAGGAGAAAGGTCACTGTCAGCCGCCCTCATCATGGGGGGAGCTGGTACTTAGTGCTTGCCTTGGTGCTAGGCTTGCACTCCATTCAGCATGGCAGTGTGGGTATACCATTCTTCATAACGACCCCTAGAGGACACAGGTCTATGGTACCTTGAAAGGGAACGTCTCAGATTACGCATGTAACCATGGTTACCTGAGAAGGAGAAGAGACACTGCGTCCTCTAGCATCATCACCATGCTTTGGACATAAGAAGCAGATGGTTCTACCGGCTCACTTTTATACTGTGGTCACGCCGGTACTGACATCAGTCAACACCGTTGTCATTTTGACTGCAGGCTTCAGACACAGGTCACAAAGAAGACGTTCCCCATAGCGACCCCTAGAGGATGCTGTGTCTCTTACCCTGCTCAGGGAACCATGGTTAACCTAACGTAACCTATTTTTGTTTTCTTGTTTTCTAGTATCAGGGCTGGGTAATTTGACCTAAAATCAAAACCCCGATTTACCTCAATTACATTTATTTAACAATTACTTTATTATTATTATTATTATTATTATTATTATTAATAATAATAATATAATTATTTATATAATTATATTATTATTTATGTCCTCATAGTTTATTAAAGAGTTGTAGTGTAAAAATACTCCACTATTAATTGTGGGATTTTTTTTTTTTTCTAATGAAAGTGTGCCTTTCTTATATTTGTGACTAAAATAATTGAATGAAACAAACCATTTATAGTTATTTGTTGAATATTTCGAACAACTGAAATCAAAGCTGGCTTGAAATAAAGATGTCTAATGAAAAAAGTCACATTTCAGTTTTATTGTAAAAAGCAAGTTCCCTGTTTAAAAATAAAAAAAAAAATAAAATATAAATATATAATATATATATATATATATATATATATATATATATATATATATTGGCAGCAAACATATCTGCCAATGGGCAAGAAAAATACTCTCAAAGGATAAACAAGATTATTTTTCTAACCCCACTGCCAATATTGTTGCTTGTTTTAAACAAAAACTAACACAATTTGGATATTTTAGAACATACTAGAAGCTTTCCTCCAGTAACTGATTTTGGAACATTTTTAACCATTTTCCCCCCCATCTTTAAGTTTTAGAACCTTATTAAAGAATTAAGAACAAGCACCAACCTATTCGTTGTTCAATATCTTCCTGTTTTATTTCACAGGGCTCTGGATCATTCATGTTTTCAGTTTTCTCTCTTCAATTTTCTTCTTCACTTTAAGGCTATTGGGAACATTCCAGCATTTACTGGTAAACTTCTTTGAAAATGCTCAACTGTAGATGAAATGCTGTAAAAAATAAATCAGTTATCAGTTCAATGCTTTCATCATCAAATTGAGTGTTACAATCAAGCAAGCAATCAAGTGACATCATCAAAATAGACAATGTTAAAATGCATTAACCTACAGCCAAAAAATAAATAAACAGAATATGTGAATACATTAGAGAACAAATCAAGTTGTCACGGTCTGTGTAACGGTTTGCAGTGGGGTGTAATGGTACGTGTCTTCGCACTGAATGGTTCACAGGGCAAATTCCAAATGGAAGTGATCATCCCTATGTCCTACTTACTCCCTTCGAGTGGAGACTTTGGAGTGAGCAGGACACGTGTGTGCCATTATAAAGAATGCACTTGGCAAAAGGATCGACATAATTCTCTTATTACCTTCAGCTGGCATGTTCCCGTGACATGCAGCACAGTATCCGTCCGCAGATCTTGCTGTTTTAATGGCATACATGTCTTTTATTGTTGTTAGCATAACTATTTTTATATAGTATATAGCATATTTTAAAAGCTTATAATTTCAGGAAAAAAAAAGAAAATGTGTGTGTGTGTATATATATATATATATATATATATATATATATATATATATATATATATATATATAAATACAGGTGTGATTTGGCCAATACCATCCATCATATATGTACAGTACACAAAATGATCATACAATCTACTGTAAGTACCCAGAAGGCTGTTTATTATGGTTGTAGACCTAGTGTAAAGACTGACTTACTACAGGTGTGATTACCTCCTTTACTGTGCATATGGTACACAATATTATTAGGGGGAAAAAAAACCTACTGGAATTTACAGAAATGGTTTGTTCATGTTCCAAAGCTTATAGTACATTCCTAGTTACAACAGACTTACTAAAGGTGAGATTTTGCCAATACCTTCTTTACTGTGTGTACAGAACATAATCATTTTATGCTACAGCCTTTGGAATCTTTGAAAAATGGGACTTACAGTAGTTTTTTTTTTTTTTTTAAATATCTGTGTACTCAATATGAATGGAGGTATTGGCAAAATCTCACCTGTAGTAAGTCAGTCTTATATCTTGAAACATACTACAACCTTTGGAACATGAAACAAAACAATTAATAATTTACTGTAATTTTTCTAAAAATATGTGTGTATTGTATATACAGTAAAGGAAATCTCACCTGTAGTAAATCAATCTGGTCACGTACAGGAACATACTACAACCCTTTTATCAGGAAAGAAAGAAAGATAGCAAGAAAAAAAAATGTTTTGGTTAATTACAGTTTTTTTTTTTTCTAAACATTTGTGACCCCGGATCACAAAACCAGCCATAAGGTAGCATGGGTATATTTGTAGTTATAGCCAAAAATACACTGTATGGGTCAAAATGATTGATTATTAAGTAAAGATCATGTTCCATGAAGATATTTTGTAAATTCCTACCGAAAATATATCAAAACTTTGATTTTTTATTAGTAATATGCATTGCGAAAAACCTAATTTGGACAACTTAAAGGCGATTTTCTCAATATTTTGATTTTTCATTTTTTTTTTTTTTTTTTTTTTTTTTTGCACCTTCAGATTCCAGATTTTCAAATAGTATCTCAGTATATAAGTATATACATAAGTAACTATTGGTAAATTACTGTGATTTTTCATATTTGTGTACTGTACACATATTGAGAGAGACATTGGCAAAACTGCATCTGTAGTAAGTCAGTTTGGTCACTAGAAACAAAATACACCATTTGAAACAGTGAATAACTGTAGTATTTTTTTTTATTTTTTTTTTCCTCCTCAAAACATGTTATGTGTACTGTACATACAGTATACTAGATATTGGCAAAATCACACCTGTAGTAAGTCAGTCTTATATCTAGGAGCATACTACAACCTTTGGAGCATGAAAAAAAGAACCCTATTCGTAAATTACAGTAATTTTTCATAAAATATCTGTGCATTGTATACAGTAAAAGATAATGGCAAACTCTCATCTGTAGTAAGCTGTCTTGTAACTAGGTACGGACTACAATCGTTGGAACAAGAACATGCCTTTTTGGTGAATTGCAGAATTTTCTTCTGGTTGTAGTATGTTCCTAGTGTCTAATTTAACAAGATGGAAAGTGTGTGCAAGATGTAAAAATGTGTATTTTCATTCTAATTTGCCAAAGTCATCTTTGTATGTAACTAATTATTCATTTGTGATATATTTAGGGGGGTAGTTCCTCACACTGTTGTTATCTGCTAAACTGAATGTTGATTTCAATCAGCAGACGCCAGAAAAGACGCACAACTAGCGCTGAACCAGATGAAAACGATACAGAATGACTCCGTCAAAATGTTGACCTAAAAAAACTGTCTTTTTATAATTGTACAATTATACGAAACACTATAAAACTGCTTGTCTTACCTCAGGAGACCCAACGCTGACTGATGACGCTCGTGGTGACGTCGTGCTCTTGTTTTCGGTCGGATCGTACACGTGTAAGTGCATTACCGCCACCTATTGACGAGTGGACCATTGACACGTGGCTGTTGTTTTCATCCTGATTTATATGGAAGAGTCCTTTTATTGCTCAACACATTATTGTGACACGTTTCACGTGGTGAGAAACATGAAACTTAATGACTAAATACTTACTGCATTTAAATGTAAGTTTCCTTTTTGTTGGAAACTCTTCCCACATTGATCAGATGAGAAAGGAATGTTAAGTTTGGGTTCTTTGTATAGGAAATTTTTTTGAGTCTTTATTTCAGTAACAATAAATAAATACATACATACATACATACATACATACATACATACATACATACATAAAAATCTCCTCCAGTTTCTCGTCCTACTCATTCAGTTCTTCACTCTCCTTTTTTTCTTCCATCCGGTCTAAAGTAAAATAATTTAATTTCCAGTTAATCTTTTATTTTTATTTATATATATTTTTTTAAATTAATTATTTTTTATTTATTTATTTATTTATTTATTTATTTATTTATTTATTGCTGTAAGGGATGTGATAAATGTTTTAACATCAAATGATCTGTAAAAGTGTAATATTTATCACGTTTGTATCCAAACATGCACCTCACTCTGGTGATGTTCTTCAGCCACTAAATCTAGCGAGCATCAACATAATGACCTTCAGCATCTATAATATGAAATGAATAATAAACACCAGCCACTTTGTTCTTTTTCTTCTCCTCGACGTCGCCTCCATCTAGTGTGAAATGTGATTTTCTGCACCGTGGTTGTTCTGGCAAAAACATAATAGAGGACTGAAACTTCTCCCACATGGATGGCAGTGATACGGTTTCTCTCCGGTGTGCTTCTCTGAATTTTTCAGTTTATCTGCCCCACTGTTGCGGCGGATTCTCTTGCTCTTGGATATTCTTTGTTGGTAAGTATTATTATTTTTTTGTGTGTGTGTGGGTAAAATCGATAAAGGAATGTGTATATTATCATACTGTTGAATTAAATATGTTAGGTAAAATACTGTGTTTAGTGATGTGAATCAGACGAAGTGTCACTTAACGCTTGTTATTTACGTGTCATTATACGACTCCTATGTGTGACGACTCCTTTTAGCATATAAAGTTTGCTAACTCAGGGAGCAAAACAATACGTAATGACTTATGGATAATATTTTTGAGTCTAATGATATATGACGCAATTTTTTTCCGAGCATCCGCCACTATTATCAACCTCAGCGCTGAATACTTTTCTGAGGCATTCCCGCCATTTTATCTTGCAAACCAAACATATATTTAATTTGTTAAAATGATTGATCAGTGTCTGATGTGAAGTCTGTGTACTTCATGTATTTTCTGCGTTATGGGGAGCATATAGTATCCAGTGTTCCCCAACTCTGTGTTCTCTGTAATTAATATTATGCTATTTATGACATTTTAATTCTAGTCATTTAATTGGTCAATTTTTAATGCACCAGCACAATAAAGTAGTTAATCTTCTTATAATTGTTTTAATAAAAATATAGAAAAACTAACTTGGGAGTTTTAAGAATTGCGTGGAAAAACAGTATGTCCAGATATAGACAGGCTTTAAAAGCTGCTAGAGCAGCATATGCGCAGATTCATAGAACATTAAACAAAACAATCCAAGATTTTTATTTGGCACAGTGGTTAGATTAACAAATAACCAGACGCCACCTGATCTAAATATTCCGTTTTATATTACAGTTTAATAATGTAAGTAAAATAATGTAGTAATGACTTCATGCATTTCTTCACTGATAAAATAGATCACATCAGATGTACAATAACCAGAGGTGGATAGTCCAGGGGTCAGAAAGTAAAAGTCCTGCCATATATTTGTTCCACCCATGAACTGATGAAATGATTTCACCAGAGGTGGAACCAAGTCCTTCTGTTCAAGTCACAAGCGAGTCTCAAGTCAAATCCCAAGTCCTCAAAGAGTTAAAGGTAATTGATAATTAAGTGACTAATTAAATGATGATTGTGCATTAGTGATGAACACCTGCTGTTACTGAGAATTACAGAGGATCAGATGTTGATGTTTTATTGGTTAAAATGATGCTACCATCATGGAGATCAGTGTTTGCTTTAGTTGGGCTCTTGACCCTTTTAGTAATTCAAAGTAATTTGCTTCCAAGCAATTGCAATATTGTATCACAACAAGTGTTTGCACATTATTATTATGGTAGCAGAGATAACATGTTAGTTAACATGTTTTGATTTTAAATCTTTTGAGTGAACATCATGTAATGGCTATTCTTTGGTTTGTAGATTGACACAAATTATCAAACAACTGGATAAAAAGCCGAATTAGGAAATGCCACTGTAAAGCTTAAATATTGGGGGGAAAGTTGCAGCAGCTCAGGCTTTTAGACCTGAACACTTATCATACGATCCTCAACAGTGGTGACAATAATTCTTCATGCTGTAGTGCATGATGGGAGTTTTTACTATGGTGTTACCCAACATGCATTGCAGCATGAAGAATTTAGTTGATTGTCACCATTGTTGAGATTCATATGCTGGTTCTTGATGTCTGCGTGTGTCTAAACAGCACAAAAGCTAAAATATTTACATGCCCCACGTATAAAAAAATTCTCATTAATTTTGAATCATCACAACTACACTATAATTCCATGCCAAGCTTCACAGGATTGGTTTTTCAAAACCTAAACACAAAAAAAGCTACTTTCCATATAATCAGGTCACTGCCTGATAACTATCAGATCACATACAGTCTTGATCTCACTATTTTACAACACTACATAGGTCATGGCATAGAAAGATCTAACATAATTAGTCAAGGGTCTAGAGTCCAACTAAAGCAAACACTGATCTCCATGATGGTAGCATCATTTTAACCAATAAAACATCAACATCTGATCCTCTGTCATTCTCAGTAACAGCAGGTGTTCATCACTAATGCACAATCATCATTTAATTAGTCACTTAATTATCAATTACCTTTAACTCTTTGAGGACTTGGGATTTGACTTGAGACTCGCTTGTGACTTGAACAGAAGGACTTGGTTCCACCTCTGGTGAAATCATTTCATCAGTTCATGGGTGGAACAAATATATGGCAGGACTTTTACTTTCTGACCCCTGGACTATCCACCTCTGACAATAACAAATGTAGATTCTACATTTGTCTTTTAGGGTAAAACGGGGCTAAAGGCGCCCCACGGTAAAAGACGCCTGTGATATTATTTTTCTCTAAACCACTAGATGGCAGAAAAACGTGGCGTAGCACTTTACAACCCTGTATCTCATAGCCAATTCGTACTAATTCATATGAATTAACCACGTGGCTAAATCGTACGATATCGTACAAGCTGGGCCATCCCTCAATACCAATAATGCAGAGACTTTATAAGGCTGTTTAGAGAGGTATTTATTTGTACATTTGTGCATTTTTATTAGTATTTAACAACACACATAAATCATAAGTGTCTCTAAAATTAATTGAATTTGTGCATTAAAGGATTTTAAATGCAGGATGCGGAGCATTGTAAAAAAAAAAAAAAAAAAAAAGTTTAGTTTTACGGAAAATAAATAAATTGTTTTTTTGGATTGTTTTCTTTTATTTTGAATTGCAGTCAAAACTCTGTAAAGTTATCTGAATTAACTACTTGGCTGTTATTTTATGTATTATGACATTAATGACAAATTACAGTAATTCACATTTTTATACAGAAAATATACTGTATTTTTATAAAAAAAAAAAAGAAAAGAAAAAATCTGTAATTAATACAATATCAAATGCGTTAGATGATAAAATGCTCAAATGTCTGGCAGTAAAGTAAAATCTCCTTATTTAAATAAGCTGTTATTTTACAGGTATTTTCTGAATTTAATGATCAAACACCTTGACTGTAAAACAAAAGGCCAAAAAACAGTTAAATGACTTGCAGCACAGGGTGCCAAACAAAAACCTTAAAATTAAGTAAAATCTCTTTATATAAATAAGCTAACAACACTGTTAATTTATAGGCATTTCCTAAATTATTACAGTCAAACACCTTCACTGTAAAAGTAACTCATTAACTAATTAATTAAATAATTAAATGTCACATGACTGGCAGCAACAGAACATGAAACACTAACAGATCTCTCTAGATCTCAGCATCTTCACTTATGACCAACCAGTCTGACTTTATTTCTTTCATACAAAACTTCTTATTGAGAATTAACATGTTTAGATGTTAATGTTTTATTGAAAATAATAAAGTTTAAACTCATCACTGTGCTGTAACTATGTGTTTGTAAGGCAGTTCATCTTTTATAGCAGAAAGTAATAGAGAAAATATAGCTGCTGCGATGATGATTTTATCATCATATGGTAGCCTGACATAACATACAAACTTTCAAAATAAAGTGGGATTGGATTTTTTTTTTTTTTTGGACAAAAAAAAAAAATATATAATAATTTCGACTAAACATCAACATCTAAACCTCAGTTAATTCTTAATAAGAAGTTTTGTTTGACATAATAACAATTCCTTACATATATATATAGTGCTTTTCTGGGCACTCAAAGTGCTTTACATAGAAGGGGGGAATCTCCTGAACCACCACCAGTGTGCAGCATCCACCTGGATGATGCGACGGCTGCCATTTTGCACCAGAACGCCCACCACACACCAGCTTATTGGTGGAGAAGAGATGTGAGTGATGAAACCAAACAGAATATGAGGATGATTAGGAGGCCAAGATGGTCAGAGGCCAATGGGCAGATTATGCCAGAATGCCAGGGTTACACCACTACTCTTTTCTGAAGGACACCGTGGGATTTTTAATGACCACACAGAGTCAGAACCTCAGTTTAACGTCTCATCTGAAGGACGGTGCTCTTTGACAGTATAGTGTCCCCATCACTACACTGGGACTTTAGGGCCCACACAGAGCACAGGATGAGCACCCCTGCTGGCTTCACTAACACCTCTTCCAGCAGCAACCTAGTTTTCCCAGGATGTCTCCCATCCAGGTACTGACCAGGCTCAACCCTGCTTAGCTTCAGTGGGCAACCAGTCTTGGGCTGCAGGGTGATATTGCTGCTGGCAAAGAAAAGAAACAAAGTCAGACTGTTTCATGTCCTTTTGGGATTTAAAGGGTTTCTATTGTCTGAGTTTTGTGGGTTATGATTGTGCTGAAGAGTAGAGTGTGAGCTTTAGTCCAGAAGAAGACAACAAAATGTTGATGTTATTCTGCATGTCATTTTATTGCATGGTCATTTTAAGGCTGTAACTGTGGAGTTGCTGATGCAGTAATAATTAAGATTATTTTTGCATGTGTGCTGTTGCTAGCTAACTGCAAAAAAACCCTTTAATTTCACAGAGAATGTTTCATGATGATAATCCAGACAATACCTGTAAAGTAACAATTGTAAAAAAGAAAAAAAAAAAACATTTAAGAAAATTTAGGATATCTGACCTTAGTTTTACAGGCTTTGTTCGGAAGCTGCTTCTGCCAGTCATTGACCGTTTTTTAAAAAACGGTCTTTAACCATTATTTCCATTAATGGCAAGCGTTTGGCACCCTGTGCTGCCATACATTGTACTTTTTTTTTACGTTTAATTTTTTTACAGTGCACTTTTTACAGTGTGTTCTCAATGAATCATGATTGTAAAAGGAGCTGAAAGCTGATGTTGATAGTAATAACACAAATGACTGATGTGAGACTCAATCAGAAATCATTTTAATCAGCACAAGAGTTTGAGAAAAGCACAGAAACACACTGATTTACTGTCTAGATGAGGATTCATTACACACATTTATTCTGACTGATGTTCATATTAATGTGATGAAGAGACTCGATAACATCTCACTGTTACTGATTCATCATGCAGCTCAAAGCATTATGGGTAGAATCTCTCATCAATCTATTCTGATTCATCAACACAGTTTCACTGATGATCCAGAACCAACCACAAACCCAGGATAGAGCGGCTGAGTGAATGTGATCTGTTCTGTGTGGATGAGGCTCATTGTGTCAGAAATGCTGTAGAAGGACAGAGTTCCTGCATTCTCATCCACAAACACTCCAATTCTACTCCTGATGGGCTCTGCAGGGAGATCAATCTTTATCTTATTGTGTATGAACAAGTAACTGAAATCAGAGCAGCTCAAACTCCAGGACTGATCATTATATCCAAACACACACTCATCACCCTCTCCCGTCCTGCTGATGCTCTTATATGACACTGATACTGACACACCAATACATCCACTCCACTCAGTCTCCCAGTAACAGCGTCCACACACACTCTCTCTACACAACACCTGACACACATCAGGTCTGTCTTGACGCAAAATAAAGGAAGAGTTAGTAACCACTCTGTTGTTCTCAGACAGACAGAGGCGTTTATGTGCTGTGTTCTGATCCAGAGTGAGCTGACAGGAATCTGATGGAGAGAAAACACATCACAATCAGGAATTATGAATGAATTACTAAATCAGACCCACAAACACATGATATATTTAATATCTTTAATATCAGACTATAAAATCACTACATATACTATCATACAAAGCTGCACTAAACCTACACCTGTCTGAACCTCACAGAACACATTATCAATCATATGTATGTATATACTCTTATATGTATGTTGTATCATGGATATATGATGAATATGTTATCATTGTTATATATGTAATAGTGTTGAAATGCTGATAAATCTCAGGGAAGGATTGATCAGGTATTTGCTAGAACTGAGTTACAACAGCCAGACAAGCCAAGAGCACAAGTCATCAGGTGGTGGTGATTATGTTTTAACATAATCATTATTTGACCTGAATCGCTGAACTCATTTAGAGTCTATTCTCTGAGTTATATTTCCTTTATTGGAAATGACCTGCCTAATTCAGAACAAATAATGATTATCTTGAATGACATCAGCCCTGTGACTCCACAACAAAACATCTTGTCTTTTTTTTTTTTTTATTATCTTTTCAACATACTTTTTTGATCATCACCATTAGTGTGACTCTCACGCTGATTCTTCATGTCTGTGTGTCTTAATTAAAAATGTCTTTCATCAAAATAAATTTTAAAAACATCTGATTATAGATATTCTAAAAAAAAAAAAAAAAAAAAAAAAGCTTAGCTCAGTTTTACAGGTCACTACATGAAAGTTATGACAAAGCAATCAAGGCCACATGATTGCTTTAACTTAGCTTCAGTGTTCAGTTGACGCTCTTCAGTGTTACTTTTAACACTCTTGAGCGTGGAGTCAAATAAACTCCCGGGAGAGTTAATTTTACACTATGCTTTTTGCTGTGTACCTATAATTAATTTGGCTGGACAAATAAAAAAACTTTAAAGTAATTTTTCTCAGTTTCACACTCAGCGAGTTAAGGTCTTTTGCTTTTGCAGGACAGAGATGTATGTAGTAGCAACTTTGCATGCCACCTCAATCTAATGTTAGCCTAGAGAAATGTGCACTATTCAAGTGTATGTGTGGAGTGTGGAAGCTGAATAGTAGCGCACTCACTGCATGACAGATGAGGCGCTGATCTGCTCTTAAAATACTCAGTCATTTTTGGTCACACAGATCAAAGTAATACATCTTTTAAATCTGTGAAGACTCTACATGTATTTGTGTGCACTCACAATAACATTGAAATGTTGCGCTTTTGTAAAATAATAAAAAAGCAAACAGGACATGCTGTCTCTGTCTCTGTGAACTTGAGTGCAAAACTTTGAAACTCTGTGTATACTTGTTTTACAGACATGACAAATATATCTATAGAGAGTGAAAAGTCTACTTTCAAATGAACCAATTCAAATAGAAACCAAACATTCTCAGATTGTGTAATCCGTATGAAACGTGCATACAGGCACATCACTGCTGCGGACATGACGAGTCAGTGTCACTGACTTCATCTCTTAAACTGAAAAAACAAAGAAAGCACTAGTTTATCAATAAATTATTAAAACGTTAATTAATGCAGTCTCCTTGCTGTTTTTCCCTGACATATTCATAATTATTATATGTGCCGGTGCGCTGCGGCAAGCTGTTTTTGTGTGCTTGGCTCAGTAGGACTCATTATTATGATTTATATGGTTTATTAATAAACATGCAACTAATGGTCGACTAATGCATAAAATGAACAACCACTTGTCGACCAGTCAACTCTGCCTGCTGCAACTCAGCATCTACGCAAACTTAGTGCCGGTCACTTTCAGGCACTGCGAAATAGCACCCATGGTACGGTAGCAAAGTTTCTTGATTATTACGCCAGAATGAGAGTATAGTTGCTAGCCATATCAGCCTAGAAAATCAAACTTTTCATTTTCCATCAGTCTTAGTACACGATGTAACTACAGAAGAGTCAAGTTTTAAATAGGAAAAATATTGTCATTATATATGGTCATCTTTGAGTGAGATGCTAACGGTCTAATCAGATTCAATGATTTATGCTAAGTTATGCTAAAAGTGCTACAGCCAGACCGGGACATCGGCTGAATGCATTCGAAAACGGTAAAACTCATCTGTTTGACTCTAGGGGAGTTGGAAGATGAGCCTATTTTCAAAAAAAAAAGTGGAGTGTTCCTTTAAAGGTTTTTTTAGTGACTTACATTGTAGGAAGTCGTCCCTGGTCCAGTTGGTGTCTGTGAAATCAATGAACAGAGACATATTTAGTCAGTAACCAAACACAAACACACACAACGCTGTGTAATTAATCAAATATCTTCAACTATAATTTTGACTTCTCTTGACTGTGTTGACAAGATTAAATGATAAAATGCCATTAAATCATGCTTTAAACAGTCCAGCAACCCAGCTAGAAATGTTTCACATTCTGGTAATGTTTTCAGCGGCAAGTTTTATTTTAGTTCCCACAATGTTCTGCTAAAAGGTAGGATAACTTTCTCTAAAGACATTCTACAGATGTTTATTGATAACATTGTTAGAACATTATCCTCTAACATTATAATAAAGCTTCCCATCACACTAGATGTGGACTTGCATTGCTCAGATGTCAAATTTTGGTTGAAAGTGAAAACCCAACCTTTGTTTGATGTCAAGCTCCATCGTCATTAAATAACTCTAAAAACAGCATTACCAGCTTCACTTATAAACCAGATTATTCTGTCATACATTTACACAAACTCTTATTGAGATTAACAGAGGTTTGGATGTTGATGTCTGTTTAAAAGTAATAGTTTGGTTTGATGTGTTTGCTTTAGTTGGGCAATTTGACTTTTGTCTCAATGTTGCTTTTTAGCTGCTGTAACTATGTTTGTTATGGTGAAAGCAGCAAGAGAAAATGTGATCAGGTGATGTTAGCTGTTTGCTGATGTTAACAACATCATAAGACTTTTTTTTTTTTTTTTTTTGTAAATGTATGACAGAAATAAAGTCAATCTGGTTTATATTAAGTGGATCTAGTTATGCTGTTTTTTGGAGTTATTTAATGAAGTTGGAGCTTCATCAGACAAAGGTTGTGTTTTCACTTTCAACCAAAATTTGACATCTGAGCAACATTAGAGTCCACATCCAATGTCCAATGGGAAGCTTTCCGATTAAATCTTTATTAGAATGTTATGTTCTAATGATAATGTTCTAACAATGTTATTAATAAACATTTGTAGAATGTTTTTAGAGAATGTTATCTTACCTTTTATGAGAATATTCTGGGAACTAAATTAAAACTTGCCACTGAAAACATTACCAGAACGTAGCATAATGTTCTCAGAACATTCGTAGGACAAAAAAATTGTTAGCTGGGAATATTCTAAAACAAGCTAGCATCACGCTATGTACTAAAGACATGCTAATCATGTTAGCATCATGCTAACAACATCATAATCATGTTAATCTGATTATAACATGTTAATCATGCTTGCACAATGGTAAATGTGTTAGCAACCACCCAGTAACTGGCTAGAAACAAGAATAGAATCAAGAACACCCTAGCAACATCTTAGCAACCAGTCGAAACACCCTAGCAACCATCTAGAAACATAGTAGCAACCATCCAAAACACTCTAGAAGCCACCTATAAACCATACGCTACTGTATTTTAATGCTGGTCATTATGGTGGTACTTGCACAGACAAATATTTTCTGAGGTGGTACTTGGTATAAAAAGTTTGAGAACCACTCAGTTAAAACGTCTCTATCTGAGTTTTATTCAGCTACGTGAAAGCGTATACCTTTATCCATATTAGGGATTTTCTGTATGAATGAAACATTTTATTACATGTGTGCACTCTTTAATGTGTGCACATATTTTGGGTAAAAATAGGAATAATAATACTTCTCTCTAATTTTTTTCTCCAGTGTAGAGGAGTCTTTTTCCTCTCTCTCAGTGAATGCATAAGATTTTCTGACTATTTTTTTTTTCTTCCGTCAAAGATTTTTAAACATAATTTATTTTATAATAAATCCTTATATCTTTGTAAACATTTATAGTTAGGCCTTCTGCATGTTAACAGGTCATGCTCAATCAGTCCTTAAAAACAAGCAGAATAGCCTGCATTTCTTATCATTTATGAATATTTGTAGGCCTGTGTTCATTTTGTTATTGCTCTGATTATTTCATTTAGTTTTTGTGTATACTTAATTAATATTTTATTTATTTGTGTTTCATGTGTATCTATTTACTTCAGCTCACTTGTACTCCTATTTTTTTCGTTTACATATTTTAATATATGTTTGTTGAATGTGTTACAATTAATACACATTCACACTTAAATATTGATATTTATGTGCTTTCTATTTACTTGTCAAGTATCTATGACAGTTTTTTACTGTTTTGGCTAGAAGGTATACAGCTCTGACCGAAAACTAACAATGAAATTAATTGTTCTACCTATTAAATTGTGTTTTATTAATGTCTACATTATTATTACTTATTACTTAGTAATACATAATAACTAAGTAATGATAAGTATTATTGTTGTACAGTGTGAGAGAGAGCCTCGTCGCCTTTGTGGAGTGGGTGCTGGTGTCTTGCCAATCTTCGTTGACCGTGGACTTCGTAAGACGATGCCAGCACCACTCCTGACCCAGTGCCCAGCCCACCATCTCCCTGCAGCGTGGAGCTTCAGCCCAAGCCCAACATGGACGGAGAGCCAAAACCCAGCGCGACCGATGAGCCCATCATGTCCGACCAGTTGCGAGAGCCAGCAACAACGCTTACGATGAAGGAAGTCTCAGTGAAGCATGAGGATGCCGAGGAGGGCCCCGCCCACTGCACCTCCACTGAGGGTGAGCTAAAACTGGAACTGGGACAAATGGACCTCATAAACTTTGATGAGGATATACAGGTGCATCTCAAAAAATTAGAATATCATGAAGAAGTTCATTTTTTTATTGTAAATTATTTTAAAAACTGAAACTTTCATTTATTCTAGATTCATTACACGTAAAGTAAAATATTTCTAAAGTTTTTTTGTTTGTTTGTTTGTTTTAATTTTGATGATCAGAGCTTACAGCTCATGAAAGTCAAAAATCCAGTATCTCAAAATATTAAAATATTTCCTAAGATCAATCAAAAAACGGATTTGCAAAAAAAGAAAAGTTCAAATTTTTGAAGTATGTTTATTAATGCACTCAGTACTTGGTCGGCAGCACATATTAAAGCTAATTCCTTGCTCCTAGCACAAATTACAGCATCAGTGAAGTGTGGCGTGGAACCAATCAGCCTGTGGCACTGCTGAGGCACTATTGAGCTGTAACGCCACGCCAGTAGAGGGAGCCCTCACCCATGGACTGACTGTTACCACTCCCTCTGCTGCTTCTTTGGTTACTTCCTGTTTGGTGGCCATTTAAGGAGGCCTATACCAAACAGGTGTTGCGAAGTATTGTTTTGCCTGTGTGGACTCTACCAAGTGTTTTTCCTGTTTCATTGCCTTGTTTTGTTATTGCCACAGTTTTGTTTCATAGTTTTGCCTTGTTTCTTTGCCATAGTTTCGTCTAGTTTCATTGCCATAGTTTTTGCCTTGTTTCAGTGCCTTGTTAATTTTGCTACTTTGGACTGCTCTCTGGTATTTTGACCTTCTGCCTGTTTATTGGATCACGCTTTTGTCTTACCCTGGATGTTACTGTTTGCTGGCGTCTGACCCTGCCTGTCTTGACTACGATCTGTATAATAAAGCTCGCATTGGATCTACTCATGCTTCCTACGAGTCACGTTACAGAATACCTCCCAGAGATCCAGCGGCTTTTGGGACACAGATAAAACCATGGATCCAGCATCAAGCCTCTTACCTTCGTCAAGGTAATCGTTGTATAGAGGATTATGTAAAGGACTTTTGTGAACTATGTCACTTGGTTGACTTCAATGATGTGGCGCTTAAGGACGTTTTTTGCCATGGATTAAATGAACCCATTCATTCCTGCCTACCTGGAGGTAAACTTCACTGGACACTTGAACAATACATAGACTTTGCACTCCGGTTAAGTGGCTCACCTTTTACTGTTGGGATTGCGGATGAGGGACCCCACAATCCTGCAGTAACCCCCATACCACAGCCTGCTCATGTCATGTCTGCTACACCAAAGCCCTCTCATGCCAAGCCTACCAAGCCAGAGCCAGTTCACACTATACCCACCAAACCAAAGCCTGTTCACGTCACGTCTGCCAAGCCACAGCCTGGACTCGTCAAGTCTACTAAGCCAGAGCCCTCTCACATCACGTCTGCCAAGCCACAGCCTGCACTCGTCACGTCTGCCAAGCCACAGCCTGCTCACGCCATGCCTGCCGCTCCAGGGCCTGCTCCTGCCATGCCTGCCGCTCCAGGGCCTGCTCACGCCATACCTGCAGCTCCAGAGTCTGCACGTGTCATGGCCGCCCTTCCAGAGTCTGCACCTGTCATGGCTGCCATCCCCAAGCCAGTTCACAAGATGGCCACCATCCCAGAGCCAGTTCACAAGACGGCCGCCAACCCCAAGTCTGTTCACAAGATGGCCGCCCCATCTGAGTCCCCGGCCAAGATGGCTGTCATGCCTGAGCCTCATCAGTCCAAAATCATCTCATCCAAATCTCATCCCATCATATCTGCCATACCCAAAGCAAGTCCAGTGATGGCTGATTCTCCGGTGTCAAATCAAGTTAGAGCTGCACTTTCAGTGCCAAGTCGAGTTACAGCTGTGTTTCCTGAGCCACGTCAAGTTACAGCTGTTAATTCTGAATCAAGTCAAGTTATAGCTGTTCTCCATGAGTCAAGCCAAGTTACAGCTGTTCTCCATGAGTCAAGCCAAGTCACAGCTGTTCTCCATGAGTCAAGCCACGTTACAGCTGTTGTTCCTGAATCAAGTCAAGTTACAGCTGGGTTTTCTATGTTAAGCCAAACCACAGCTGATCTCCATGAGCCAAGCCAACTTACAGCAGATCTTCATGAGCCAAGTCAAGTTACTGCTGTTGTCCCCATGCCAAGTCAAGCCACAGTTGATCTTAATGAGCCAAGCCACGTTACAGCAGATCTTCATGAGCCAAGGCAAGTTACTGCTGTTGTTCCTGAGCTAAGTCAAGCCACAGCTGATCTTCCTGAGCCAAG
This sequence comes from Cirrhinus mrigala, assembly GCA_036247105.1. NCBI lineage: Eukaryota > Metazoa > Chordata > Actinopteri > Cypriniformes > Cyprinidae > Cirrhinus > Cirrhinus mrigala. Next base: position 429,082 of record CM070028.1, read on the forward strand.
CCAAGTTACAGCAGATCTTCATGAGCCAAGTCAAGTCACAGCTGGTCTTCACAAGCCATGTCAAGTCACAGCTGTTCTTCACGGATTGAGTCAAGTCATTGCTGATTTTTCTGAGCCAAGCCAAGTCACGGCAGACCTCCCTGTGTCAAGTCAAGTCACAGAAGACCTCCCTGAGTCAAGTCAAGTCACGGCAGACTTCCTAAATCAAGTCAAGACACAGCTGCGTTCCTACCAGAGCCTCTTCACGTCTCAGCTGACCTCCTAGAGCCTCGTCACGTCTCAGCTGACCCCCCAGAGCCTCGTCACATCTCAGCTGACATCCCAGAGCCTTGTCAGGTCTTAGCCATCCTTCCTAAGCCTCGCCAGGTCTCGTCTCATCTCCCAAGCCATACAAGGCCCATGCTTCCAAGCCACGCAGGGCCCACACTCCCAAGCCACGCAGAGCCCACAACCTCCACACCCTCAAGACCGGCAGGCATTCCACTATCTACTGTGTTGCCTGTAATGGCGGTTGCCATTTTGAGCGTGTGGGCTACACACTGCACTCCAGAATCCTTGTCTGTCCATGATTCTGCTCCCGAGGCCTCGTCTGACCACAGGTCTCCTCCTTAGGCCTCGTCTGTCCACGGGTCTGTGCCAGAGGCCTCTCCTGTCCACAAGTTTGCACCAATGCCTCCTGAGGTGTCAGCATACGCTGTAGAACCTCCTAAGGAGGTGGCGTCCATTCATTAACTCACCGTACGGCCCAGGTCCTCCAGGGTTCCACTGTCTGCCACTGCTCCACGGCCCAGGTCCTCCAGTGTTACACTGTCTGCCATTGCTCCACGGCCCAGGTCCTCCAGGGTTCCACTGTCTGCCACTGCTCCACGGCCCAGGTCCTCCAGTGCTTCACTGTCTGTAACTGCTCCATGATCCAGGCCCACCTCCTCTGCACGGACCTGGCCCTCTGTCCCACCCCCTGTTTTGCCTCTGTTCCCCCACCCTCCTGGACTGTTGTTGTTGCTTGAGCGCAAGGAGTCACTCCAAGAAGGGGGGATTCTGTAACGCCATGCCAGCAGAGGGAGCCCTCACCCATGGACTGACAGTTACCGCTCCCTCTGCTGCTTCTTTGGTTACTTCCTGTTTGGTGGCCATTTAAGGAGGCCTATACCAAACAGGCATCGCAAAGTATTGTTTTGCCTGTGCGGACTCTACCAAGCGTTTTTCCTGTTTCATTGCCTTGTTTTGTTATTGCCACGGTTTTGTTTCAAAGTCATAGTTTTGTCTAGTTTCATTGCCATAGCTTTTGCCTTGTTTCATTGCCTTGTTTATTTTGCTACTTTGGACTGCTCTATGGTATTTTGACCTTCTGCCTGTTTATTGGATCACGCTTTTGTCTTGCCCTGGATGTTACTGTTTTCTGGCGTCTGACCCTGCCTGTCTTGACTATGATCTGTATAATAAAGCTTGCACTTGGATCTACTCATGCTTTCTACGAGTCACGTTACATGAGCCTTCAGAACATCTTTCTTTTGAAAATATTCCATAGATTCTCAATGGGGTTTAGGTCAAGCATGTTGGCTGGCCAATAAAGCACAGTAATATCATGGTCAGCAAACCACTTGGAAGTAGTTTTTGCACTGTGAGCAGGTGCTAAAGTCCTGCTGGAAAAGGAAATCAGCATCTCCATAAACCTGTCAGCAGATGGAAGCATAAAGTGCTCTAAAATCTCCCGGTAGATGGCTGCATCAGCTTTGCACTTGATAAAACACAATGGACCAACACCAGCAGATGTCACAGCTCCCCAAATCATCACTGATTTCAGAAACTTCACACTGGACTTTAAGCAGCTTGGACTTCTCCAGTCTTCCTCCAGACTCTGAGACCATGATTTCAACATGAAATGCAAAATTTACTTTTATCTGAAAAGAGGACTTTGGACCACTGAGCAACAGTCCAGTTCTTTTTCTCCTTAACCCTGGTAAGATTCTTCTGACATTGTTTCTGTTTCAGAAGTGGCTTGGTAGCCCTTTTCCTGAAGACGTCTGAGCGTGGTGACTTCTAATGCACTAACTCAAGCTTCATTCACTGTGCACCTTTTCCTACCCAATTTCTTCCTTCCAGTCAACTTTGCATTTAATATGCTTTGATACAGCACTTTGTAAACAGCCACTCCATTCAGTAATGACCTTCTGTGACTTACTTTCTTTGTGGATGATGTCAAAGATTGTCTTCTGGACCACTGCCAAGTTAGCAGTCTTCCCCATTAGTGTGGTTTCAAAGAACAAGAGATAACCAGAATTTATATTGTAGGGATGGACATTTAATGAAACTCAAATGTAAATATTTTAATATTTTGAGACTTTCATGAGCTGTAAGCTGTAATCATCAAAATTAAAACAAACAAAAAAAAAACCTTTAGAACTATTTTACTTTACATGTAATGAATCTAGAATATATGAAAGTTTCAGTTTTTAAAAAGTTACAATAAAAAAAAAAAACTTTTTTATGATATTCTAATTTTTCGAGATGCACCTGTATATGCAGACATACCCCCTCTTATCCCACCATCATCAGAACTATCAGTTGATCTTGAAATCTCTATCTGCCCTGACGTGTCTGCCTGCCTGGATTTCCCACCCACCCTCCACTCATCCCTGCCTCAGCCACACCACCTCTGTCTCCTGACAGCTCCTCTGCTCACTCTCAGCCCACCATCTGCGCGGTGGGTTCGCCGTGGGTCTGCCAGTTTCCATCGGTGTCGTGGCTGGGGGATCCCTCGTCTCTGCCTCCAGCCTCCGAGTCCTGGACTCCACCTCTGCTCTCCGACCCAGCAGCTCCGCCCCGGCTCCTGGCTCCCTTGTCTCCACCGTTACCCATCAGCCCACCAGCTTCACCAGGCTCCTTCTTACCTCCGGCTCCGCCTTGGTCGGTCGTCAACCCGCCATCGCCTCAGGACTCCGGCTGCGCCTTGCCACTCCATCCCACCGGCTCCGCTGGGCGCACAACCACCGGAGTTGATTGTAGCCTCTAGTTAGTACTTGTGTTTATATGCGCCGCCCCACGGCAAGTCTCTGAAGTGTCCCAAAAGCAGCTCTCTGCACTGCAACGCTAAAATTAGGTGCCTAGCCTTTTTGACGGATAATGATAATAATAATAATCGTCTTGTTATCATCAAAGGCATCAGCAACAGGCGATAATTCAGACTATCGTCAATACATGATACTATCATCTATCGGCACAGTCCTAATACAGGTGGACAGTAATAATTCAGAGAAAGAAACTCCACAGCAGAGGAAATGGATACATGCATGGCAGCCTAGCAAAACCCTGACCATCACCCACAGCTGAGTGATGTCATTTTGATTATGCCTTTGTTAGTACGTACTATCCACACCGTGTACCTAATACACCTAATGGGTGGTTATTAATATAGTAGCTGTTCAAATAATGCATTTGCTGCTATGAGAACAGGACAGTTTGGTAGTCACACCTGTTAAATAGAGTCTCAAACATAATTCTAAATGCTGATTGTTTGAATATGGCAAATGTTTTGAGGAAATTCAAATAAATAAGAAAACACTGTGCAGATGACACTTACTTAAAGAAGGTGCAGGACTGACAGTTTCACTGGCTTCACTCACTCCCACTTTACCCACTATCCTGTAGCGGATCAGGTACTGCTTTCCAGATACCAATTCAGTAAGGCTGAAGTCTTCATCTGCTGTGTCTATGACAACCCAGTGTTCTTCAGCTCCAGAATCTGCTTTCACCTGCTTGTACTCCACTCTGTACTTCACTGTTTCTCCAGTTGGGGACTTCTGCATCTTCAGGGACACATCTTGCCCCAGGACATTCTTCACTACTGGTGGGGGTGGCTTGGACACGGGCTGGAACTTCATGTCTGTCAGTTTCCCATGTTCATACAGATAGATGAAGGAGCCTGGAATGGAGGGATTGGAGATGGCAGATATAATGAATCGAATACTCTTCTCATTTTTATTGGCCTCTGAAAATCTCTTGAAGAGACATAAGTTCTCTCTCATCTTTTCAATGACATCAGGATCTTTGAACCACTTCCTGGTGTCTGATGTCACAGAAAGCAGGTTTTTTATTTCATCTAGCTCTTTAAACCTGTCAGATTTTAGAAACTCTGTCAGGATTGAAAGATATGGGTCTTCATATTTTAGAGATGTGAAGGTCAAGCACAACACTACATCAATATTAGGATCAAGAAGGATGGCGTTGAGCCCATCTGAATCTACTATGTTAATCTCATTTAGTGTGTTGCTGTGATTTTTCAACAAGTAAAGTTCAGACTTCGCATCATCTAACCACTGGTTAAGTAAGTCAGCATTAAAAGGGGAGCTGATGTGTATCTTCAGGATGTCTTCTAGGGATTGTTCCTCCATACCTCCTCCTCGAATGGCAGGCAAGACCCTGGCCAGTTCTTTCTGAAACACCATCTTGTAAATGCTAAATGAATCCTGAAATGAGTGCAACCTTGCTTTGATATCAGTAAAGACATCTACCTCTGTTCTTCTGCACAGGTCATTGCATGTCCTCTCTACCTCCCACAGCCCCTCCATCATATCTGCAGTGTTGGAAATCAAACGTGTGCTGATTTCTCTCTCCAGCTGAGCTGCTTTTGTATCCAGTAGACAAAGAGGATAGAGCCAGACTTTTATTGGCACTGCATTCTTAGGATTCTCCTTCAGTAGAGTGGGGAGCTTCTTGTACACCTCTAGGGCCTCCATGTACATGGTAGGATTCTGCTCAAGATGGACATCACCATGAAATGTGCAGCTGATATTCTCAGCCTTTTTATTATCCTCATCCGTCATTTTTACACCTCCTTCTCTCTCAATGGAAAATGTAGGGATCTTCTTGACCATGGCATTCAGTTCTCCCTCAATCTCCTGCTTGTTTTCATCTTCTGCAAATGAGCGATCAAACACCATGAAGGCCTGAGCGCCGTACAGCACAGCCGTGACCACATGAGTTGCAGTTTTCTGGTCAAACACCTGAGGGTAGGTGATCTGGCCGAGCTGAGTCATAGTAAGTTGATCAAATCTTGCGGTTTCGCTGTAATGCATTGTTACTCTGGACTGTTGTTTGGAGGATTTGGTGTTTTTCAGGTACTTGGCAGATCCTCCCACCTCCACCAGCTCCACAAATAAGCTGGCCTTCAGTGAAGTGCTTACATTCAGGAGACTGGCCTTACTAGAGAGAGAGTCTGAGCTACTGAACTTCAAATCTGTCATCAGCTGTGGACGACTGTCCAAATCTTCATTCAGTGATTTCTTATCCCACAAAGTAACACCTGAAATGGGAAATGGTTTTAAAAGTTACATATGATGATACAATTTACAATTGAGGTAAAGATGCACCCTGTCTCTGTAGAAAATTGTAAGCTAATTTAATATTTGTATGCTTAATTTTATTTTGCCTCAAATTGACTATATCAATATTTTTGGTAACACTTTATAATAATTTTATTAATAAATCATTAACAAACAATATATAATGCTTAACAGATTATTAGTTAATATATAGTCATATAGCTACAAATATAAGATAATGTGCTTAGAAATGTTTGCTGATTGAACATTACATAAAGATCAACAGATCATTAGTTTACATATTTCAAAACACTTATGTTATGCTTATGTTTATGTTAAATGTTATTAAACTTTCAACTCTTATTGTTATATGCAGGGGCTGAAGGAAACAGGCTGGGTCATGGATATAAGTTGAGGTAATTTAATAAAAAGACAAAGTGAACAATGAAAGCAGAACCAAAACACAATCAAGCAACAGCATCATAACATACAACAACTAACAAAGCACAAGTAGAACACAAGCACTATTTATACACAACAGAACAAGATAACAAAATAACAAGGGGGCATGGTAAATGGAAAACACCTGGGGAACCTAATCACGGGGGACCAATTACAAACAGGGACTACAAGGACTACAAACAGACTACAAACAATGCACAGGAAATACTTCAACATAAAAGTCCAGACAGGGCACAGGGAACAGGTAACACTTATATGATCATGCACTAAATATGTACTGATTAACAGCTTTATTTATTAATGCACATTTGAATGCTGACAAATGTTATTGAACTGGTTGTTTAAACTGATTTATTTATTTTTTTTAATTATATATTATCTAATGCAGTAGTTCCCAACCACGTTCCTGGAGCCCCCCAACACTGCACATTATGCATGTCTCCTTGATCAAACATACCTGGTTCAACTCATCAGCTCTTTACTGAGTATTTAGAGTATTTTAGGTGTGTTATTTTCTATATAGCAATTGACATCTGGCCCAGCTCTGGGCCAAGCAAGCAGTTACACTCGGCCCAAATGCAGCAAAAAATTACAGCCCTTGAATGGCCCAGATCTGGGCTACAGATATGAGTCACACATGAGCCATAACTGGCCCAAATCTCAACCAAATAGTAGCTTATAACCAGGCCTAAATTGTGCCAGAACAAGTTTTAATAGTGCTACCCTCAAGCAACCATTGAATCAAAGTTAAAAGTAGTTGATTTGTCAATGTAAATGACATTGAATTAATATAACTTTTGCTCCCGCAATTAATGTTGAAAAAAAATGTACATTTATAAAACCATTGTTGTGATCAGTGTTTGCTTCAAGTTTGCTCTTGACTTTGTCCTTTAATGTTTTAATGTGTTTTCTTTTTGTTTTGTGATATTGTGTAAAAAGGCATTGTTTGAGACAATGAAAATTAAGCTACACTGGGATCAGATGATGGTGACTGTAATTGTTGAGAGGTTATATAAATAATTGTTCACAATGCGTGATACTGCAATGTGAGATATCATGCTTTCATGAATTTAACAGAACACACGCACACACACAAAAAAAAAAAAAAATAAAAAATCAAATAAATAAATCACACATCAAGAATCAGCGTATGAAACCCAACAATAGTGACAGAAATGCATTGCAATTGATCTGTTTATCTAAATTAGTTTGATGATTGTCAGCATTCTTGAGGTTTGTGTGTTGAGCGTTGATGTCTAAATCTTTCTGTGTATTGCCACTTAAAAAAACAAAAAAAAAAAAAACATTTGTAATATAGAACAGTTACATCAATAATGAAAGATCATCAATATGATTTAGTTTGTTTCTCAACTTTATTGCCACTTGACACCCATCTTAAAAAATAATCTTTTTTTTAACTTAATTTTAAAACATATTTTTAATAGCACAAGTGTTTACATTGAAACACTATAGTACAGGGGTGGCGAACTCCAGTCCTGGAGAGCCGCAGCCCTGCAGAGTTCAGCTCCAACCCTAATAAAACTCACCTGCCTGTAGCTTCTTAGTAAGCCTTCAGACCTTGATTAGCTTGTTCAGGTGTGTTTGATTAGGGTTAAAGCAAAACTCTGCAGGGCTGCGGCTCTCCAGGACTGACGTTCGCCACCCCTGCTATAGTAACACAGAAAAAGAATTGACTTAATGAAAGGCAAGAATCAAGAACCCAACTAAAGCAATCACTTGAGCTCTGCTCGCCCCACCCCTCTCTTCCCTCTGTTGAGTGACAAGCCTGTTTACTTTAGGTGCATTTAGCCACAAAATTTGCTAACTAGTACGTTATTAGGAAAGGTGATTGCAGAGATTTATAAAAAAAAAAAAAAAAACTTATACTTCTGCTGTAAGTGAAGCTGGATCATGAATGATTTGCACAAACATAGACGCTTTTATGTAGATTGGGAGGCGCATTCCCTTCACAAACAAATGTAATCCACTGCAGCGGCTCAGATGTCAGGAGTAAATGACGATCACTATGTTCATTATTACATCCAGCAACACAACACCTCAATCGCTCAATCTGAGATATTTTTGTCTAACTTACATCCCTGCTCCAGCATCGAAACAATGGAGGTCAGACTGTTACACAGTAAAATCCCCAGTGTTTAATCAACACTGCTCAGAGTGCATTTGGTCCTGTTCCAAATAGTGTTAAAGTAACACTGATGCAGAGTTAAAGTTAATGAGACAGTTAAGTAATTCATTAAGTGCTGATTGGTCATTATCGATAAACACCTGCTGTTAATAAGCAGAATCACTTAAGAAAAAACAAACAACAACAACAAAAAAAAAAACACTAGAACTATAACTGACTTTAGCCACAGCCTTAGATGAAATCAGCTAAATAAAAGAAAACATTAAATCTAGGATTAAATAACTCCACAAACAGCATCACCAGCTTGACTTATTACTAACCAGTCTGACCATATTCTGTCAGACATCTGCAGAAGATCTTATTGAGAATTAACAGAGGTTCAAATGTTGATGTTTTACTGGTCAAAAAATGATACGACCATCATGAAGGTTGGTGTTTGCTGTAGTTGGACTCTTGATCCTTCTTTGAACTCACATATAACAGCTTTTAAGAAATTGTGACAGTATTTTACTGCAAAAGCTTGTACATTGCTGACTCAAATACTTGATATAGCAGATTATACTTTCTGCTTATGAAATATTTGAAAAATTATCATAAAGCGCTTTCTTTCTGTTTGGGTTTTGACTGTGATTCACCTACATCACTACAAAACAGCTAAAGACAATAATGAAAAATGAAGAAAAGCTTCTGCTTAAGCTTTTAAACATGAACAATTATTCTATGATCCACAACAGTGGTGACAATAAATAGCTGTACTGCAGAGCATGATGGAAGTTTTGTACTATGGTACTGGGTGTTACCCAGCATGCATTGCAGTGTGAAGTGTTTTGTTGATCACCATTTTTGTGATTCATATGCTGATTCTTGATGTCTCTGTGTGTGTTTATTACAGCTAATAATAAACAAGTAAGCACATACAGGTGTGTCTCAGAAAATTTAGAATAGTATGAATTTTTTTTGTTTTTAACTTGTTTCTAAAACTTTCATATGTTTTAGGTTTGTTACATGTAAAGTAAAATATTTCTAAGGTCTACAGTATAAATTCTGGTTATCTCTTGTTCTTTGAAACCACAATAATGGGGAAGACTGCTGACATGACAATGGTCCAGAAGACAATCACTGACACCCTCCACAAAGAGAGTAAGTCACAGAAGGTCATTACTGAATGAGGTGGCTGTTTACAGAGTGCTGTATCAAAGCATATTAAATGCAAAGTTGACTGGAAGGAAGAAATTGGGTAGAAAAAGGTGCACAAGCAACAGGAATGGCCGCAAGCTTGACAAAACTGTCAAGCAAAGCCGATTCAAACACTTGGGAGAGCTTCACAAGGAGCAGAATGAAGCCGGAGTCAGCTCAGCAAGAGTCACCACGCTCAGACCTACCAAGCCACTTCTGAAACAGAGACAATGTCAGAAGCATCTTACCTGGGTTAAGGAGAAAAAGAACTGGACTGTTGCTCAGTGGTCCAAAGTCCTCTTTTCAGATAAAAGTAAATTTTGCATTTCATGTTGAAATCATGATCCCAGAGTCTGGAGGAGGACTGGAGAGGTACAGAATCCAAGCTCCTTGAAGTCCAGTGTGAAGTTTCTGAAGTCAGTGATGATTTGGGGTGTCATGACTTCTGCTGGTGTTGGTCTACTGTGTTTTATCAAGTCCAAAGTCAATGCAGCTGTCTACTGAGAGATCTTTATGCTTCCATCTGCTGACAAGCTTTATGGAGTTGTAGTGGACAGCACATTCCAGGGCCCAGTTTATGGCAGGGGCTACGATACTGGACATAGGTTTGCTACATTTTGATTGGATCTTGGTGAACTAACATAAACAAACTGTCCAACGCCATCAGATAAAGATGCCAGGACAACAGCCAGACATCTCTTAGAGCGCAAGAAGACCACCTTTGGTACAAAACCCGGGAAGGACAGAGCTTCCTATTGGTCAAAATGCAGTTTGTGCCCTTCACCCACCGTGAGACTGATTCCTAATGGTTTGGCCCGTGACCGACCATAAAAATTCCTTAGGACCTCCAGATGCAGCTGCATTGGGTGAAACAAAGAGAGATCATGGAGATCCATCCAAATCCATTCATAACTATATTTTCAAAATTATTCCTTGTAAACAGCAATGTGTAGTGCATCTTACACAAACTTAGCCGTTAATGGACAAATGAATGCATGCATGACAGTTCAATCTTTTCCCATCATGTTTGGACTTAATGTGTTCGTAACATTGCCAAATGCATTCTGGTTATGGTTTGGAAAGTGATAAATGCACTGGTAAAACTTTAGTGACACTTTTCTAGCTTTGTGTTTGGACTATGCAAATAAATTCCACAGGAGGAAAGAAGGGTGGGCCACCCCGTGTCCCCCCACTCTGATGGAACCAGCCAATCACAGCATGGAAATGGAGGAGCACCAAATTGCAATCTCCTCCTCATCGGAAAGGGATAAAGGTACCCTTCCAAAAGACACTCCTTGTTCTGAGTCTGCTGCCCGTCAGGGTGAGACAATAGCAGAAACACCTCCGTTCTGAGTCTCCGGCATGTCTAAGAGACACAAACAGAGCACCAAAGTTCTGAGTCTGAGTCCCATAGAGGAAAAACACAACAGAAACACCAGCGTTCTGAGTCTGCTACAGGGAAGGCAGCAACAGATCAACCAACGTTCTGAGTCTCCGGCCTGCAAAGGTGAGACAACAACAGATACCAAGTCCAAATCTCCAGCTTTTGAGGCAGCAACAGATACGACCAGTTCTGAGCCTCTAGCCTGTGAGGAAAGAGATAATCTACGTTCAGAGTCTTCGTCCAGCGAGACAACAACTGGTGCAGCATCCTCAGTCTCCATCCTAGAGAGACAAAGCGGATTGACCAAGTTCTGAGTCTCTAGCCCAGAGAGGCAGAAGACACACACACAGACTTTAGCACCTGCCCACAGTGCAAAAACTACTTCCAAGTGGTTTGCTGACCATGATATTACTGTGCTTTATTGGACAGCCAACATGCCTGACCTGAACCCCATGGAGAATCTATGGGATATTTTCAAGAGAAAAACGAGAAAAAGTCGTTTCAACAATATACAGACGATCTGAAGGCTCAATAGTGCCTCAGCAGTGCCACAGGCTGATCACTTATGTAGTAAATTTCACTTTCGCCCACCCAGGGACACCAATTAATGTAGTGAATTTCACTTTCGCCAACCTAGGGAGGTGAAATAGGGTAGTGATGGATACTCATGTCACAGCTGACATTATGATTCTTGGATCTCGTGTCAGTTAATGTGTAAATATGAATGCATCACATAAGAAAGATTGGTGGGATCTCTAACTTATAGAACCTCTTACTGTATTATCAACACAAGGAAGACACAAGTTATAATAAAATAGATTTTATTAACAAAAGATAGACAAGAGTAATCAACAACTACTAAATGAATACCATGAATGAAGAAGGAATGAAGTGCATAAGATGCATAAAATAAAAGTGATTATGTTGGGTGTTGCTATGTCAGAACTACGTTATCTGGAAAGATAAACTGTTGCTACTCTGAAACAAATAATGTAAAGAACCTTATTATGAATCAAACAAATACGTGTAAGATTTGTTATCAACTGCAGTCAGCTATATAATATCTAATGTAAATTAGAAAATCATATACTGATAATATACAACAATGCCAAGGTCTCTGGAAGAGGTTTGGAAGTGATATTTACGTTTGCTGTGGTTGAGCAAGCAGTCCGGTGGCGGCGATTTCTTCCACTCGTTGCGTTGGTGGCAGTACAGCGGGGAAAGGAGCAGGAATCCATTTCGACAGCCTTGAAAATGAAGCGCTGTAGGATGCTGTAGGATCTCTTTCCTCACAGGCTGGAGGCTCAGAACGTGGTCATATCTGTTGCTGCCTCAAAAGCTGGAGACTCGGGCTTGGTATCTGTTGTTCTATCACCCTTGCGGGTTGCTCTGTTTGTGTCTTTCCTCTACAGGACTCAAACTCAGAACATAGATGTTCCTATTGCTGCCTTCCTGGTAACAAGCTGGAGACTCAGAATGCATGTTGTCCTGTTAGTGTCACTTCTTTACAAGTAGCAGACTCAGAATGCAGGTGTTTCTGCTATTGTCTAACCCTCGCAGGGCTCAGACTCAGAACAAAGGTTGTTCTGTTAGTGTCCTTTTTTTTTACAAGACTCAGACTCAGAACTTTGTATCTGTTACTGTCTCTCTGAACAGGGGACTCAGAACTTTGTTGTTCTGTTACAGTCCTTTCCTTGACAGGCCACAGACTCAGAACGAAGGAGTATCTTTTGGAAGGGTACCTTTATCCCTTTTCGATAAGGAGGAGATTGCAATTTGGTGCTTCTCCATTTCCATGCTGTGATTGGCTGGTTCCATCAGAGTGGGGGGACATGTGGTGGCCCAACCTTCTTTCCTCCTGTGGAATTTTTTTGCATAGTCCAAACACAGGGTTAGAATAGTGTCACTAAAGTTTTACCGGTGCATTTCTCCTTTTCCAAACCATAACCAGAATGCATTTGGCAATGTTACGAACACATTAAGCCCAAACATGATGGGAAAGATTGAACTGTCATGCACGCATTCATTTGTTCATGAACAGCCGAGTTTGTGTAAGATGTTGCACTACACGTTGCTGTCACGAGGAATACTTATTTCTCTGAATAAGTATAAGATGTGTGTTGTGTACATCAGTTTTAAGGTTTGAAAACAGTTATGAATAGATTTGGATGAATCTTTGTGATCTCTCTCTGTTTCACCTAAAGAATTTTTATGGTCGGTCACAGGCCAAACCCTTAGGAATCAGTCTCAAGGTGGGTGAAGGGCACAAACTGCATTTTGACCAATAGGAAGTTCTGTCCTTCCTGGGCTTTGTACCAAAGGTCTTCTTCTTGCCCTCTAAGAGGTGTCTGGCTGTTGTCCTGGAATCTTTATCTGATGGCGTTGGACAGTTTGCGTATGTTTAGTTTGCCAAGATCCAATCAAAATGTAGTAAACCTCTGTCCACTATTGTGGCCATAAAAAAAAATTCATCAAAATTAAAACAAAAAAAAACTTTAGAAATGTTTTAATTTATCTGTAATGAATCTAGAATATATGAAAATTTCATTTTTTGAAATAAGTTACAAACAAAAAATGAACTTCTTCACGATATTCTTTTTTTTTTTAATGCACCTGTAAATGTATAATTATTCACATTAATTGTTTAATGCAACATTTTATTCTTATATTGTGGTTTCACAGGGTTAGAAATGCAAAACAAACCTATGGAAAAAAAAAAAAAGTAATGAGTATAGTCAGGGTAAGCTACAAAGATTATCTTACCATATAGTAGCAGCTACTACATGCTCAATGTGAAGAACTAGACTAACAAAAGCAAGTCAAGGGCCAAGAGCCCAACTAAAGCAAGCCCTGATCTCCATGATGACTGCATCATTTTTAACCAATAAAACATCAACATTTACAACTCTGATAATTCTCAATAGTAGCTTCTGTCATCTGACAGAAATAAAGTCAATCTGTTTAGTAATGAGTGAAGCTGGTGAAGCTGTTGTTTAATTCTCCTCTGCTGAGACCTTGAGAGATTTAATGTGTTTTATTTCAGTTGATTTCATCTAAGGCTGTGGCTGAAGTTTCTTCAGTGATTCTGCTTCTTAACAGCAGGTGTTCATCACTTATGCTCAATCAGCACTTAGTTAATCACATAATTATCTCATTAACTTTAACTCTGTGTCAGTGTTACATTAACACTATTTGGAATAGGACCAAATACACTCTGAGCAGTGTTGATTTAACACTGGGGATTTTACTGTTACAGCTGATCTGAGGTAAGGCGCTCATGTCAATCAACTGGATTTTATCATTATTGGGTAGGTGTGTACATACACTGCCATTCTGATTCACCGCTATGTCCTGCTGTCCTGCTGTCCTGAGCACATGCACAGCATCTGGCGCATGACATGTGTACACGCTCTGGCATAGTATACGCAACGCTGGAAGCAATCTGCGGTTAAACGTCACTCATTATTTACACAGTGCACAGAGATTGCGGACGTGTTCACTTGCACTGTGAGTACCGGCACTTCTTTTTTTTTCCCACTTCAAGCACTGCTTTTACATGTTGTTTGAACATTAATGTGTGTTGGCAGTGTATGTACACATCTACCCTATAATGATAAAAATCCATGCAGTGGTTTTTAATTAATCTGTAAAAATCTTTTTCAAATCGAGCCATTCACAGATGGTGTCACACCAACAGAGGCTGCTACGGTGATAGTTGATTGACATGAACGTCTTACCTCAGATCAGCTGTAACAGTTTGATCTCCATTGTTTGGATGCCAAAATTTATGAATCTTTGCTTTTGCCTTTCATAAAAACATGCTAGTTAGCAGGTTTAGCGGCTAAACGTGCTAAACACGGCTAAAGTAAACAGGCTCGTCTTTCCACAGAGAGAAGAGAGGGGTGGGGCGAGCAGAGCTCATTAACATTTAAAGCAGCCTCGACCAGAACAGGATGATTTTTGCAGAGCTGATTTCTGATTCTTTCTGATTCTTTGTAAAGGTGTTCATATCATATCAACTTGTGGAAAATGGGCATCTGATGACCCCTTTAAGTAGGTAAAGCACCTGGAATGAAGGAATTCTTGCGGCAGTCATACAGCATACCAGGAAACAGAGGCCTTCCTAGGGCTGCCAGTTCAATGGGTTCTGATGCCATGTCTGTAGTAAAAGAAGAGAATATTTTTCTTTTTTTTATTTTATCATTCTAAAATTCTTGTTAAAAATTTGTTAGTCAAGTTTTCTAAAAAGGTAGTTAAAGGGGTCATAACAGGAGAAATCAAATTTGCCTTGATCTTTTGACATATAAGAGGTCTTTGTACGGTTAAAAATGCGGAAAATTTCATAGCTTGTGTGTGCAAATGGTTAAGATATAAAAATATATGAAGATATGACAATCATATGGGGATATGATCATCCAACATATGTTGTAATTTTCTTTTTATATCTTTCTCTTGTAGTAGTGTCTAAACCATTATAGTACAGACTTTCCTTCATCTTATCAGTTCTGCTTTTGCAGTCAATCCTCTACAGGGTATGTGGTCATTACATTTTCATAAACACTAAAAGCTCCTTGTGTTTTCTCGGTTTAACCAATTTGAGCATCCATAAACGGCACGAAGCACACTTTGAGTTTCTGCTAACGATTTTTTGCATTAAAAATGCATAAAAATTGCATTTTATGTGTGCAACAGCCTGTCACTTACCAGCCCCTTATGAAACTAAGTATTTTCAACTATAGGCTTTGTAGTTACCACTACAGTAAACATATTTTAACCATGTGTAAAAAAAAAAAAAAAATTACATGTGTGTGTGTACATTATTTAATAAGTTGCAACTAAGCAGGTATGTACTGGCCATCGGGACTACCGGGAGATTCCCGGTGGGCCGCGGTCTTTGTGGGCCGGTGGGTTAGGCATTTAGTTTTTAAATTATTTATAATCGTAATTCTGTTTGGAAGTTTATTGTTGTATAGTTGAAATCCCATGTTTGTGTCTTTCTAATTGGCCGCATAAAGCTGATGCGAACTGCGAGACTGACTGCTAAACTTACGATCAGCACACATGACGTATTCGCTGAGCATTGGCCTTGTAGTGATGTTGAAATATAGTTGCCTCAAGCACCTCTTGCAATATAGTTACAGCTGAAATTTTGTACCCTAAGCATCACTATGTTTCATTAGAATAACAACCATACATCAAGACCTTTCATTATTTACAATAAAACCTGATAAAACAATTAGCATTTTCTTATTTATTATTTTTCAATTCATTTTAATAGTAAATAAATTGTATTTATATTCTAATCAGCCATTTTACATGTATATTGAGTATAATGGAAACTGAATTAATACATATAGATACATACAGTGTGTGTGTGTGCGCGTGCGTGCGTGTGTGTGTGTGTGTGTGTGTGAACGTGGTGGGCCGGTGTGGATGATGTCCAGGGCTGTTTTTATGTCCCAGTCCAACCCTGCAACTAAGGCATATTAAATGTTAAAATGCATTTCAAATATAAAGTTAAGGGGGTGTAATTACATATTTTATCATTTAAAAGTTAAGTTTAGAAGTATTGTATCGGTATCGATATCAATGACACTGGCCTTAAAGGTATCAGTATCATATC
This sequence comes from Cirrhinus mrigala, assembly GCA_036247105.1. Lineage (NCBI taxonomy): Eukaryota > Metazoa > Chordata > Actinopteri > Cypriniformes > Cyprinidae > Cirrhinus > Cirrhinus mrigala. The sequence goes on from CM070028.1 coordinate 445,194, forward strand.
GAAAACAAAATAAGTGGTATCACCCATCCCTACTTTTGACCCTAAACCTAAAAGTTCAATTTTCCCTGTTGATTTTACGAGCCCTATGATTCTAAAGTTTTCACTAATTAAAAGGATTTCTTGAAAGTTGTTTGGATAATTTAAAAAAAAAAAAAAACACTTCTTTGAGGCACACACATACATCAAGAATCAGTGTAGGAATCTCAACAGTGACGAACAGCATGTTCACAAAACAGATCAACTCTAATCAGTAGAAAACAAGCTACTAAAAGTCACATAAAATAAATTCAAATAAAATAGTGAGAATAAAGGAAATTGCTAAGACAATTCATCTTATAATTTATTCATGCCACAATGCATCGTGAGAGCCATGGATGAATTTTGATCGGTGGCACCTAGAATGCACTGCAACATGCTTTTTTGATTGACACCATAGTTGAGATTCAAGGGTTGATTCTTGATGTTTGTGTCTACTGAAGTTTATATATATATATATATATATATATATATATATATACATATATATACATACATATACATATATATATACACACATATATATACACATATATATATACACATACATACATACAGTGGGTACAGAAACTATTCAGACCCCCTTAAATTTTTCACTCTTTGTTATATTGCAGCCATTTGCTAAAATCATTTAAGTTAATTTCTTTCCTCATTAATGTACACACAGCACCCCATATTGACAGAAAAACACAGAATTGTTGACATTTTTGCAGATTAAAAAAGAAAAACTGAAATATCACATGGTCCTAAGAATTCATACCCTTTGCTCAGTATTTAGTAGAAGCACCCTTTTGATCTAATACAGCCATGAGTCTTTTTGGGAAAGATGCAACAAGTTTTTCACACCTGGATTTGGGGATCCTCTGCCATTCCTCCTTGCAGATCCTCTCCAGTTCTGTCAGGTTGGATGGTAAACGTTGGTGGACAGCCATTTTTAGGTCTCTCCAGAGTTGCTCAATTGGGTTTAAGTCAGGGCTCCGGCTGGGCCATTCAAGAACAGTCACAGAGTTGTTGTGAAGCCACTCCTTCGTTATTTTAGCTGTGTGCTTAGGGTCATTGTCTTGTTGGAAGGTAAACCTTCGGCCCAGTCTGAGGTCCTGAGCACTCTGGAGAAGGTTTTCGTCCAGGATATCCCTGTACTTGGCCGCATTCATCTTTCCCTCGATTGTAACCAGTCGTCCTGTCCCTGCAGCTGAAAAACACCCCCACAGCATGATGCTGCCACCACCATGCTTCACTGCTGGGACTGTATTGGACAGGTGATGAGCAGTGCCTGGTTTTCTCCACACATACCGCTTAGAATTAAGCCGAAAAGCTCTTGGTCTCATCAGACCAGAGAATCTTATTAGTCCATGCAGGCTTTCATGTCTTGCACTGAGGAGAGGCTTCCGTCGGGCCACTCTGCCATAAAGCCCCATAAAGGCTCTTCTCCCCCGATAGCTCAGTTTGGCCAGACGGACAGCTCTAGGAAGGGTTCTGGTCGTCCCAAACGTCTTCCATTTAAGGATTATGGAGGCCACTGTGCTCTTAGGAACCTTAAGTGCAGCAGAAATGTTTTTGTAACCTTGGCCAGATCTGTGCCTTGCCACAATTCTGTCTCTGAGCTCTTCAGGCAGTTCCTTTGACCTCATGATTCTCATTTGCTCTGACATGCACTGTGAGCTGTAAGGTCTTATATAGACAGGTGTGTGGCTTTCCTAATCAAGTCCAATCAGTGTAATCAAACACAGCTGGACTCAAATGAAGGTGTAGAACCATCTCAAGGATGATCAGAAGAAATGGACAGCACCTGAGTTAAATATATGAGTATTACAGCGAAGGGTCTGAATATTTAGGACCATGTGATATTTCAGTTTTTCTTTTTTAATAAATCTGCAAAAATGTCAACAATTCTGTGTTTTTCTGTCAATATGGGGTGCTGTGTGTACATTAATGAGGAAAAAAAATGAACTTAAATGATTTTAACAAATGGCTGCAATATAACAAAGAGTGAAAAATTTAAGGGGGTCTGAATACTTTCCGTACCCACTGTATATCAAACAACTTTTAATAAATACTTAAGATTGTATTGAAAATGTTAGAAATCATAATCACAGGGCTGCTACAATCAGCAATATAGATCCAACTCAAGAGATCAAGCTCTAAGTGAGTTTCAGGTAGAGATTTGTTTCCCTTCTTTGCTCGTCTGTCATAACTGATAAGCAAAATCTAACTTTAAAAATGTAAGTGTCATGAGCCCAAATAAAGCAAACACTGACTGATCGTTGTCTACTTTTTGCAGTACCAGAGGCTTGTGTTAAAATAAGGTAAATAAAACCCCAGTCTCTTCCTGAAGTTCCATGACGTCACGCTCCCGTTTTTATAGCATCATGTAACTAACTAAAACCGAACTTATTAAAAAAAACGAACACTTTAACTTACATCAGTGTGATAAAAACGAAATAAAATGACAAAAAAAAAATATATATATATATAAATATAAAAAAAAGAAGAGAAAAAAAAAAAAAGAAAAATATTTTTGGAAACCACTTATTTGAAGTGAAATTTAATTGTTTTGTTTGCCTCACGTGCCATTAGATTAGATGGAGAGGGTGGGATTTATGACCTATACTGGGACCAGCCACCTGGGGGCGATCGAAACCTTTTGGCTTCACTTTTTAGCTTCACACTTGGTACCCACTATCAGTCGGCTTGAGGACTTGAGGGTTTTGATGATGTCAACATGTTTTTGTTGAAGAAATTATAGAGCATTTCTATCGCAATATTAAGAGAATATTTGGTCAATATTAAACAAGTAATGATTGTCCTGTAAATATGATAACAACAGTTATTAGTCATTTGGCGCCCTTTGCAGGCATTTGTAATAGTATGTAACGTACATAAATTGTTTATTTCGTATTAGCCCACATTATGTATTTTAACAGTGTTATTTAATGAAACTATATGATTATTATGAATTAACCGATCATTATTGCCTCATTGTTTTTATATGCATTTTAAGCCATGGAAACTAAGGCAGATGCGTTGGTGATCAAAAAACGTCAACAGCCAAAAAAGTTTCACAGGATTATGAACGTACCTGAAAGTGATACAAGGGCTTCGTCGTGGACTTTTTCCTCTATTGCTTTTCTCGGCACCGGTCTGCTTATTATGATCATTTGCAGTCAGCCGCATCGCATACATTAGGTCATTAGATGAGGTGGGGTGAGGGCGGTGAATGCGGGAATGGCGCGTCACGTGTGCTTAGCCTACTGCATACTGCTGCGTTAACAGCAGTAACCATCCCAGCTACTCCAAAAAAAAAAAAAAAACTATATATAATATATATATATATATATATATATATATATATATATATATATATATATATATATATAGTATTTTTTTTTTTTGAGTAGCTGGGATGGTCCCTATGCAGACTGCGTACTCTCCATATTTTTTTTTTTTTACTGATTTATATTTTTTGGAAATAAAAATAATTCAACAGAAATCTTACATTTCGCATTTGGTTATCATATACACAGTAAAATGATTTCACGCAATGTGAACAACAATATCAGAATGAGCAGCTTTCCGTGATTCACTGACAAAGCCACACTTCATCATCTGTTTGATCACCGAATAAAGAGCTTTAAATAAAAACATCAAAATGACTTAAGCACAGCACGACAGAGAAAAATCAAACACTCACCTTAAAAAATATTTGTAGACCTTTCTACTTCCCCCTCTGAACCGTTGTGTGGGGCTGTGAGACATTGGGATGAAGTGTTTTTTTTTTTCTTCCTTTCATCCTGCCGGTCTCGGTTTTACTTTCGATTTCGTAGGTTGTGCTGACTGGCACGTGCTGCTGTCAATCATCAGAACGGGTTGGGTCCAGCCAGAAACGAAAAACAAAGGCTGAGATCGAAACCGCATCTGAGTAGGTCAGTACCCCCATACGCAGAGTATAAGCAGTCTGGATAGGGCACCAACTCCCTGAGGGGGCACCATCGAAGTTCCTCCAAAAAAAGGTTCTGCATTAATATTAACATATGCATAAGTAAAAATATAAACATGAACCTTTATTTATTTATTTATTTACGGTGAACGCAGTACGCAGTAGTCTAAACAACTGCCTGATTTCCTTTGTGTGATTTGTAAATGCTTGAGACAATAAAATCAATCTGAAAACTGTATTATTAATAAAATCACAGCCATGGGTAACTGTCTAGAGCTACAACTGTAATTTATAAACAATGCAATTTAATTACATTTTATTTATTTACTTTTATATTTTATTAAAGCTCTATTTTGATCCCGCATGGTAGGTTTTTTTTCTTCTACCATAACATTTGAGGGAGGGGGCACAACAATGCAGTTCTGCTTAGGGGCACCCATTTGGTCAGCAGCGGCCCTGGAGTAGGTACTTAATTTCAGTAAGTACTTACTTAACAAGCACAGTGTTGCTAACTAATTTTCAGGAAAAGTTGCTAAAGTCAGGTCGATTTGTTGCTGAAAGTTGCTCAATAAAGTTGTGACGTCATTGGATGATGATGTTCTTACGTATCCAAGAAGTGTTTTCCAAATAACTAGTAAAACTACACATGATTAACAATTATAGTTTTAAGCAGTGTATTGGTAGTAAGTTAAATGGTACTCTAAGGAAAGAGTAAAAATAAAACAAACAAACAAACAAACAGACAAACAAAAAACATGTATATACAATGTAAAAATATATACAATAAAGTAATAAAACTAATTAATACAATAGATTAATCATTTCATATGGTGTGTATGGTGTATACATATTTTGCAGCTAGTTTGACTGCTATGTCATCATCTCCAAGTATATAGCAGAGTTTCTCTGAGTCATTCAAAGTAAAGAATAAAAAAAAAAAATCAATGCTGCACATTGTGAAAAAACAATTTGGTGTACTGGGACAGACAAGAAGAAAGGGTTTCACATCCCATTTGAGGATGAGGTCACAGTGTCTGCACGGTCACTGACATTTTATGTCTTCCTTTCTCTATTTCTAAGTCGTGGTCACCGAGTCGATATTTTAAAGATACTTAAAGGCTTAGGCAAAGGGAACTGGAGCTTGAGATAGAAAGGAAATGATTTCAGCCTCACCCTCATTTGCTCAGTTACCTATTTGCCCTACACCAGTGTTTTCCAGTCCCATTTCAGCTCCGTCTGTGATCACTTCACCTGAGTTTGATGTTTGATGAGCAAACACATTCATTTAGTGCCTCCCTTTTCGGGAAGCTTAAGTTGACAGCTATTTTACAGCATTTGAGCGTGTGTTGCAGCTACATTGCAGTGACTTTACTGTAAGCCAATTGGCAAGGCACAAGAAGTTTTCTCTGTGCTGCTGATATAACAGAGTCCTGTTTACACTGTGTTATGAGTCTGAAAGAGACTCATGAGTTGGTGCCGAGGGCGAATAAGCAAAAATTTTGAGCCCAAAAGAAAGCAAACAAATTTAATAGCATAACGTACAAGACAAGACCCGCAAATCCGTGGCCACAGAACCGCAGGATACGAACACAATACACAAAGTCTCTCGTTGAGTGTTTTCCTCCCACAGAAAACCATTAACATTTAATGTATTAAGATGCATTAAGTGCAATTAAAAGATCAAATTCGACATATAGTTTATTAATTTAATGTACTTCAAGGCAAGCATATGGCCATGAACACAATGCATAAACTTTCACTTGTCTTCCCATTCAGCATAACGTGGCATAATAATGGACTGATAACGGCATAATAACAGATGATAAAGACCAAATTTAGTATGAGGCTTACTGTTGACAAAGTTTATTCAGACCGGCAGATATGAACGCGCATTGAGAAATGCATTAAGTGATATTAAAAGGACCAACGCCGTACAGGCAATCAGACAAGCCCAGAACGCAATGTGTCAAATTGAACATTGAGCGTTTTCCTCTCATAGAAAATCATTATAAGTAAAACGTAATGTAGCTCAATGGACAAGGATAATGATATAAAAGGGCTGTAGACAGTTTATTCTATATGGGAAACCATGAAACTTGTTGCATTTATTTTGGGCTCACCTGCTTATCTGTACATATTAGTTATCTTTTAATAATGAAGAGGAGCATATTGAGTTTGGGCTTTATCATCTTAGTCTATTATGCCACATTGTGCCACATTTTGCAGTATGGGAGGAGAACACTATATACATATACATTATATTAATAAAATGTATATTAATTTTGATATTTTAATACCACTATCTTTAACTGTCACTCCCTATCTTGAACATAAATGTGAAAATGCACTATCCAGAGTTAAATTTTTATAATTCATGAATGAAAACATTTTGTAATATGATTTTGATGTACGGTTTCCACACTCAAAAAAATGGTTTTGTGCCACTGTTGGTTTTACCCAGGTATTTATTGTTAAAACAACACAAGTATGTTTCTTTTTCTGCCAAAACAATATTGTATTGTGCTCTATTAATTTAAACTGTTTAAGTTTCCATTTTACTTAATTATCAATCGTTAAACTAACGTAAACGGTTTAATTTCACCGTTCAAAAAAATTAGATAATGAAGTGATCAATTAAAAGGTGATTGAGCATTAGTGATGAACAGCTGCTAACAAGCAGAATCACTGAAGAAAAGAGAAACACAAGAACTACAACTGATTTCAGACACAGATTAAATCAACTGAAATAAAATAAGACATTAAATCTCTCAAAATCTGATTAAACAACTCCACAAACAGCATCACCAGCTTCACTCATTACTAAGCAGACTGGGTTAATTGTAATAATAATAATTAAAAAAAAAACAAAAAACATAATGCCACCATAATTGTGGTCAAGGTTTGCTTTAGTTTGTCTATTGGCCCTTTTAATAATTTACAATAATTTTGCTTCTAAGCAGTTGTAATTTTGTTTCACAGCAAACATTTGTGTATTGCTGAATCAAATGTTTGAAGCAACAGATTATTTTACACTTTCTGCTTATAGCTCATTTGTGTGAACATTATGAAGTGATCTTTCTCTTTGGTTTATTGATGGGCATATTGCTGAAAAAAGGTCCTATTAAACAATCACCACCATAAAGCTTCAATTTTGAAGAAAGGAGGTGCATTTGCTCAGGATTTTAGACATGAACACTTATCATATGATCCTCAACAGTGGTCACAACAATTATTCATACTGCAGTGCATGATGGGAGTTTTTACTATGTTGTTACCCAGCATGCATTGCAGCATGAAGCATTTTGTTGATTGTCACCATTGTTGAGATTCATATGCTGGTACTTGATGTCTGTGTGTCTCTGAGTAATAGCATAAATTTACTTATGCTTTACATGAACCTAAAATAATTCTTTATTATTACATCGTAGTTTTTTTTTCCTTTTGACTGCTGAAGTTTCATGGGTTGGTTATGGTTATCTAAGTGCATAAATTGTCCATAATTTAAATGAGTTGTCTGAAACAAACCTCCTTAAGTTGATTAAATGAAACACATTTGGCCAGTTTTTAATAAACCAAAACATGTTCACTGAACTTAACCGGTTTAAATTACAAGGAAGTGAATAAATTGAGTTGGTTGGACATTACTATTTCACATCAATTCTTCCTCATTCAGCTTGCATAGTTTGCATAGATTCAAAAAATTCCATTCATGTTCATCAAAAACAATTAGGTTGTGTGGAACCACTGACCATAGTTGAATTAAGTAGGTTTAAAGAATCATTTTTTTGAGTGCATGGTAATGCAATGTCTGATTTTAAAATGGTTTTCAAAGGATGAATTTTCAGATTTTAAGTTTTCAGGTGATATATAATTTCTTAAGATTTCTATTGCGTGATAGGTAAAAAGGCAACAAAGAATGTCTTTTTGTGACAAAGGTCAGAACTCCTGTTCTGTATATATACTCCTGTATATATATATATACACTATATATATACTATATACTATATATACTATATATATATATATACACTACCGTTCAAAAGTTTGGGGTCAGTAAGACTTGTAATAGTCTTTAAAGTAGTCTCTTATGCTCATCAAGGCTGCATTTATTTGATTAAAAATATAGAAAAAAAAAAAAAAACAGTAATATTGCAAAATGTTTTTACAATATAAAATAATGTTTTTTTTTATTTTAACATACTTTAAAATAGAATTTATTCCTGTGATGAAAAGCTGAATTTTTATCAGCTGTTACTCCAGTCTTAAGTGTCACATGATCCTTCAGAAATCATTCTAATATGCAGATTTATTATTAGAATGATCAATGTTGGATAATATCAACAGTTGTGCTGCCAAATATTTTTTGGAACCTGTAATTTTTTTTTTCAGGATTCTTTCATGAATAACAAGTTTAAAAAGTACAGTGTTTATTCAAAATATAAATATTTTATAACAATGTAAATTATTTATTATTAACTTTTAATAAACTTTTAATTATTAACTTAATACATCCTTGGTGAATAAAAGTAAAAAAAAAAGAAACAATAAAAATGTACTGACCCCAAACTTTTGAACAATAGTGTATATATATGTATATACACGGAACTGCCGCAAAGTGTTTCGTCATACTCCACACAGGAAGTAGACGCATTTCCGCACATGCGTAGTACAAATTGTGTTTCCGGTATGGATGCGGCTCCACCCACTGATCACTAAAAAACACCTCTAAACCCAGAACGAGCTTTACAATTGACTGTACAAAGAGATTTGACAGGAAACCTGAGGTATATTTGTACAGACTGCTAAAAGCTACTGAAAAGAGAAGCAAATTAATCGCTGCGATTCAAAGAAAAAAATGGTCTCCAGGCAGCGAAAGACGGATTTGCAGTTATCATTTCATGTTAATATGTTAAATTGTGCAGTAAAATCATATCCTATGTATTGTATAATAGTATATCGTATTGTCAAGTCATCAGCTAAATATTTACCATCTTAAATTCTGCATAACTGGATGTTTTTAAATAAACACTGACAAAAACTATATACGTTTTTCAGCTGGACGATATGAAGATATATGTAACATTGATACAAGTGATCACCGGGATTTAGACCAACCTATTTTGTATTTACAAAATGAGTTCAAAGGCAAAATTTCTTTATTTATTTTCCCCAACGTCAAAATCAGACACATATAAGTGTTAGAAAACATGATTTCTGGCTGCATCAATATCCATTGACCACTGGATATTTGTTAAGTTGTTAGGAACATTATATCAAGTTCAGCAACCTTTAGTTTAAACTGATTACATTTGTTTTACTCGCGTTTTAGCATCTTCCCTATTAAATTCATTCACGCAGAAGGCTCTTTTGCCACTCAGTCCGGCTGAGGGGGCGTGTCCCGGCGGGAAAGTGATGTCAATGCATTCCCTCTATTTCCCTAGTTACTGATTAGCTTCACCTGTGTCTTGTTTAGTTTCACCTTTACTCTGTGTATTTGGGTCATTCCATGAAATCAGTGTCTTTTTCACGTATTTTTTATTTTTTTTTTTAAACATCTATGAAATGAAGACACCTTAAAATTACAAGAAATTGTATTGTGCCATTTCAGGCTATGCAATTTATTATTGTATGACCATTTTTCTACCTTACATTTTGGTGTTTTTGTCAACCCTGTTATAACCCTGTTATATATATATATATATATATATATATATATGTTTGTCATATAGATGACCAAAAATATCCTAATTTTGGAGGGTAACCACATGTCAATTAAGAAAATACATGTACTTTTACAAAAGGGATGTTAAAAAAGGGCTTTGTCCAAAATAAAATGTATTTAAAGTTAAAGATCCCTGTCTAAGGAGGGTCAGAGAGCTCTCAGATTTCATTAAAAACATCTCAGTTTGTGTTCCGAAGATGAACAAAGTTCTTACAGGTTTGGAACAACATAAGGGTGAGTAATTAATGACAGAATTTCAATTTTGGGGTGAACTATACCTTTAAGATGGGTGTACATGCGCACTGGCGAGCAGATAATTTATCCAACACATAATAAATTGCAATGCGTGTAGTGAAATAATTAACTTAAACATTATTATATAAATGGACTGTTGACGTGACATTTTCACTGTTCAACAAGATGAAAATTAATATAATTAATATTGTTGTGATTAAAAATGCAGTAAATCGTTAAACATCTCTTTGTCCTACATGGACTGTTGTTATAAAAGCTGCAGTGTTATTCTTTTTTTTTTTTTAACCTTTTTTTTTCATCTGCATCTGGCTTTATAAAATGCGTTTCGCCACTAAACTTGCTAATTAGTACATTATTAGGGAAGGAGATCGCAAAGATTAATAAAAAAAAAATAAATAAAAAAAAATAAAACCTTATACTCACTTCTGCTGTATGTGACCCCTTTAAATAAGAATTGAGGGAGAGAAATTAGTGGAAGAGAGAGGACATAGAAATATAGACAGAAAATGAACAGGGATCCACCAGAAGGGAGGAGATCCTAAGACAACGATACAGAAAGTAAATCGAATCAAAATGATGCCTTAAAAAGAGTAGCCATAGTCAAAAAAATAAAATGAAAATAAGTAAATAAATAAATCACATGAATATCAATCATATTCAGCCATACATGCAGCAGGGGCTAGAAAGTTTCAGTAACACTGATTGACTAAGAGACTGAATTTTGTTAAAAAAAAAAAAAAAAGGTTTTGTTTAAAAAGCATGTTGATATTGTTTGTATCAAGACAATGAAAGAATTGAGTTAGTGACCCTTTATATTTTATCAAAGATCAGACTTCAGACTACATAAAGATATGCATTTCTTCAGTTGAAAATATATCCAAATGTACATATGGTGTGCTCACGTAAAGCGTCATTGGTAACTACTGTGAATAATCGTACTAGAGCTGTACTTTATTAAGCTGTATGAGCAGAATGCGGTAGTGTATTCAGATTCAAAATGTGAGTTTTGACATTTCTAAAAAAATGTCCATCGGCTAATGTTCACTACTAAAAAAAAACAAAACAAAAACAAAACACAACCGTTTTTGATAAGCAGTGATAGCGACGTATGCAAAAAAAAAAAAAACGGATTTTTAAAAAATGCGCTATGAGACTCCCACTCTGTTGCATTCCATTTTTGAACATTCGTGAGGTCACACGCTCCTCATAAGCGCTGAATGCAGGGGTGTCGAACTCCAGTCCTGGAGGGCCGCAGCCCTGCAGAGCTTAGTTCCAACCCTGCTCTAACACACAAACCATGTAGTTGTCAAACAAGCCTGATTGACTTGATTAGCTGGATCAGGTGTGTTTAATTAGGGTTGAATCTAAACTGTGCAGGGCTGTGGCCCTCTAGGAACTGAGTTTGACACCCCTGGCCTAATGGAATGCTCATTTCACAGTTGGCGATAGTAAGAATCGGATCGTTTTGTGAAGGTTGTCACTTGAGCGAGTTTGCAGAGCGGTAGAAAAACTCAACTTTCGAAAGTCTGCAGACAGACAGAACCACGTAGTGTGTATAAGTCTACGTGAACACCCCAGTTTGCACAGAGTTTGTCCACATTCGGCACCCGCACCTACGGGCGGTGGCGGTGCTGCTGAGACAGAAGCGGCTGCATGGCTGGATACAATCAGCTTTTGCAACGGCTTCTGTCAATGGGTCGATGAAGGGTGGAGCCTCGATTCAGGCTCAGAACTGTTTTATGCATCTTTTCTATTCAATAAAGACAGACAGCTGAGACTAACTTGACTTTTCTTTAATAAACTTGTGAGCCAACAGGAGATGTCTCCAGAATCCAACTGAACACTGTAAGATCTCGGGTCGATGGGCTCCACCACCGTTCCCTTTCTCCAGATCTTATGAGGCTCAAACGGTTGTATTCTCACAGGGTCACCTTGTTTTAGCGTGTCTAAGTCTTTGACTGATCTGTTGTAATATGTTTGCTGACGTTGTTGATTTGTTGTCAGTTCTCTCATAGAATCCTGAATCTTTGGTTGCAGGAGGCTGGTTTTCGTGGGTAGAAGCATCTTTGTGCTAGTTGACAATCCATGTGTTGGTGTGTTCCTGTGATCTAGGATTGCTAAATATGGATCCTGTCTGCCTTTTGGCAGTTCTGACTGCTGATTCTGCTTTGCCTTTACTCTGAGGATAGCCAGGTGATGAGGTTTTGTGCAGGAATGCCCAGTGGTGACTGAACTTCTGGAACTCCTGTGACGAAAACTGTGGGCCATTGTCCGAGATGACGATGTCTGGAATACCCTGACGAGCGAAGTGACCTTTCAGTTTTCTTATAACAGTTGTAGAATTGGTGTCTGTCAGATAATCAATTTCCCAAAAATTGGAATAGTAGTCTACCATAATTAGGTAATCCTTGTTGTCAAAGGTAAACAGGTCCGTGCCCACCTTGGCCCAAGGTCTGTCCGGCATATCATGTGGACGTAGTGTCTCCTTTTGCTGGTTACAGTCCACTGCGCGGCAGGTGTCACACTGCTGTACATATGTTTTGATCTGCTCGTTCATTCCTTGCCAGTACACACACTCTCTGGCCCTCCTCAGGCATTCTTCCACACCTAAATGAGAAGAGTGTATACATTGCATTATTCCCCTCCAAAGCTGCTTGGGGATTACAGCTCGTTCACCCCTGAAAACAATGCCATCCTGGTAGCTCAACTCATCTTGAAATGGGAAGTAATGACGTATTTCTTGTGGTGTGTCAGCCTTGTTCTTTGGCCAACCTTGTAATATGGCTTTAATCAGCGTTTGCAAAGTTTCGTCCTCTTTTGTTGTAGAACGTTGTATTAACCTAAGTCTGTCCACTGAGATCGGTACATGTTGTACCATGTTAATTGTCTCTAACTCTGCTTCAACAGCACTACTGGGCATGCTCTCAGGCAGATATGCTCTACTTAACGTGTCACATCTCTGGCCCTGGAACATACACAACCTCCACATCATATTTTTGAAGTCTCAGCATCATTCGTTGGAGTCTTTTAGGTGCACTCAGTAGTGGCTTACGCAGGATGTTTTCCAAGGGTTTGTGATCACTTTGTGCTGCTACTTTCCGTCCATATGTATAATGGTGAAACTTTTCCATCCCGTACAGTAGAGCTAATAACTTTTTCTCTGTGCGTAGCCCCGTTCTGTGCGTGTTAGTGCTCTGCTTGTGAATGTTACTGGCTTACCTCCTTGCATGAGTGCAGCACCAAGGCCTTCCTCCGAGGCATCACATTGGATGGTAAGTTCTTCATCACAGTTGTAATACTTTAACACTGGAGCATTAGTGATTGTTTCTTTTATTCTACAGAATACCTCTTCATGCTGCACAGTCCATCTCCATTCACAGTCTTTGTGCGTCAGCTGTCTCAGGGCCTCACACTGGTCTGAAAGATGTGCACAAAACTTCGAGAGGTAATTTACCATCCCTAGTAGCCTTTGAACTGCTTTTACATCTGTTGGTTTCTGCATGTGTGTTATTGCCCGGACCTGGTCTGGGTCTATCTTCAATCCATCCGATGTAAGGTGTCCGATGTAAGCGACTTCTCTTTGTCTCAGTTTGAACTTTTCAGCATTTAGCTTGATACCTTTCTCTCTGCATCGCGCTAGAAATGCTTTCAGTTTTTCATCATGGTCTCTCTCAGCCGATTCTTGTGTCTCTCCTTGTCCTGTTATGAGCACATCATCAGCAATGATGTATGTTCCAGGCAGGCCCTCTAATGCAAGTGTGAGCTTCCTCTGAAAAATTTCAGGGGCTGGACTTATGCCCATGGGCATACGCAGCCATCGATACCTGCCGAATGGGGAGGAGAATGTGGTGAGATAGCTGGATTCTTCCTCCAGCTTGACGTGCCAGAATCCACTTTAACATCACACACAGTAAACTCTTTGGCATTTGACAGTTCAGGGAGTATGTCATCAATAGTGGGTAGTGGGAAATGACTGCGCTTTAAAGCTCTGTTTAATGGTCTCGGATCTATACATACTCTGAGTCTGCTGCTGGGCTTCTGTACGACCACCATGCTACTGATCCAATCCGCACTCCTCTCTACTGGTGCAACGATTCCTCTCCTCTGAAGATGTTGTAGCTCTTCCTTCAAAGGTTTCATCATAGCCACTGGAACCCTTCTTTTTGGAAGCTGTACAGGTTTTACAGTGTTGTCAATCTCAATTTTGTACTCTCCCTCCAGACAGCCATCGCCCGTGAATACATCAGCATATTCAGTCTTTATCTGCTGTAGTGACCACTGGCTGGTTACAGGCTTTTCTGTGGTGACTATACTGTCTATTGCAAGAATGTTCTCATAATGCACTTTGATGAGCTTCATAGCTTCACTGGCTCTCGACACGTTGTGGTCGTTTTTCATTGTTTTTCTATGTAAACATGCACTAGATAGACACCGTTTGATGTTTAATCTGTGTTCAGACATGTTTCTAATACTTTTATCCTTGTTTTTCGGCAATTAAGAAATTCCTGCACGAGGCAACAAGAGGAGCAGGATCGAAGCTTTCTTTGAGAGAGCAAGGAAGGCCATAAAGAAACCTTTCCGCTGTTGCAGGCGGACAAGAGTGCAGGATCGAATATTGAGGATATTGAGGATATTCCACAACAGTCCGATCGGGAGCCAGAGCCTGTGCCGGGTCCCTCTGGGCTCCAGAATGTGCCCGACACCAACCCGGCTGTCCAAGATCTTCCCAACTGTGAACCAACGAAAGGTGAGTGTGATGTCAGCTTTAACTTACCCTTATTTAAGTATTATTAGCATGCAAATGTTAACCATGTGCATATCATTTGCTTGTTAAACAAAGAAAATATATAGTATGTGCTATATGTCTTTTTTCATACAGCCAGCAATGCCATTGTGACGGAGCGGTACAATTATGAAAACCAACCTTTTACCAGTAAAAAATCCGACTATGCCACCCTAGAAATTAGCTCTAGGGAACAATACTCAAAACCCAAAAATGGAATAATTAAGCACACAGGTTCGGTTCCCTCATATAAGTAGGCAAGAGACGTGGGTATAATATACAAATATAAATGTTTATTAATAAAAGAATGTTTTAAAATAGACACTAAAATGTCAGAGGAACAACAGGAAATCCCACTTTAAATGGAAGAAAATGAAATTACAAAAAGAATGAATGTAGGTAATGACAAAATCAACTTTAAATATGAAAACAAAATAAAATAAATACCAGCAGGGCTGAGGCTCCCAACGGCAGGAAACAAAATGGAGTCTGGCTTTACAAGGGCACACTTTCACGCACACACACATCAAGGTGCACTCAGATCACACTACCACACACTCAAAGTGGTACACCGCACGCAATAAAGAAGAACCACCACCACAAGGAGGAAGATCCGTTCACCCGTGGGACCCCAGCTCCTGCAATAAACCGAAAATATTTGAATAAACTATAACAAACAAATAAACACAATTAACTTAAAGCAAAATACAACATAAACATCAATTAACTGATAAAGCAACTCCAACCAAGGGAGGGTATCAGTACCACATAAGACTGAAAAAAAACATTAGAAAAATCAAATAAGTTCAAACAAAATTACAAAGCAACTTGAGGTCAGATGTAAACAGCATACAAATCAAGTTGCATTAATAAAGGAGAAATAACATACAAATAAAACAGCAAACACAGCAATATATACTTGCATATATATATATATATATATATATATATATATATATATATATATTGTACAATAACCAAAAAGAAAAGGCAAAACAAACTTTACTCCCACAAAATTAAAGACAAAAAATAACGAAAAAGAAAAATTAGTCAAAAGGAAATGAGGGACAAGACAAAGCAGTTATTTTCTCTCAATAAAATGAGATCGTCATATTCTCCATGTTGATGCACAAACAGGAAACAGGGCACTAAACACAATAGGAACCAGACGAACAGTCCCCTTTCAACAACGATGATGCTGGCGTCTGCACGACAGTGTGAACAGCAAAACCGTAGGATTGTGAGCAGAACGTTAAATAGCAAATACAATATAAAACAAGAGAGAACGAGAGGGAGAATCCGTCAAAGTATCATGCAAATTAGAAAATGTACAGGCACAGGTCTAGCAATCATGCCCACCGATAGCACCCTGGGGTACAGGAAATCGCACCTGAGAGGCAAACAGTCATTAGATCCACTGAGCAGCGCCGACGACACACTGACACCAGGCCAAAATGACACTGTAACCACCGTGAACACGGGCACAAAGGGGAAAGTCAGACGTGACGCATCATGGGCAACAACCAATCAGCCCTTATATTGAAAATACTGGTCGCTGATAGGTAAATCCGGCTGTCAGTCACCTAATTTCATTACACTATTATTTAAGAGCTATTATTAAAAAAACAAAAAACACACAACTAAACCTATTCTGCAACCTCTTCTGATTTTCAGAATCATTGGACAGTTTATATGTACTGCAAGATGTGTTAGGAAGGGGAAGCTTTGGCACGGTGTACAGGGCAATCCGAACAACTGACAGCCAACAGGTAACACACTTTCACTGAACATTTAGTTCCTTATGTAGAGATCAAAGAAGTATGTTTGAAATAACTTACAGATTGGAGAATGTGAGAAAAATGAATAATATTTGTTTATCTCTTTGCAGTTTGCCATCAAAAGACTGTGCAAATGGAACAACGTCCGTCCTATTCAAATTGTAAGTTGGCAAAGATTAAATAATACAATTCAAAAGAATTGTAAAGTATATTTAAATGTATGATAACAAACCTTGTGTTCTGCTTTTCTCTAGCCTGGTTATTCCAAACCTCTGCCTAGAGAAGTGGCACTGATGCTCATGTTGAGGCGTCCTCCAGTAAGCCCCTACGTTATACAAATGTACGAGTGGTTTGATCGCAGAATGGTCACGTTGCTCATTCTGGAGTTCCCTCATCCGTGCGTGGTCTTGCGCAAGTTCATCAGCGCTTCATCGGGACTGACCGAACCGGTCGCACATGGTTTAATGCGCCAGTTAGTTCTGGCGGTGCAGCACTGCATTGACCACGGCGTTTTTCATAACGACATCCACGATGACAACATCCTGGTGAACACGAGAACTTTGGGGCTGAAGCTGATTGACTTCGGCGCCGGTCACCTGGTTAACAGCGCTGGCTATGACAGCTGGAGATATTTAGGTGAGCTGGCGTTGTTTTATTTTCTATTGGAAAAATGAGTGTGGAATAGTGTTGACCATGAAATGTGAAATGCTTACAGGAGCAGTAGAGTTCTGCCCGCCAGAGGCTTTGTCAATGCCCAAATACTACACCGGTCTCTAGGCGTTGTGCTGTATTTGATGGTGAACAGACGGTTGCCCTTTTCCTATGCCACGCAAACATTGGAAGGCACTATTAATTCTTTTAAGTCCACCGTATCCACTGGTGAGAAAACAGACGCTGATAAACACACACCACACCATGCTAATCAGAAGGTGTTTTCATACATGTCAGCTTTGGTGTCTTGACTAATCATCTCTCTCCTCCAAACTTGTACAGAATGTCGTGATCTGATCGGTCGGTGTCTGAACCGCATTCCTGAGAAACGGCCGACGTTCAATCAGATCTTACGGCACCAGTGGTTTCAAAGTGAGAGCTAGAGTGAAGGCAGGCGTGGGATTCGCTCTCTCATCTGGTCTGACGTAAGGTAGTGTTGCAGTCATTCTCCACAGAGGTCAAGTACTGTCGTATTTTGCATTTCTAAATTATGTTCAGAAAATGAAGTAGCTTAATAACTGCAGGCCATTTTAATGTTCTGGTCCTATTGTGAACAACATGACTAGATAATGACTAACAATATGACTGGAGAACACTGGACTAGATAGGAAACAAGATCCAGAGACAGAAATGATTCCACATTTTCAGACCTCTGAAGGACCAGTGTGGCCATTTCTTAAAAATGTAAATTTCACAATGGAAAAGAGGGTTTAGCTTTACAATATTTGAGAAATCAGATTCTTTTTCTCGTCTGGCCCGAAATTATTTGCCATGACTGGCACTGAATTGGTCATGATTTTATATTTGAATGCAGCGCTTCCAGGTTCTTCAGTCAAGTAGTTTTAAAAACTTTATAAACCAGTGCTGTGGATCTAATGAACTCTTAAGCTTTATATATGCTATTATATATATATATATATATATATATATATATATATATATATATATATATATATATATATATGATGATCTGTTAAGCTTTATATTGACAATACCTTTAGTCATTTAGCAGACAGTATAAAGTAATAAAATTAACAAACATATATAATAGAAATAGAATAGAGAATGCTAGTGTTAGATCAGGTTTTTATACATAATAATAATAATAATAATAATAATAATAATATTAGTATTATTATTATAAAAACAAGTATATAGAACAGAGTGCTAGGGGGTCACTTTTTAATCATGATAATAATAATAACAATGTTTAATCATGTTAATAATAATAATAATGTTTAATCATGCTAATAATAATAATAATAATAATAATTATGTTTAATCATGTTAATAATAATAATAATAATAATGTTTAATCATGCTAATAATAATAACAATGTTTAATGATGCTAATAATAATAATAATAATAATAATAACTAGATATGTACATTTCCTGAAGAAAATGTGAGTGGTGCTTGCAGTGGCAAAACTCGGCACTCGTTGCTAGGGTGCTGCTGTGCAGTTGCTAGGGTAACTGGGGTGGTTGCTAGGGTACTCGGGGTGGTTACTAGGACCGTCGCTAGGGTGCTCAGGGTGGTTGCTAGGATGTTGCTATGCAGTTGCTAGGGTACGCAGAGTGGTTGCTAAGGTGTTGCTATGCGGTTGCTAGAGTGTTGCTATGCGGTTTCTAGGGTAACTGGGGTGGTTGCTAGGGTGTTGCTATGCGGTTGCTAGGGTAACCGGGGTGGTTGCTAGGGCGGTTGCTAGGGTACCCAGGGTGGTTGCTAAGGTGTTGCTATGCGGTTGCTAGGGTAACTGGGGTGGTTGCTAGGGTGTTGCTATGCGGTTGCTAGGGTACTCGGGGTGGTTGCTAGGGCGGTTGCTAAGGTACCCAGGATGGTTGCTAAGGTGTTGCTATGCCGTTGCTAGGGTATCCAGGGTGGTTGCTAGGGTGTTGCTATGCGGTTGCTAGGGTAACCGGGGTGGTTGCTAGGGCGGTTGCTAAGGTGTTGCTATGCGGTTGCTAGGGTAACTGGGGTGGTTGTTACGGTGTTGCTATGCGGTTGCTAGGGTAACCGGGGTGGTTGCTAGGGTGTTGCTATGCGGTTGCTAGGGTACTCGGGGTGGTTGCTAGGGCAGTTGCTGAGGTACCCAGCGTGGTTGCTAAGGTGTTGCTATGCGGTTGCTAGGGTATCCACGGTGGTTGCTAAGGTGTTGCTATGCGGTTGCTAGGGTACTTGGGGTGGTTGCTAGGGCAGTTGCTAAGGTACTTGGGGTGGTTGCTAGAGTGTTGTTAGGCAGTTACTAGTTGTCACAGATCATTACTATGGAGTATTATAGGGTTCTTAGCCTGATTTAGCACTTAGCTAATCACTATTAGCATGTAGCTATTCACTGCTAGCATGACTAGCAACTTAAGGATTCCTATTTGTTAGCATGAGCCAAAAGAACCAAGTTCCATGTCACTACAATGTTCTGATGTAGATATATAGGACTTGCTAAATGGTTGCTAGGGTACTCTGTTTGGTTGCTAGGGAGTGGCTTAAAAGCTGCCAGTGATGACACTCCAAAGGCTGCCTGCCAGTATGAATGATATAAACCAACCCCCATGTCTCTATGACATTCAGATTTGAAGATATGCCTCTTCAGGTTTGGGTTGCTAGGGTGCTCAATAGTGGTTGCTAGGGCGTGGCTAGGAAGTGGTGAAGGTGATTCATGATTGGCTGTTAACTGCCCTGAGTCAAATGGACCCACCCCCATGTCTCTATGACACTGTGATCCAAAGATATCCATCTGGGTCTTTTATAATGGTGGTCTATGGGATCAGTTGCTAGGGTGCTCTAAATGGTTGCTAGGGCGTGGCTTGACAGCTTCACAGTGATCCTGAGAGTCTGATTGGTTGGCTGAGTTAAATGAGCCCTCCCCCATGTCTCTATGACATTGTGATGCAGAGTTATGTTCAATGCAAAATTCCTATGTAAATTACCATAGTAGGAAAAAAACATGCTTTTTAATGGGCCGTCCCTCCCCATAGTAAGTCAATGGGGCCACTTTGGGGGGCTCTTGCGCCCCAGGGGTACAACATATACCCCATTGCGAGGTATGTTCTCGCACAGCCTGCCAGCCTCTCCAGATGTGGTGAATCGCATGTTTCTACGAAATTCTCGCTCGGCGCTACGACCCCTCAAAGTTGGCCGTAATGCATTGTCTATGGGATTTTTCGGCTGATTTTTCGCCCCGTGTACGATCATCGTACACCCGATCGCTTATAAAAGTCATAGCACACCATTCCCGAATAGGCCGCACGATTTGACGCCCGTTTCGTGGGTCTGTGACAAAAACTGCGGGACGAGTTACGCGCCGAAATTTGTACGGAATCTATTATAATAATAATAATAATAATAAGTATGTGAGATAGTAATAGTGATGCTTTGCCTTTGGCAAGCACCACTAATAATAATAATAATAAGTATGTGAGATAATAATAGTGATGCTTTGCCTAGTGCCGTGGCAAAACTCGGCACTCGGTTGCTAGGGTGCTGTAATGGTTGCTAGGGTATGACTATGAAGGTCATAGGTCATTACTTATTGGTTACTTGAAAAGTCAAATGAGTATGAGAGAGTTAGAGAGAGAAAGGGTTCCTAAGGCCCTGCGTGTGTGTGTGTGTGTGTGTGAGAAAGTGACAGTTGAGATTCAAATTCTCAAACATTCTGCCATTGTAAGTCTATGGGATTTTTCAGCCTGCTTTTTCGCCCGCTGTACGATCATTGTACGCCCGAACGCTTAGAAAAGTCATAGCACACCTCTCCCCAGTAAGCCGGTCGATTTGACACCTCATTCATGGGTCTACGACAAACGGTGCGGGACGAGTTACGCGCCGAAGTTTTGTCAGGGCGAATAGTAATAGTAATACTAGATATGTACATTTCCTGAAGAAAATGTGAGTGGTGCTTGCCGTGGCAAAACTCGGCACTCGGTTGCTAGGGTGTTGCTATGCGGTTGCTAGGGTACTTGGGGTGGTTGCTAGGGTGTTGGTAGGGTATTCGGGGTGGTTGCTAGGGTGTTGGTAGGGTATTCGGGGTGGTTGCTAGGGCGGTTGCTAGGGTACGCAGGGTGGTTGCTAGGGTGTTGCTATGCGGTTGCTAGGGTAACCGGGGTGGTTGCTAGGGCGGTTGCTAGGGTAGCCAGGGTGGTTGCTAGGGTGTTGCTATGCGGTTGCTAGGGTAACCGGGGTGGTTGCTAGGGTGTTGGTATGCGGTTGCTAGGGTACTCGGGGTGGTTGCTAGGGCGGTTGCTAGGGTACCCAGGGTGGTTGCTAAGGTGTTGCTATGCGGTTACTAGGGTAACCGGGGTGGTTCCTAGGGTGGTTGCTATGGTACCCAGGGTGGTTGCTAAGGTGTTGCTATGCGGTTGCTAGGGTACTCGGGGTGGTTGCTAGGGTCTTGCTATGCGGTTGCTAGGGTAACCGGGGTGGTTGCTAGGGTGTTGCTATGCGGTTGCTAGGGTACTCGGGGTGGTTGCTAGGGTGGTTGCTAGGGTACCCAGGGTGGTTGCTAAGGTGTTGCTATGCGGTTACTAGGGTAACCGGGGTGGTTGCTAGGGTGGTTGCTAGGGTACCCAGGGTGGTTGCTAAGGTGTTGCTATGCGGTTGCTAGGGTAACCGGGGTGGTTGCTAGGGTGTTGCTATGCGGTTGCTAGGGTACTCGGGGTGGTTGCTAGGGCGGTTGCTAGGGTAACCGGGGTGGTTGCTAAGGTGTTGCTATGCGGTTTCTAGGGTATCCAGGGTGGTTGCTAGGGTGTTGCTATGCGGTTGCTAGGGTAACCGCGGTGGTTGCTAGGGCGGTTGCTATGGTACCCAGGGTGGTTGCTAAGGTGTTGCTATACGGTTGCTAGGGTATCCAGAGTGGTTGCTAAGGTATTGCTATGCGGTTGCTAGGGTACTCGGGGTGGTTGCTAGGGCGGTTGCTAGGGTAACCGGGGTGGTTGCTAAGGTGTTGCTATGCGGTTGCTAGGGTATCCAGGGTGGTTGCTAGGGTGTTGCTATGCGGTTGCTAGGGTAACCGCGGTGGTTGCTAGGGCGGTTGCTATGGTACCCAGGGTGGTTGCTAAGGTGTTGCTATACGGTTGCTAGGGTACCCAGAGTGGTTGCTAAGGTATTGCTATGCGGTTGCTAGGGTAACCGGGGTGGTTGCTAGGGTGTTGCTATGCGGTTGCTAGGGTACTCGGGGTGGTTGCTAGGGTGGTTGCTAAGGTACCCAGGGTGGTTGCTAAGGTGTTGCTATGCGGTTGCTTGGGTAACCGGGGTGGTTGCTAGGGTGTTGCTATGCGGTTGCTAGGGTACTCGGGGTGGTTGCTAGGGCGGTTGCTAAGGTACTTGGGGTGGTTGCTAGAGTGTTGTTAGGCAGTTACTAGTTGTCACAGATCATTACTATGGAGTATTATGGAGTTCTTAGGCTGATTTAGCACTTAGCTAATCACTATTAGCATGTAGCTGTTCACTGTTAGCATGGCTAGCATCTTAAGAATCCTATTTGCTAGCATGAGTCAAAAGAACCAAGTTCCATGTCTCTACAATGTTCTGATGTAGAGATATAGGACTTGCTAAATGGTTGCTAGGGTACTCTGTTTGGTTGCTAGGGAGTGGCTTAAAAGCTGCCAATGATGACACTCCAAAGGCTGCCTGCCAGTATGAATGATATAAACCAACCCCCATGTCTCTATGACATTCAGATTTGAAGATATGCCTCTTCAGGTTTGGGTTGCTAGGGTCCTCGATAGTGGTTGCTAGGGCGTGGCCAGGAAGTGGTGAAGGTGATTCATGATTGGCTGTTAACTGCCCTGAGTCAAATGAGCCCACCCCCACGTCTCTATGACACTGTGATCCAAAGATATCCATCTGGGCTTTTATAATGGCAGTCTATGGGATCAGTTGCTAGGGTGCTCTAAATGGTTGCTAGGGCGTGGCTTGACAGCTTCACAGTGATCCTGAGAGTCTGATTGGTTGGCTGAGTTAAATGAGCCCTCCCCCATGTCTCTATGACACTGTAAACCAAAGTTATGTTTAATGGAAAATTCCTATGTAAATTACCATAGTAGGAAAAAAAACATGCTTTTTAATGGGCCGTCCCTCCCCATAGTAAGTCAATGGGGCCACTTTGGGGGGCTCTTGCGCCCCAGGGGTACAACTTATACCCCATTGTGGGGTATGTTCTCGCACAGCCTGCCAGCCTCTCCAAATGTGGTGAATCGCATGTTTCTACGAAATTCTCGCTCGGCGCTACGACCTGTCAAAGTTGGCCGCAATGCATTGTCTATGGGTTTTTTTCGGCTGATTTTTCGCCCCGTGTACGAACATCGTACACCCGATCGCTTATAAAAGTCATAGCACACCATTCCCGAATAGGCCGCACAATTTGACGCCTGTTTCGTGGGTCTGTGACAAAAACTGCGGGACGAGTTACGCGCCGAAGTTTTGTACGGAAGAAAGAGGAATAATAATAATAAGTCGGTGAGATAATAATAGTGATGCTTCGCCTTTGGCAAGCACCACTAACTAGATATGTACATTTCCTGAAGAAAATGTGAGTGGTGCTTGCAGTGGCAAAACTCGGCCCTCGGTTGCTAGGGGGCTGTAAGCGGTTGCTAGGGTGTGGCTACGAAGATCATAGGTCATTACTCATTGGTTACCTGAAAGATAAGTCAAATGAATGTGAGAGAATGTGACATTTGAGATTCAAATTCATGAATATTCTGCCATTGTAAGTCTATGGGATTTTTTAGCCCACTTTTTCGCCCGCTGTACGATCATCGTATGCCCAAATGCTTAGAAAAGTCATAGCACACCTCTCCCCAGTAAGCCGGTCGATTTGACACCTCATTCATGGGTCTGTGACAAACGGTGCGGGACGGGTTACGCGCCGAAGTTTTGCCAGGGCGAATAGTAATAGTAATACTAGATATGTACATTTCCTGAAGAAAATGTGAGTGGTGCTTGCAGTGGCAAAACTCGGCCCTCGGTTGCTAGGGGGCTGTAAGCGGTTGCTAGGGTGTGGCTATGAAGATCATAGGTCATTACTCATTGGTTACCTGAAAGATAAGTCAAATGAATGTGAGAGAAAGTGACAGTTGAGATTCAAATTCATGAACATTCTGCCATTGTAAGTCTATGGGATTTTTTAACCCTCTTTTTCGCCCGCTGTACGATCATCGTACGCCCGAACGCTTAGAAAAGTCATAGCACACCTCTCCCCAGTAAGCCGGTCGATTTGACACCTCATTCATGGGTCTGTGACAAACGGTGCGGGACGAGTTACGCGCCGAAGTTTTGTCAGGGCGAATAGTAATAGTAATACTAGATATGTACATTTCCTGAAGAAAATGTGAGTGGTGCTTGCCGTGGCAAAACTCGGCACTCGGTTGCTAGGGTGTTGCTATGCGGTTGCTAGGGTACTCGGGGTGGTTGCTAGGGCGGTTGCTAGGGTACCCAGGGTGGTTGCTAAGGTGTTGCTATGCGGTTGCTAGGGTAACCGGGGTGGTTGCTAGGGTGTTGCTATGCGGTTGCTAGGGTACTCGGGGTGGTTGCTAGGCGGTTGCTAAGGTGTTGCTATGCGGTTGCTAGGGTGTTTCTATGCAGTTGCTAGGGTAACCGGGTTGGTTGCTAGGGTGTTGATATGTGGTTGCTAGGGTAACCGGGGTGGTTGCTAGGGCGGTTGCTAAGGTACCCAGGATGGTTGCTAAGGTGTTGCTATGCGGTTGCTATGGTAACCGGGGTGGTTGCTAGGGTGTTGCTATGCGGTTGCTAGGGTACTCGGGGTGGTTGCTAGGGCGGTTGCTAGGGTACCCAGGGTGGTTGCTAGAGTGTTGCTATGCGGTTGCTAGGGTAACCGGGGTGGTTGCTAGGGTGATGCTATGCGGTTGCTAGGGTACTCGGGGTGGTTGCTAGGGCGGTTGCTATGGTACCCAGGGTTGTTGCTAAGGTGTTGCTATGCCGTTGCTAGGGTATCCAGGGTGGTTGCTATGGTGTTGCTATGCGGTTGCTAGGGTACTTGGGGTGGTTGCTAGGGCGGTTGCTAAGGTACTTGGGGTGGTTGCTAGAGTGTTGTTAGGCAGTTACTAGTTGTCACAGATCATTACTATGGAGTGTTATGGAGTTCTTAGCCTGATTTAGCACTTAGCTAATCACTATTAGCATGTAGCTGTTCACTGTTAGCATGGCTAGCAACTTAAGGATTCCTATTTGCTAGCATGAGCCAAAAGAACCAAGTTCCATGTCTGTACGATGTTCTGATGTAGAGATATAGGACTTGCTAAATGGTTGCTAAGGTACTCTGTTTGGTTGCTAGGGAGTGGCTTGGCAGCTGCCAATGATGATACTCCAAAGGCTGCCTGCCATTATGAATGATATAAACCAACCCCCATGTCTCTATGACATTCAGATTTGAAGATATGCCTGTGTGGGTTTGGGTTGCTAGGGTGCTCAATAGTGGTTGCTAGGGCGTGGCTAGGAAGTGTCTATAGTGATTCATGATTGGCTGTTTGCTGCCCCGAGTCAAACAAGCCCACCCCCATGTCTCTATGACACTGTGATCCAAAGATATCCATCTGGGTCTTTTATAATGGCAGTCTATGGGATCAGTTGCTAGGGTGCTCTAAATGGTTGCTAGGGCGTGGCTTGACAGCTTCACAGTGATCCTGAGAGTCTGATTGGTTGGCTGAGTTAAATGAGCCCTCCCCCATGTCTCTATGACACTGTAAACCAGAGTTATGTTTAATGGAAAATTCCTATGTAAATTACCATAGTAGGAAAAAAACATGCTTTTTAATGGGCCGTCCCTCGCCATAGTAAGTCAATGGGGCCACTTTGGGGGGCTCTTGCGCCCCAGGGGTACAACTTATACCCCATTGCGAGGTATGTTCTCGCACAGCCTGCCAGCCTCTCCAGATGTGGTGAATCGCATGTTTCTACGAAATTCTCGCTCGGCGCTACGACCCCTCAAAGTTGGCCGTAATGCATTGTCTATGGGATTTTTCGGCTGATTTTTCGCCCCGTGTACGATCATCGTACACCCGATCGCTTATAAAAGTCATAGCACACCATTCCCGAATAGGCCGCACGATTTGATGCCCGTTTCATGGGTCTGTGACAAAAACTGCGGGACGAGTTACGCGCCGAAATTTGTACGGAAGAAAAATAAGAAGAATAATAATAATAAGTCGGTGAGATAGTAATAGTGATGCTTCGCCTTTGGCAAGCACCACTAATAATAATAATAATAATAATAATAATAACATAATAGGTGGAAAAAAAAAAAAAAAAAAACTTAATTTTTATAGTGTTTTTACAAATGAGGACAACCCCAAAAGGAAGTTTCATCAGATTGAACTCTGTGTACAGCTTTGCCCCAAAACACACACACAAACAGACAGTACACATTTTATGCTTCATAAGACAGTTGTATGTTCAAAACTTTTTTATGGTTTTAATTTTATATCTTTTGCTTTAGTGTACCAGTGGGGAATCTTAGATTTCCAAACATTGTTTTTGCAAACTATGCAATATTTTTTCTTGAATAAGAAGTCCTATAACAGTCGGTAAGACCCACACAAAGATCTGTTCACATCTCACCGGGATCGAGTCAGAAGAGTCTACAGCCGAAATCCAAAGAAGAACTGTGACAACTTCTTCAAGATGACTGGAAAATAAAGTGAACACAAAGTGTAGAAAGTGCAGATGTTTTCAGACATAATAGCATGAATACAGGATGCAAGATGCTTAAAGTGCTTGAAGTATAGAATTTGACTTTTTAAAACTTAAGGCCTGGAAAACCCTTGAAAACTGTAATATTCCTGAAGAGGTACTTGAAAAGTGCTTGATTTTTCAATATTTCAGTTCATGTCATAAAACTATCAAGATAAACTAATAGTAGTACAGGCAGTGTTGTGTAAACATGGCTGAAGGCGTAAAAAGAGGAACAGATAAACCAAATCAATTGAGTGAGTCATTTAAGCTGGAACTGTTTTGATTGACTCAAACTTGTTACTTCTTTTCATTTCAAGCGACTCACTAGCAAAACCAGATCAAATTAGAAGAGCCATTCATTTTTGAATTTTGTTAACGCTTGGAATGATTTTAAAAACCATTACGTCACAACATGATTAACCGTTTCGAAGTGCTCCAGTCAGATCGCGTATTGCGAATCATTTGATTCAGATCGGGCCTTCAAATCACATATCACAAATCATTTGATTTAGATCAGAACTTCAGAGCGGGTTCACGAGTCATTTGATTCAGATCAAAACTTTGCATATTGTGAATAAATTGATTTAGTTGATTTAATTTAGAACCTCTAGTCAGGTATCACAAATCATTTAGTTCATATTGGGACTTCAGAGCCGGTTCTTGAATTATTACGCAAATTTAATGATTTGCAAAAACAAAGCAAAAGAAACAAACAAACAAACAGGGGCTTTGTTAAAGGACTTGGCACTTCATCTGGACTGAAAGACTGAAAGGCCCTGGACTGTTAACTTTGTTGTGCATACATACACTGCTACTCAAACGTTTGGGATCAATAAGATTTTTTAAGGGTTTTTAAATGCTCATCAAGGCTGCATTTATTTGATGAAAAATACAGAAACAAACCGTAATATCGCAAAATGTTATTACAATATAAGATAAAGGTTTTTATTTTAATATACTTTAAAACATAATTTATTCCTGTGATGCAAAGCTACATTTTCAGTATCATTACTCCAGTCTTCAGTGTTATGTGATCCTTCAGAAATCATTCTGATATGCTGATTTATTATCAATGTTGAAAACAATTGTGCTGCTTAATATTTTTTTGGAAGCTGTGAGACTGTTTCTCAGGATTATTTGACTAACACTTGACTTCACACTACTGTTCAAAAGTTTGGGGTCAGTAAATTTGTATTCTTTATTTCTTTTTTTCTCCAATTTTAAAAGAAAAAAGAAAAAAAAAGAAAGAAATTAATTCTTTTATTTACAAAGGATGTGTTAAATTAATAAAAATCATAGATTTACATGTTCATGTCTTTATCATGGCTCACGGGCTATCTTAAATACAAATCTCCCGCGGTTCCTTAAAAACTTCAATTTATTTGTATGAAATTTCATGTCATAAAAAGTCTTAAATACATTAAATGGCATAAGAAAAGTCTTAATTAGAATTTCAAGAGGTCTTACAGTTAGGGTCAGAAAGACAAGAATCTCTATTATAAGCATGAGAAACTACTATTAGAACTACTATTATAAGCATGAGCCCCGTCAGAGTGGTCGTGGCGGTGGTGTTGCAACAACATATAGTGATACTCTCAGTGTTACTCAGAAAACAGGATACAGGTTAAATTCATTTGAAATTCTTTGCTTAATGTTACTCTGTTAGATATACAAAAGAAATCTCTCCTATCTCTTGTTTTAGCTACTATAGACCGCCAGGGCCTTATACAGTTATACAGTTTTTAACATTCACATTGATAATACAAATGATGCATTAGGACTTGAGTTTACTGACCTAATAAACTCTTTTGGAGTCAAGCAAAATGTCACCGGGCCAATTCATCCTTTTAATCATACGCTAGATTTAATTATATTGCATGGAATTGATCTTACTGATATAGATATCGTACCTCAAAGCGATGATGTTTCTGACCATTTCCTTGTATCGTGCATGCTGCATATCACTGATATTAACTATATGGCTCCGCGTTATCGTCTTGGCAGAACTATTGTTCCAGCCACCAAAGATAGATTTACAAATAACCTGCCTGATTTATCTCAGCTGCTTTGTGTACCCATTAATACACAGGATCTAGACAAAATGACTAGCAATATGGGCACCATCTTCTCCGATACGTTAGAAGCTGTTGCCCCCATCAAACTGAAAAAAGTTAGAGAAAAACGTACTGCGCCATGGTAGAACAGTAGTACCCATTCTCTCAAGAAAGAAACTCGTAATCTTGAGCGCAAATGAAGAAAAACTAACTTGTAAGTTTTTAGAATTGCATGGAAAAACAGTATGTCCAGATATAGACAGGCTTTAAAAGCTGCTAGGGCTGAGCATATCTGCAAACTCATAGAAAATAACCAAAACAATCCAAGGTTTTTATTTAGCACAGTGGCTAGATTAACAAATAACCAGACGCCACCTGATCTAAATATTCCTTTACAGTTTACTAGTAATGACTTTATGAACTTCTTCACTGATAAAATAGATAACATCAGAAATACAATAACCAATGTAGATTATACTGCATCTAATATGTCAACTTCTTTCGTCACACCCAAAGAAAAACTGCAGGACTTTACTGCTATAGGACAGGAAGAGCTAAATAAACTCATCACTGTATCTAAACCAACAACATGCCTATTAGATCCTGTACCCACTAAACTACTGAAAGAATTGTTACCTGTGGCAGAAGAACCACTTCTCAATATTATTAACTCATCCTTATCTTTAGGTCACGTCCCTAAACCATTCAAGCTGGCGGTTATTAAGCCTCTTATTAAGAAACCACAACTAGACCCTAGTGAACTGACAAATTACAGATCCATTTCTAATCTTCCGTTTATGTCTACAATTTTAGAGAAAGTTGTATCTGCTCAACTGTGCTCATTCTTGCAAAAAAATAATATCTATGAAGAATTTCAGTCAGGTTTCAGGCCCCATCACAGCACAGAAACTGCACTTGTTAAAATCACTAATGACTTGCTTCTTGCGTCAGACCAAGGCTGCATCTCATTGCTAGTTTTACTTGATCTTAGTGCTGCGTTCGACACTACTAATAGATCGACTACAAAACTATGCGGGTATCCAAGGGCAGGCTTTAAGATGGTTTAGATCCTACCTGTCCGATCGCTACCACTTTGTTTATTTAAATGGGGAGTCATCTCAATTATCACCAGTAAAGTATGGAGTGCCACAAGGATCTGTCCTAGGTCCTCTACTATTTTCAATATGCATGCTGCCCCTTGGTAATATTATTAGAAAACACGGGATTAGTTTCCATTGTTATGCTGATGATACTCAACTGTATATCTCAACAAGACCAGATGAAACTTCTAAATTATTGAAGTTAACAGAGTGTGTTAAAAATGTAAAAGATTGGATGACCAATAATTTTCTCCTATTAAATTCAGATAAGACAGAGATATTACTTATTGGAGCAAAAAAATCTACAACAGATATTACTTATTGGCTTACAATCTACAGTCTACAACTAGACAGATGTACAGTTACTTCCACTACAGTCAAAAGTCTGGGTGTTATATTAGACAGCAACTTGTCTATGAAAATCATATTTCTCATGTTACAAAAACAGCATTCTTCCATCTTAGAAACATTGCCAAGCTACGAAACATGTTACCTGTTTCTGACACAGAAAAGCTAGTTCATGCATTCATGACCTCTAGACTGGACTACTGTAATGCACTACTAGGTGGTTGTTCTGCATCTTCAATAAACAAGCTACAGATAGTTCAAAATGCAGCTGCTAGAGTCCTTTCCAGGTCAAAAAAAAAAAAAAAAAATTAATTGTAGCTGGAGATTGTAATTGCATGTTAGAAATATAACCCCCAATTCGGTAATCTTGTGTTTAAAATGAGCATTTAAAATAAAACCCTGATCAACAAATCCTTGATTCGCTCTAAACTGCTTAATTTAATCCTTGTTGGTGCAACCCCCACACTAAGAGATATCAATTAAAAAACAAAAAAAGACAAATGAATCATAAAGAGCTTTATTGGCAAAATAAAGGCAAAATGTCCATTGACAGAACTGTGAATGTGGATATGTGCTCTTTATAGATATACAGTACTGAAGTGTGTTATGTGTTGTTTAGGTGGGATATGGCCTGGGGGAAAAACTGTTATGAATAATACCTGTATAATGAAAAAAAAAAACAAAAAAAAACTAACAATACAATTACTAATACAAAAATATTCATCTGAAATACTCAACAATCAGTTCATTAAGTGTTCTAATAATCTTTGATTAATCAAGTATCAATATAATTGTTTTATGCAGTCTTACCGTTCAGAACTTGAACTACTACTAATTTCAGACATGCATTTTTTTTTATGACTGGTTAAAGCAGAACAATGAGCAAAACTCTTCCCACATGAATGGCAGTGATACGGCTTCTCTCCAGTGTGGATCCTTTCATGTATTCTCAGATATTCTGAGCGTTTGAAGCTCTTGTCGCAGTGTGAACACTTGTAAGGTTTTGCTCCAGTGTGAACTGCCCTGTGAACTTTCAGTGCACCATCTGTAAAAAAAGCCTTACCACATTCAGAGCAAACATGATCCTTCACACCGCTGTGTCTTTTCTGGTGTACTTTTAAAGTACCCATCTGACTAAAACTCTTTCCACACAAAGAACATACGTAAGGCTTCTCCTTTGTATGAACTCTTCTGTGATCCTTTAGGAAATCTGGCCTAAAAAACTTTTTATCGCATTGATCACAGCTATACAGCCTTTCTCTAGAATGAGTAAGCAGATGTACTTTAAAAACGGCAGATTTTCTGAAACTCTTCCCGCATTGATCACATGTGTGTGGCTTTTCTCCAGTGTGGATTTTCATGTGTTCTTTAAGGGCTCCTTTTTGTGTATAACTCTTCCCACACTGATCACATGTGTGCGGTTTATCTCCTGTGTGAATTGTCATGTGTTCGTTAAGGCTCGTTTTATGTATGAAACACTTCCCGCACTGATCACACGCATATGGCTTCTCTCCAGTGTGGATTTTCATGTGTGCTTTAAGATTGGCTTTAAGTGTGAACCTCTTCCCACACTGATCACATGTGAATAACCTCTCCCCAGTGTGAACATTTTTAATGTGTACGTTAAGGTTTTTTTCTTGTGTGAATTTCTTCCCGCACTGATCACATACATGCGGCTTTTCTCCAGTGTGGATTTTCATGTGATGATTTAAAGACACTTTTTCTCTGAAACACTTTCCACACTGATCACATGCATATGGTTTCTCACCAGTGTGGATTTTCTTGTGTACGCTAAGGTTTCCTTTGTGTGTGAAACTCTTCCCACATTGATCACATGTATATGGCTTTTCTCCAGTGTGAATTTTCAAGTGTACTTTAAGGTTTCCTTTTTGCGCGAAACTCTTCCCACATTGATCACATTTGTGTGGCTTTTCTCCAGTGTGGATCTTCATGTGTTTGTCCAGGTTTCCCTTATATGGGAAACTCTTCCCACATTGATCACATTCGTACGGCCTTGCCAGAGTGTGGATTTTCTTATGTTCATCAAGGTTTTGTTTTTGTGGGAAACTCTTCCCACATCGATCACATGTGTGCGGCTTCTCTGCAGTGTGAATGTTCATGTGTTCAACGAGGTTTCCTTTTATTCTGAAAATCTTCTCGCACTCATCACATGCATATGGCTTATTGTCATTTTTCAATGAGGAACTCCAGGATATCTCTTCAGTTTTGACCTGATGTTTCTTCCCCGCTACAACAAGTTCTTCAATCTTCCAGTTCTCTTCTAGCAGGTCTAAAATGAAGGTAAAAGGTTTCAAATGTTTCAAAAGTTTGATTTTCAGTCAATAACTAAAACATTACTGAAATAAATAAATTTAAAAAAATCAAACAGAGCAATGTAAAAGGAAAACATGTGAATCCTGACATACAGTCATGGCCAAAAATATCGGCACCCTTGCAATTCTGTCAGAAAATGCAACCCTTCTCTCAGAAAATTGTTGCAGTTGCAAATGTTTTGGTACTCACATGTTGTTGTTGTTTTGCATTGAAACAACACAAAAAACTGAGAAGAAAAGTCAAATCTGATACAATTCCACACAGAACCCTTTGAAGTGTGTTTCTGTTCATTGTCCAGCTGGAAGACCCATGACCTCTGGTGAAGACGCACTGGCACTTCTTTGCTGCTTCTGACACTGGCCACTGCGTTGCGCCCCAAAATTCTTTGGTAATCATCAGATTTCATGACACCGTTCACACAGTCAAGGCATCCAGTGCCAGAAGCACATTGTTGAACCTCCACCATGTTCGACTGTAGGGACTGTGTTCTTTTCTTTGAAGGCCTCATTTTTTTTTTTTTTTTTCTGTAAACAGTCTCATGATGTCCTTTACCAAAAAACTCTACTTTTGTCTCATCTGTCCACAGTACATTCTCCCAGAAGGATTGTGGTTTTGTCACATAAGTTTTGGCAAACTCCAGTCTTGCTTTTTTACACCTTTGTGTCAGCAGTGGAGTCCTCCTGGGTCTCCCCTTTTCATTCAGATGATGACCGATAGTGTGAGCTGACTCTGTTGTACCCTGTGTCTGCAGATCAGCTTGAATTTGTTTGGAAGTTAATAAGGGTTCTTTATCCACCAATCGAACAATCCTTTGTTGTAATTTTTCATTCATTTTGTTCTTCTGTCCACGTCCAGGGAGGTTAGCTACAGTGCCATTGGCTGTAAATCTTTTGATGATATTGTACACAGTGAACACAGGAACATTAAGATCTCTAGAGATGGACTTGTAGCCTTCAGATTGTCCATGTTTTTCCACAATTTTTTTTCCTCTCAAATCCACAGACAACTTTTTACACTTCTTTCATTTCTCCATGCTCAGTGTGACACACAACACAAAGGCTGAGCCAACTTTTCTCCATTTTAACTGGTTGCAAGTGTGATTACTATATTGCCCACACCTGTTACTTGCCACAGGTGTGTCTAAATACAAATTACAGGAGCATCACATGCTTGAAAAGCAATTATTTCTCACAATTTTGACAAGGTGCCAATCATTTTTTACAGTCCATTATTAAGTTTTGTGTGAAAATTTTATCAAGTTTGACTTTTCTTCTCTGTTTTTTTTGTGTTTTTGCAGTGCAAACAATAAGCACATGAATACTAAAACATTTGCAATTGGAACAATTTTCTGAGATATTTATTTTCTATATATATATATATATATATATATATATATATATATATATATATATATATATATATATATATATATTCTGTAAGAAAACTTACAGAAGAGTAAGAGTTCTTTTTTTGTTTGTTTGCTTTGTTTTTTTGTTTTTTTTTTTTGTTTTTTTTTTACAATTCATATGCTATACATGTTAAGAAATGTGTTTATTCCAAGCACACTGTCTCTTTTAACTGAATTCTTCTTTTGAGTCAGTTCTGTTCAAGTCCTTGAACAAACAAGCCTGCAAAATTCTCTGAATAGGTTTGTGAATCACTTTGAATAATTTGTTAAGTTCCCAGCATGTACTGATTCGTCTGAAGTGGTTTCTCATTCTTTCCGGGCAATTTGAGAACACAGAAAACATAAAGACCTACAGTCAATTAAAGCCAAATCTTTAGAGTATACTGTTGGCCTGCAATGTTGATCTTTATCAGTTGAACACTGTGTGCTGTCTGGTCAAATGTATTAGAACACTATTTTCACTAGCTAAAAAATGTGTTCAAGTCACTTATTGCTATGTTTTGCTGGGGTATGTCAGCAGACACAACACAGCAAACAGCAAAAATATCTGCCAATGGGGCAAGAAAAATAATCTTAAATCAAAGGATAAACAAGATTATTTTTGCTTGTTTTAAACAAAAACTAACACAATTTGAATATTCTTTTTTCAGGAAACAAGACATTGTATCTTAAGTCATTTTACCTGTAGTGTCGAAGCATACTGTTGTGAATCGGGCAAAGGTAAGGAGACAGTTTTGAACACTGATTGGTTATATATTTTGTACTTGATCAATAACTGATTTTGGAACTTTTTTTTTTTTTCACCTTTAAGTTTTATAGCCTTATTAAAGAATTAAGAACAAACACCAACCTATTTGTTGTTCAGAATCTTCCTCTTTTATTCCGCAGGGCTCTGGATCATTCATGTTTTCAGTTTTCTCTCACAAACTTTATCTTCTTCACTTTCAGGCTATTGGGAACATTCCAGCATTTATTGGTAAACTGCTTTGAAAACGCTGAACTGTAGGAGAATTGCTGTAAAAAAATAAACTAGTTATCAATTCAATGAAAATTGAGTGTTTCAATGATGCAAGCCTCTTCATGTCAAAACAGATGATGTTAAAAATGCATTAACCCACAGCCAAAAAATAAATACATAGAATATGTTTGAAAACAAATCAAGGTTGACTCCCATTATTCGGTCCGTGTAACGGTTTGCAGTGGGGTGTTTCTATGTGTTTTTGCAACGTTGAGTAATGTATGATAGACATATCTCACCGGTCCTTTCATAAACAAAGTGAAGAGAGAGTGTAAATGAGACATTGATTGTGCAGTGTAGAGAGCTTCGTTGATTATAATGGAACTTTGTGAGATTGCGATGAACTATAAGACGAGTGACAGCTTTTGATGATTTTATAGGGAGTTTGTAAATGAGATATTAATTTAATACAACAGTTCAATAAACAAGACGTTTATTGCCATTCATAAAGACAGTGGCTGCATCTGAAATGTCATACTCAATAAGTGCGTACTTAATAGAGACAGACGACACGCCCACGAGGGGGGAAACAATCACTCTCAATTGACTTTGTATTGTGGGAAACTGCCTCGTTATTTCTGACATATAACAAAAAAACAGAACAATGTCTAAAAGATGCTATGTGACAAGGTGTAAAGTTGATGTTGATGAAATTTGCTCATTTTGTGGTCTTCTTGAAAAAGCAGCCGCCCTTTTATTGTGACTGTAGTACAACTAATACATTTTGGTTTGATTTAAGTTTGGCTTGAATCTCCTGCTTTCCTTTTTCTTGTTGAATTTCTCTCTCGTTTCATCCCTGAGGTTTATAAATAACAAAAATAACAATTTTTCTTGCATTATGATTTTAAGAATATTATGATTATTCAAAGATATTTAATTCTTTTTCTATGTATATAATCTCATACTATGATGTATGCAAACACATTATAGTTATGTTTTCTGTTTTTTTTTTGTCATTATGATTGTTAATTGTTAAAGATATGACCAGCTTTCTTTTTTTAAAAGATAAGTTCTGCAGAAATAATAATATAGTGATAAGAGCATCAGGTGCACGTTATAGACATCAGTAACACGACAACCCTACCTAGCACATTTTCGTCCATGTTTGCAATATCTGCACAAAGGAGACGTCGATAAGCTGCTGCAAGATCTCATCTTTGGAGAAGACTGTTGATTTTAAACTCCAAAAATGTAAATGTTACTACTTTGACATTAAGATTACCTCTAAAATAAATGATGAATGATGATAAATGATGACCAATTAATTATATTTTTTAGTAAAACACGCATAATGTAATTTGTTAATATGCCATAGCTATGCATGACTACACAATAGACAAATTCAGCCAAGGTGAATACATCTCAATTTTCAGTCAAGTAATGAATTAATGCATTAGTTAATGAAACAATTATATTTTATTTTCTGACAACAGGAATGAATTGAGTATAACAATAAATAAAAGTAACCATGACAATAAATAACAGATGATACAAATCTTAATTCAAACATATTGTTCTGACAATCATGTATTTACAGACGGCGAAGCCACATTCTACTGCCATCTCAACACAGCTGTGCCAATTCTGCAGCTTTATTCTGACAACCATGAAGTAAGTCACTTTGCATGAAGCATTTGCCAAATGCATAAATGTAAATGTTACTTTTGTAAATTTTTTTATGTATTGGGCACGAACACACAATGAAGCTGCCTGTTTCTTACAGTTTATTTCTTCAAGGTACTACTATAATGTAAATGCTTGCTTACATTTCATACAATTTCTGTTTGGGGGTTAAAATGGTTAGTTCATCCAAACACAAAATCAGTCATTATTTACTCGCCTCCACACTGTCCAATACTTGTCTATTTTTTGTTTTTGTTTTTCTGAACACATCAGGTGATTTTGGTCAAGTTTGTCCTGCTTGTTTCTGTTCATACAACATCATTCATTGGAGCCTGAGTTTCAGAAGCTTCATGACATTATTTGATGATGCTTCTGAAGCTTCTGAAACCCCACTGACTGATGAAACCAGCAGAACAAACTTGACCAAAATCACATCCTCAGTGTCTTTTGATCTTTTTCTAAATGCTCTCGCTGGCTCCAAGCACACTGAGGATGAAGAGGCCACAGCAACATCTGGTCCAGATGAAGGAACAAGGGCAGGTGGAGTGATGGAGGGTCTCATCCATGGCACTAGACCATTTCCAGGATGCTGCTGTGGATTTCTCCTTTCTCAGTGCACACACCAGTCTGCAGACATTTCAGATTATACAAAGATGCACAAATATAATACAAAACTATCATTTTAATAGCACAATATCAATCTCTGTATTGGAAATAATACAATGATCTTACTTTATATTTTTGTTTTTCCCTTACAAATGCCACCGTCACCTTTCATTGCAGGTCCTGCTCCACCACAAAAGATCTGCAGCAAAAGCACATAAATTAAGAATCAGAAAAGTCCTGTAATAGCTCTGTTTGAAATTACAACAATTAAAATAAACTACAAGTTTAAGATTTAAAAGATGTTATATTGATGTCTGTAGTGTACTCACTCAAAACGATGGCAGCATTACCTTCATCAGTCACTCTGCACTGGGTAAGCACATATGTGTCTCATCTGTCCCTGTAACATCCAGGCAAGATTCAGTTATGTGCTCAATGTACTGCATTTACATGCTGTGTTAGTTGCTGATGTGTAAACTGCCTTTTTATCCAACACAAAAAATGCTCCTCAGTTCATCAACAGTACTGATGGACAAATAAAATAGATAACTTATGTTTACTTTATGTATGTGTTTTTTTTTACATTACTTACATTCATCTAAAGTAGTGCTGACAGCAGTGAATTCTACATAATAAACACACATAACGCACATCACTCACTCAGATGTCTTGTTTTATGTTTTGCGATGTGCTCATCTGCAATTGTCTTACAACATTTTCCTGTTAGTTGTTAAATAGACGTGTCCTACCTGGAGCTCTACTGTTCGCTAAAAAAATGTTTTTACAGCAAAACCACAAACGTAACGTTACTGTTTAACGTCTTTGCACCTTAAAGAGGTCCTATTATGCTCTTTTACAAAGTCTTGATTTTGTTTTGGGGGTGTACTAGAACAAGCTCTCATGCTTGGTGGTTCGAAAAACACATTATTTTTAACATCATTTACATTATTACAATACATCTCTTCCAGCCTGGCACAAATGGCTCAATTAGTTCCGGGTTTAATGAAGGCCTGCCTTCCAAAAAACGAAATGTGTTGTGATTGGTTAGCTGTCCTAATGTGTTGCAATTGGTGAACAGCTTAGACTGTGTTTTAGTACTGCCACGCCCCTTGTCAAAGAAGCAAGTTCTGGAAGTAGAGTTCTCCTTTAACCCCCCGCAGCCGTGTGAGACACTTCTTATTATGGATGGATGCACATTATTGGACTTGTTTTGGACTGATGAAGAGAAACACTCGTCTATGCCATTCTAAAGCTTGGGAATGCCAGGATAAATTTTAATATAAATCCAATTGCATTCGTCTGAAAGAAGGAAGTCATATACACCTAGGATGCATGGTGTTGGGTCCTATCGTCAGCCTGCGAGATCGCCAATATATGATATTATTGTGCTAATTTATTTAATTATTTACATACTTAGTTTCATTGCCTGAAACCAGCTCCAGCATAAGACTAAAAGCAGCCTAACATCAACATTATCAAAGTACATCATCACTGATTAGCCTAGCCTATTCTAGTGCAAGTTTTGCATTTTAAAAAACACTCGCGTTATAAGTGAAGCTATCTACACTGTATGATGAATAAATGTCTTACCACACACTGCACACGTCTGCGGCGCGTTAAGCGGCTTTCACATTGAACACGGAAAGTGCTGCACTATGAAACCCATTCATTTCAATGGCTTGCGCCGCACGGGGACAGTTTGTTGCTGCGTCGACCAAAGCACTTTAAGCGTTTGGTGTGAAAGCCGCTTTATGGCTCCGTTGTGGCAACCGGAGTAGATCGCGGCTTTGGCATGTGTTTTTTGACCCGCCGGTACTGCACATGTCTGCGGTGCGTTACTGTTCTGAAGCAGCTACTCTGGTGAGTTCTTGTGTTTATATAGTGGACTTTGAGATTTGTAACTTTGTAGATCTTTATTATGCCCAAACATACACACCACACTGACTAAAATTCAAAAAGTGGAAAAAGCATAATAGCACCCTTTTAAGCAAATCAACCGTTTACTATACAGTAGCTCCACAAATATGATTTTAACACATGGAACCATGTTTTGGTTTGCAATACTCACATTTGTAAACACCCTCGTCGCGGTTCTCAATCACGTTCGATGATGACATATTGATCTCCTGTGGGGTCCTGGGATTAAAGAGTACCCATTAATGAAAACTCCAGAATGTGGGCTGAAGCAGTAGGACATCTGGGGATTTATCGCCTACTCTTTTAGGTTTCGAACGTACTTCTTTCTTCACATACTTCTGTTTCCTACTATATAGTAGGTAAGTAGGCATATTAGAACGCAAATTAACTACATGTACGGCCGAATCTCACCAGAATTTGTGCAATTTTCACCTACTCTTTTATAAATACTGAACATTCCAACATACTTAATCATTCGCCTGCTATACAGTAGGGAAGTATGCCATTTCAGACGCAGCCAGTCACTTGCTTTATTCCTGAATAATTCAGCCGTTCTAACAAATTAAATGAATGAATGATTCAGTAATTAAATCAGTGACTTGCTGCCACCTACTGGCAGTTTTAGTTTCATTTTTAAAGTATCTTTTCAGTTATTTAAATAATTTAATATATCTGTATTCAAATTTTTAGATTTAAAACATTAATCTCAACATGAATTTATAAATTTGATTGCACTCATGCCACCTCTGAGCCTCATTAAACACATGAAAATACACCTACAAGCCACTTTTGTGTTTTTCTGTGCCACCTCTGTAGTACAAATTACTTTCGTCAATATTGATTTAATTTGAAATGTTTTTTTTTTTTTTATTGTCATAAAAGATGACTTTTTTAATTGGCAAGCCACCCAAACCACTGCTCAAATACAGCAAATCTAACACCCTTCACTAAGTTAACTGATGTAGTTAACTGTGCAATTGATCTCTTATTTACATCATGTCACTTGTTTTAATGAGTGAGAAACTTGTACAACTCAGCAGAACTGAACGCAAGGCAGTGCTTCCAGTCTATCCATACAGCATGTCCACATCACATAAAAAAAAACAAAAAAAAAAAACAAAAGTACACAAAAGTACACTGACGTATACCTGCTATAAATTTTTATGTGTGATCTGAAGAACAAGTACAGTTCTTCAAAGCACATTGAAACATTCAGTCCGTGTCTTAGTTTTATCATCTTAATAAGATAAATTATGTATATTTATTGTAGGCCTATTTATTTTATTCTTTTTATTTTATTTAAATTATTTTATTCAGATTTTCTTTGTTCTCACAAGCACTGCTGGTGTGTGTTAATTTGAGGATGTGTGAATCCAGGTTTTGTTGTTGCCCTGTTTGCGCATAAATATAAAATATGTGTTTGTGTTTTTATGTGTAATCACAGACTCTATTTTTATTTAATTCTAATTTATTATTCTAATTTAATCAGTTAATGGTTCATGTACAAGCGGTAGTTGTCGGACAGGAAAATTAACCAAAATGAACACCCCTAGTATTACTTTTTAATGATTCACTACAGGTGAGATTTTGCCAATAGCTTACTTACTGTGTATACAGTACAAAGGCATTTTATGCCACAGCCTTTGGAATATTTGAAAAATGAGACTTACAGTATTTTTTTTTTTTTTAATAACTGTGTACTCCATATAAATGGAGGTATTGGCAAAATGTCACCTGTAGTATGTCAGTCTTGTATCTTGGAACATACTACAACCTTTAGAACATAAACAAACAAACAAAAAAAGTAAATTACTGTAATTTTTCTTAAATAAATAAATAAATAAATAAATATTTGTGTACTGTACTTTTTTCTTCCTAAACATTTTTGACGCTGGACCACAAAACCTTAAGGTAGCATGGGTATATTTGCAGCAATAGCCAACAATACATTCAGATTCCCACATTATCAAATAGTTGTACCAAATACTATCCTAACAAACCATAAATCAATGGAAAGCGTATTTGTTCAGCTTCAGAAGAAGTATAAATCTCAATTAAAAAAAAAAAAAAAAAAAAAAAAAACAATGACGCTTATGACTGGTTTTGTGGACCTGGATCACATTTATGCACTGTATGTACACTAAAGGAGGTTTCAGCAAAATTTCACTTGTCATAAGCCAGTCTTCTAACTGCAAATATACTACAACCTTTGCAACATGGATAAAAAAATAATAAGAATAAAAAAGTGGGAGCACACAAATAATTGAAAATAATTGTGAACTGTGTGTATATGTAAAGGAAGGTATTGGAAAAATCTCACATGCAGTAAGTCAGTCTTGCCACAAACTTTAGAACATTAAAAAAAAAACTATTGATAAATTACGGTGATTTTTCATAAGATATTTACTGGTCATATATATATTGAGAGAGATATTGGCAAAACCTGTAGTAAGTCAGTCTGGTCACTAGAAACATACTGCAACATTTAAAACATGGTGAACATCTGTAACGTTAAGTTTTTGTTTGGGTTTTTTTCTTCCCCCAAAACATGTTGTGTCCTGTACATTCAGTCTATTAGACCCTGGCAAAATCACACCTGTAGTAACTCAGTCTTGTAACTAGGTACATACTGCAACCTTTGTAACATGAAAAAGCCTTTTTGGTGAATTGCAGTAATTTTCTTTTAATTGTAGTATGTTCGTAGTGTCTAACTGAACAAGATGGAAAATGTGTATTTTCATTCTAATTTGCCAAAGTAATCTTTGTATGTAACTAATTATCCACTTGTGAGGTTTTTTTTTTTTT
The DNA here is from genome assembly GCA_036247105.1 of Cirrhinus mrigala. NCBI lineage: Eukaryota > Metazoa > Chordata > Actinopteri > Cypriniformes > Cyprinidae > Cirrhinus > Cirrhinus mrigala. Next base: position 487,310 of record CM070028.1, read on the forward strand.
TTTTATGGACACTTAAAGTTTGAAGCCATTTTTTTTATCTGGTTTTGATGGTGCAAATTGAACAAAGAACTGCAAACCGTTACACGGACCGAATTCCCCTCTTGATCAAAAGTCATTTTCAAAAACAATGTCATTATTGCTCCAAATAAGTAAATACACGAACGTAAACACACGCACACAAACACAGATCTTAAATGTATTGAGCATTAGTTCCTTACATTGTTGTCTGCTAGGCTGAATGTTTATTTCTATCAGCAGACGCCAGAAAAGACGCACAACTAGCGCTGAACCAGATGAAAACGATACAGAATGACTCCGTCAAAATGTTGACCTAAAAAACTGTCTTTTTATAATTGTACAATTATACGAAACACTTTAAAACTCTTTGTCTTACCTCAGGAGACCCAACGCTGACTGATGACGCTAGTGGTGACGTCGTGCTCTTGTTTTCGGTGGATCGTACACGTGTAAGTGCATTACCGCCACCTATTGACGAGTGGACCATTGACACGTGGCTGTTGTTTTCATCCTGATTTACATGGGAGAGTTATGTTATTGCTCAACACATTGTGACACGTTTCACGTAGTGAGAAATATTAAACTTTTCAATTATTGCTCAGGGTTTATTTATTTATTTTTTTTTTTTGGATGGATGAATCCCATGTCACTAGCGAATTTGTGATTGACACCAATAATACCTGTAGCATCAAATATCATGGAATATCATAGCTTAAAATACTGATTTTAAATGTAAATTTTCTTTTTGTTGGAAACTCTTACCACATTGATCACATGAGAAAGGAAAGTTAAGTTTGGGTTCTTTGTATGGGAAACTGTTTTGAGTCTTTTAGTCATTTCAGTTAAAACAAAAAAATAAAAAATAAAAAAAAAAATAAAAAAAAAAAGAAAGAAAAGAAAAGAAAGAAAGAAACGAAAAGAAAGAAAAACTAAATCCGACATGAAGTTTCTCCTCCTCCTTATTCTCTTCCATCAGGTCTAAAATTAAAGCAAAATAATACAATTTCCAGTAAATCTTAATTAACTAAACTAAAATTTAGTGAGAAATGTGAATGGAAAGGGCATAAAAATGAATCATGATGAAAGAAGACAATTGCTATAAAAAATTATCCATCAGCATTGCTCCCTCAATGCACTTTCCTTTCCAAATTCATGTCAACATAGAAAAGCTTTTTTTACTGTAAGGGATGTGATAAATGTTTTAACATCAAATGATCTGTAAAAGTGTAATATTTATCACATTTGTATCCAAACATGCACCTCACTCTGGTGATGTTCTTCAGCCACTAAATCTAGCGAGCATCAACATAATGACCTTCAGTATCTATAATATGAAATTAATAATAAACACCAGCCACTTTGTTCTTTTTCTTCTCCTCAACGTCGCCTCCTTCCAGTGTGAAATGTGATTTTCTGCACTGTGGTCATTCTGGCAAAAACATAATAGATAATGGACTGAAACTTCTCCCTATTAAAATATATACCAGATCTGAAAAATGAAATACTATCAAACTGTCAGATGTAGCTGAACACCTACACAAGTGTACATCTTTTAATTTCATTACCATCTTTACAACATAGGAAACTTGCAAGAGGAATAAGTTTGTGCTGTATTGTACAAAGTTGTCATTCTTGTATTATAAGGACATCTTACAAAAGAAAAAAAATATATATCAAATTTTATCTGGTGTTAGTGTTTCTTAGTGTTGTTAGTGTGTTTGCTGGGTGATAACCATTGCTAGTGATATACATATAAAGTGTGCATTTTTAGTACATTTTTGATGTACTGCTGTGCCAAGATGAAAGTTTTTTTTTTTTTTTTTTCTTTCATTTGACTACACTGCTTGCACTGTATGTTTGTTTTTGCGAGGATGTAACTCAATTGTCACTGATTCACAGGTGCATGTTGTCAATCCGACACAGCAAGGGGACAAGTTTTCCAAAACTCCAATCCACAACGCTCATATTCCTCATATCCATAAGCCCTCATTCCAAGATGTTAAACCAGTAACGCCTCAGTTAGTCGACCCCGTATTTCAGGCCATCCCTGCAGGACCAGACTCCACCGTTCCCACCTCTTCCAGCGAATCCACTGAATCTTACGAGTCCGTCTCATCCGAGGAAGCGGGTGGTTCTGTTCGTGCCGTTAAACCTCCGCTGAACTTCCATTGCGTGCCACGCCGTCAGAGGAGGCAGATACCCACAAGCACAACGGATTTTTGTAGTTTAATATTGAATGTCTGGCACAAGGCTTAAATACAGTTTATATATAAAAGGCATTTTTAAAAAGTTGCAATGTTGAAAAACTACAGTAATGAGTTGCATAAATATGAGAATAATGTAAATACAAAATTTGGATATAAAATTTAGACTGGAAAAAATAAAACAATACTTTTACATATGAAACTAAAAGTAGGTGGCAGTGAGCCACTGTTATAATAAGTGAGTCATTGAGTCATTTATTCAGATGATTATACAGATAATTAATTCTGGAATTAAGTAAGGAACTTATTTTATGAATGGATCAGTGAATCAACTGATTTCTTCAAAAAAGCTAATTAATTCAGTAAATAAAGCTGCAAGCAGCCACACGGGGCTAAGCCCATTTCAAGGGCTCTTTAAATAGTACATAAAAATACTTTGGTTTTTAAAGTTTTGAATTGTTCAATAGTTCTATATTTTCTATAGTTCTTATTAAGTACAGTTTATTATTCCATCCTTGTATTTACTTTGCAAACTGATTATCCACGGGGTTTATTGCTCTATTGCAAAAAATGTTCACATTATAAAGTTGTCATACCCATCCTAAGATTACTATTAAAAAGGTTTAGAAATTATTAAATGCTTAGCAAAATAAACTTTTGAACACACTTATAATAACAATAAAACAACTTGACAGGAATGAGGTTACTTTAAGATTGAATGGAAACTTTTGCTTGAGTCTCCTACTTCTCAAACTTGTCTTCTGAGATAAAAACTCTAACACTCTCACAACACTCTCCTTTAAAGCATTAGAAGAGATCTCAGGAACTTTACACACTGTACTCAGATTTTTCTCTGAATCTAAAGACTCTGGTGGTCTCATATTTGTCTCTTTCACTGTATCAGACAAGATCTCACACATCTCATCCAGAGACGCTGGATCTTTCACATGTTTAGAAGAGATCTCAACAAAAACACACTGTGCTCAGATTTTTCTCTGTATCGCTCAAATTTGTCTCCTCAAAAGTTTAGAAAAAATCTCGACAACATCACACATTGTGCTCAGATTTTTTTTCCCATACGCTAAAGACTCAGAAGCTCTCACATTTGTCTCATCTAAAGTTCAGAAGTGATCTCAATGTGCACCAATTGCCTCAATATGAGCTCAAACATTTCTACCATATAATGTATTAATAATCAAAGTAGACAATTGATAATCAAGACTGAGTCATAGGCCATTCACTGTTTATCTTACTTAGACATAATTAGTTATCTTTACTTAGTTGTTATACTTACTAGGTTGTAAGTTACCACAAGGCAAATAAAACAATTTACTTGCTGTTTTGAGTGACACTTACTTAAAATATTCAAGTAACCACAAAGGAACCAATCACATTAATACACCAGTGAGAGGCAGCAGTGCACTAATATGTTGCTAATGTGCAACATAACAGTAGAAGAAGAAAAGCAAAGAAAAAAAGAGTTTTTGAGGTGGGGCAATTCTTAGCCTTGGACTTTTTACTAATTTCCTCCACTTTAAAAGTAATCTTTTTCTAGTTGCATTCAGTCATTTCCCAAAGTCATCTTGAATGTTAAATTGTCAAAACAACTAAAACATTTGAGAGAACATCACAAGCTGACTTTATAAATTGATGTTAATTTTCCTTAAAAATATTTTTGTTAGTGATCCCTTTGGTTGGGCACTTGGAACTTCATTAAAATGTTTATAATTCTTTTTCTATCAATGCATCATGGAATCGCAGTTGACTGATTTCAAAGAAAGTGAAATAAAAAATAGATTCCTTTAAAAAGGTGATCTAACTTTTGATTAAATAGTTAGCTAGTGCACTTTTCATGTTGATTAAAGATCTTTTGATTTTATTGCTTTTCATAAATACCATATGAAACTTTTAATTGGGCTGATATAATCCTGTATTATTTAATAAATCAACCACACTTGAGTCACACACAGATTTCAACATTCAGGGCACTAACCACAACAATGGTAACAATTCAGTTATTTATTTATTTTTATTAAATGTAATAAGACGAAATGTAAAGAGACGAGTTTGCGACTCAAGCAAAAATCTCCATTCGATTTTGAAGTATCCTCATTTCTGTCTAGGAGAAATATTTGAGATGTTAAAGAGATCTCACTTTTGATTTTCCTTTCCGATGTGTCAGTACACGGTTAGCTAGCACAGTTCTGAACAGTTGTACAGATATAAAAACTAAATGTTATGGAGTAACTCCCAAAAAAATGTGCTTAATTGCA
>CM070028.1:492304-650862 GCA_036247105.1 Cirrhinus mrigala
AGAAACAAGGTGTTCAGTGATAATGTTCCTTACAGCTACACACAAATTTTCAGACTTTTGAAAAAAAAAAAATAATAAAAAAAAAAAAATAATAATAATAATAAAACAAAAATAAAATAAATAAATAAATAAAATAAAAAACTCAAAATGATGGGACCTATCTACTCACAACTTGTATCTATGAGAGAGAGAGAGAGTGACACATACATATTTCCTGATCATAAATTATATATATATATATATATTAAAAAAAAAATCCAAAAAAATATATTTTTAAAAACAGCAATAAAAGAAAATACACTATTTTCGCAATATCATTTTGAATATCAAGTTGAAATTGAAATTTAGGGGTTACGGTTCACCTCCCAATTGAAAGTACCCAATAAATTATGATTACATATATATATATATATATATATATAATGTGTATATATACACTTACCTGTCCCGAACCGCCCCTGGTCACATCTAGGAGTGGATTTCATGACCGATCTCCCTTCATCCGATGGAAATACCTGCATCCTGGTCATCATTGATCGATTCTCAAAATTCTGCCATCTTATCCCTCTGAAGGGACTTCCTACCGCCCTAGAGACAGCAGAGATCCTTTTCAATCATGTATTCCGCTATTATGGTATCCCCGAAGATATCATTTCAGACAGAGGACCCCAATTCATCTCCAGAGTATGGAGATCGTTTTTTAGACTCCTAAGTGTGACCATCAGCCTCTCCTCTGGATACCACCCTCAAACCAACGGCCAGACGGAGAGGAAAATTCAGGAAGTGGGGCGGTTCCTCAGAACCTTCTGTCATGGTCACCAGGACTCCTGGAACCAGTTTCTGGGCTGGGCAGAGTATGCGGCAGCCGACCACAGGACTCACACCATTCCAGTGTGTCCTCGGATTCCAACCACCCCTCTTTCCCTGGAATGGTGAACCATCAGAGGTGCCCACAGTGGATTACTGGTTCCGGGAGAGCGAGAGGGTCTGGGACGCTGCTCACCACCACCTCCAGAGGGCAGTGCGCAGATCCAAGTCTATCGCCGATCAGAGAAGGATTCAAGCTCCCGCCTATGCTCCAGGCCAAAAGGTTTGGCTCTCCACTCGAGACATTCGTCTGCGCTTGCCCTCTCGGAAACTTAGTCCCAGGTTTGTTGGCCCCTTTACCATACTGGAACAGGTCAACCCCGTCACCTTCAAGCTCCAGTTACCACCTCAATACAGGATTCACCCTACATTTCATGTGTCACTGCTCAAACCCTTTCACCCACCTCTGATTCCCTCCACAGAACCTGGCCACGAAGAGGAACCCCCTCCCCCTCTGTTGCTGGAAGACGGCTCCATCTACTCGGTCAAGGAAATCCTGCAATCCCGACGTCGTGGTGGTCAGTTGCAATATCTGGTCGACTGGGAAGGATACGGACCAGAAGAAAGGTCGTGGGTCCCCAGAGCTGACATTCTGGATCCCACTCTCTTGGAGGATTTCCACACTAGTCATCCGGAATTCCCTGCACCTCGTCCACAAGGTAGACCACCACAACGCCGGAGGTCTTGGCCCTCAGGAGCGGGCCCTGGGGAGGGGGGTAATGTCACGGATTGGTCAGGTTCTGCAGCCACTCACACGCAGCGTTCACAATCCCCTGAATTCTAATCACCGTCACCTGGATTCAATCACCACACACACATATAAGCACACACCACTCACCAGTCATTGTCCGGGCTCGTTAATCCGAAGCGGACTCTTTGTGACACTCTCTCCGAGTTCACAAACATTCTACCTACCTGATTATACTTACCTTTGTCTCTGCTTCATTCCAGTCTGTCCAGTCAAGCCGCATCCAGTCAGTGGTGTGTGTGCCGTAAGTCTGTCAGCTGTCAGCGAACTGTGTGTGCATCGTCTGTTTTGTTGTACATCTCCCGTCGTTCCTGCAGAGGAAACAAACTTCAATCAACTCGTGGATATACATTCAAGAACATTGAAACCCAGAACTGTTATACTCACCTTTTCTGCACGTCATCCTTCATCTGTGTCTCTGCTGTTAATAAATACCTTTACCTTCACTTACCTCAGTTGTCCGTCTGCTTCCGTAACAATATGTAGCTTGCTGATATTTTAAATATTATTGTGGGTTTCAATAGACAGTAGAATGATCTTAGTAAGCATCTAAGATTTGAATTATTAAAAGCTTTTTAAATGTTTTTTGGTGATGGGACAGCAGTTTGCACCAGTTCTGTAGAATGGCTCATATACATTTAGTATCATGACTTCAAAACAAGCATCACTGATCTAACATATTATTGTACTACTGGTTTGTTAGGGAAATATTTAAGAACATGAGAAAAAGAAAATGAAACAATAATGTCTCTTTATTCTCTTGTTAATGTAGGATGAAGAAATACAGAACAAAGCTTTTTTTTTTAAGTGTAGCTTATTACTAATCAATTATTTATCATTCAAGAGATCACTTTGAGTCACATGTGATATTCATGGGTCCTGTCTGTCTCAGTGCTGAAATTCTTAATCAAAGTTACGTCACTTTGGGATTATAAGGTTCTATCTGCATTCTAAATGGTTTCAAGATAACGAGCTTAAAAGTTTTTAAAACCTTAATGTTTTCTAAATAGAAAAACTCTAATGTACACAAGTATAAGAAACAACAACAAAACACCTAATGTAAATATGTTGTCACAGAATAAGAATATGTGAACTCAAGTTTGACAAAAATGTCGAAAGAACATTTGCAAATTTCAAACACCCATTATGTCTCATTAATACAGGTTCATATGTTAATGATTCTTCATGTTTTTTTTTTTTTTTTTAATCTTAAATCAAAGGTTCACTTTTACTGTAATCACACTCTGCAAGGCTCCTGTTCTCTTAAGGGAAACAGTAGGTAACCACTGAAAGTGTTGTGGTTAGCCTCATTATCAGTTAGCTTTTTTTGAGACCAAAGGCTCACATAGACGACATCTCCAACCTCCAGGATCAACACAACTCCTTTTGTGGAGCCTATAACGTACTGATCCTGATGACCATGTGCTACAACCACCCTCTCTCCATTCTTCATAATGGAGGCAGTTGATGAATATGAGGGATTACCAAAACCAAAGACAGAGAAGTTGAACATGTAAGCTCCTTTTAGTGGGGCAGTAAAGATACCTAAAGCAAATAAAAGATAAAGAAGAGAATCAGCTGTTTCCTGTATGATTGCATAATTACCAAGCAGAGCGTAATAGTTTTGAAACATGGCAGATCATTTAATTCCCTTATTCACACTACACAACTGCAGAGAGGTTTGAATGGAGCTCATTACTATAACTGAGTTTTTTGACTCTATTTCATAATAATTACCTGTAATTGGGTTGTAGGCGTTTCCTATGTTTGTGAAGACTTTCCTGTAGGTTAGTGTGAAGTCAGTAGAAAAAGGACCAATGTCTCCAGAACCAGATTCCAGCAGTGCAGCTGAAAAAGCTATTTCTCTGTCTGTGATTGAAAAAGAAGCAACATTGTGATACATTACCATTTTACACTGAGGATGCAAACAGGCTTCGGTTACATATGTTAACGATTACATAATGTTGTGACAACATTAGGGGTTAACTTAGGAGATTCGCTCTTTTAGGGGAAACTTTCAGTTGAAGCGCCTATAGGGGGATCGCTGAAGGGACACTGCTGTTCGTGTCGTAGTGCCAACGAGAACAGCTTCCAAACACAGCTCACTCAGCGTGCAAAATCCACTAGCCAAATTTCATTAGCATTTTCTCTTAGACTCAGAGATGATTTGGGCTCCCAAGTTAACCACTGATGTCATCACTTGTAGTGACTGACAGATGGGGAACTGAATTAACTGTGATTCAAACACTGTTTTACCTCTATCCTCCTTTCTCAACTCCTCCACTTGACTCTGAGTAAGATTTAAAACTTCTGTGAAAGAATAAGGGTTGTGTTAAATGATGTTTATGATGCTTATTATAGTAGGCAAGACAATTTACACTGTATACACTCCGTTTTACACTAACATGCTCTGCATTGCATTTCTGTTCTACTCTGAGGCTCATTGATAAGAGAGTGAATGTTTTGGTGAGGTACCATGATTTGTTTTGTTCAGCTCTTCCAGGATGACCTTCTGTTCTTCTGCAGTTTTCTCAGCATCACTCAGTCGCGTCTCTAAAGCTCTGATGTTTGCTTTTTGTTCTGTAACTGTGGCGATCAGTTCTGTCAGTGCTGAGTGGATGTCATAGAAGCTCACATGGTAGGTAAATTGGCTGTCGGTTGAAGCTTCGTGAGTCTGAGTGTCTGTTTGAGGTTGATTCTGTCTTCTGTCCTCAAAGCTGAGCTGTTGACTGATCTCATTCTCACTGAGTCCTCTATCTACCTGCTGCTGTACAACAAACACAAAAGTTTCCAGCAGCAGCAGTATACACAAAAAACCCTTCATTCTTCACTGATGTTTGCATCCAGCTCTCGCTCAGTCATCTCCACAGCCCCTCATGCTCTTTTTATAGTGTCCTGTTTACTGTCTTTTTTATCAGAAGCAATATAAATGAAGCACAGAAGTAGTTAAAGTTAATTGTTAAACATATTTAAAGGGATGTTCTGGGTTCAGTAGTTGTTTAACTCTATTCACAATCAGTGTTGGGAAAAGTTACTTTTAAGAGTAATGCATTACAATATTGAGTTACTCCCTACTCCCTAATTACATTACTTAGTTACTTTTTATGGAAAGTAATGTGTTACTTTACTTTTGCGTTACTTTTTAAATCTGGGCAGGACTTGGTTGTTTGTTTTTATTATAAAAAGTTCTATTTTTGGCAAATGTAAAAGCCTTTTCACACCTAAAGCCTCAGGCTTTGAAAAAAGTAAATTCACATCTGTACAGTAGACCGCAGAAGAAAAAATATCAACTCTTCAGCAATAAAATAAGGAAAACAAATGTTAGATTATCTTGAGTAATTTTTGCTTATTAGTATGGTTGAATTGGATCATCGAAGGTCGGCAGAAAAGACATACATATTTGTATTATTTAACATATTTAATTATTGCAGGTTTGCGTCATATTCTGAGTTGAATTTCACAGTTTTTATTCATTTTGAGGAATACTGAATCTGTTTTTTTTGTGAGTGAGATGAATTAGTGCATGTTTACATTTATTCTAGAACTAACATCTTACTCCTGATTTCTCTCGACATGGGGAAAGCAGAGCTTTTAATCAATAAATGGGGGGAAAAGTAAATCGCGTTACTTATTTGAAAAAAGTAACTCAGATATTTTCTTGTCAATTTTAAAATACAAACAATAACAATATTTGTTGAAATTGTTCAAACATTAAGAATGTTGTGTACACATAAATTCATATTAAAATGTAAAATTAAGTGATTTTAGTGTTTTTTCATCTCGATTAATTGGCTATAGCCATTGTCATTTCCATTACAAGCTAACACTTTTTTATATGTTCTCAGTAATTAAAGTGTTTAGAAACAAAGTATTTGCATTTATTTTGAGTTTTTGTAAATAATGAGCTCATATTTTTGTTTTGTAATTTCAGAGTTGCCTTCTTAAATGTAGTTAGCATACTTATTTTTCCTGTAAACTGCATAAAACTGATAAAAAATGTTTTAAAATGACATTCACTTAAGCATACTGTAGCAGTGATTCATATTTCAAACACAGAAATTAGACATTTTATTTTTAATTTAATACAGTTATACCTATTTTTGGTCACACCGCATGATGAGTGATCACTCCAAATGACGCAAAGGCCTTATATCATTAAAAATCTATTTAAAGAGACTTGTGAAAAGTGCAGCATATGACATTAACTGCAGGCATTTCTTTATGCCCAATCTTGGCGCAGTTGACTCTTTGATCAACAGGCGATCTGACCAAACATAATGCCAAATAACATAATGCCAACAACTAGACAGGAGAGTAGATTAAAGTTGGCGGACTTGAACTTGAAAAATGGTGTGTATTGACATCTTTTCACGGTTGACCCAAGATACCTTCTGATGTTCATTCATGTTTATTTTGTGCTGTAACTGGTAAAGATGAGGAGATGATCGGTTCATGTGTTGCTTGAACTGAGGCGCTACAGTGATCTGTCACGACACATTAAAGAGCCATGGAACCGTATTTGTTGTTTGAATTTCTTTAAAAAAAAAAAAATTACATTTGAACACATAGGCTTTGTTTCATACCAAAAGTAACCTGCTTTGTCTTGTATGTTGGCACGCTGTATTTCATGTATATAAACCATCAGTTGAATATAAAGGCACATAACTGGCAATCTGGGACATTCATCTATAAGAAAAACACTCTCCAGTGGAGTGTGAAATTTGTGATGAAATGTATAATAATAATAAATACTTGTAGAAATAACTTAATATACCACCAATATTTTAATATTGTTTCTTTTTTTTTTATACCATATGATATCTAAATGTGGTAACTACAAAACAGTTACAAACCTGTTGATGCTTATACGGGTCATTGGTATATGATGCAACGTCCTATCTTTGAATGGACTTCAACAAAAGTCCCAGAATGGTTTTTTGATGGTCACACCACATGATATTTCATAAAATGGAAATTATCAGACAAAGTTTGTTTGTATATTGTGATGGAAATATAAATACAAATGATTTGCAATTTCATATAGGATTACAAAACACATTGGAAATCATGTAAATAGTGCAGAAAATGAATCTGAATAAATTTAGGGTAATTTCAAAGATGCTACCAAAAAAGCAGTTATGGCCAGACGGTCGCACCACATGATATTTTGACACTTGACACTATTTGAATAACAGAATTTTGTTTTTTAAGTTAAAGTGGGTCCATACATATGAGAGGTACTTCATATATGGCATCATATATATGACATCTTTTATGCATTTAAACCAATTTTTACCTGAAAAAATGCAACTGGACAGAACATTTAGGCGTTACATCATTGTCCCATATCTATACGGGTCATATATGCTACTCAAATAAGCCATATTTAAATGGTCACTGATTAACTAAACAACTAGTTATTTATTTATCTGGTGACTGATATCATGCTATGAATGTTGGTATGGAGATGAACAAAATGCAAAGAAATAACAAAATTATTATTTTTTTCTTATTAATATATAACTAAATTATATATAGAACATGCTGAAGATGACAGGCTACATGTATAAAACACAAGAAATAGTATACAACCTTATTTAATATAAGTTATGTAACACAAAACTTTTCAAGCTAAATTCAATGACATCATAAAACATTAATTATTATCCTGATTTACAACTTTTAAAGGTGTAGAATGCCCTTGACTCCAGGAAAGTGATTTATGGACTTACGATAACATTTACATTGACTTGTTTTACAATACCACTGTATATGTATTGTATGATACCATTGTAAATGTATACGGATAAATTGTGATTTATCCTTGGTTAATTATTACATGCTCATAGATTCTGTTTTTCACATATGCCTGTAGTAAAGTATGTGACAAAGGAAAAAAGGAAAAAAAAAAAAAAGGTATTTATTATAAATCCATAAACTGTAAACTCAGGAGATCACAGGAACATAACAACTACACATTTCATAGACAAGACTGGGCAATAATGTAAGAAAACACAGGGCTAAAACAGACAGGGGATGGTTGACTGAAACAACAGATGTGCAGGACTAATTAATGAGGAAACTACCTAGTGAACACAGAAAAACGGGAACAGAGCAAACAGTGTGAAACATAACCAGAACATAATAGAAAAACACACATTTCACTGCCGCAAGCCTTGTCCACACGTACATGAGTATATTATACAGAGTTTTTCCTCCTTTGTTTAAAAAAATCTTGTCCACACAAACACAGTTTAAAAAAAAAAGTCTCCATCCACGTGAAAACACAAAAACACGCTGTGAAGGGCTCTCAAGAGCATGCCAATCAACAGGTGGCAATATAACCCTAACCATAAAGACATGTTGGCCAGTCAGAAGCCTGAAAAAGGGTATTTCCTGTTCCAGTAGGCTAACAACATGGTGCACAGAGAAAGGGGACAGTCATTTGTGTGGACTGATCATGAAGTTGAGTTATTCCTTAAATTGCCCCTATTATGGATTATGAGGTTCATATTTTGGTTTTGGGAGTCCCCAGCAACAGGATGACATGCATGCAAGGTCACTTTTATTGCCTTATAATATGCATTTATTTTTACTTTTTTTGCTTAACGACTCCCAAATGGTTTGCTCAACGAGATATTTGTCCAAACTCGTACTTTGCATGACACTAATCTACGGTGATTGGTCCAGCCTGTTGTGATTGGTCTACTGTGTGCCGCACATGTTGGAAAAAGAACATCCATCACCATTACAAAGCCCACAGCTTGGTGGTAAACACCCAAACAGCAATGATATGTGCATTAGCCCAATGCAGAAACGTATTGATAAAGCACAGCAGTTTGTACAACAATGTATCGCTCTATTCTTTATCAGAACTCCAAGCAATAACAACGACAAAAATTCACTATTCAAGCTGCATGGAGTGAACACAACTAAATATATATTTTGCATGCTACAGAGTACATAAGAGCAACAATAACAGGATTTTTCTCCATATAGAGGAATTCAGTGGTGCTCAACGGATTAAAGGTTAAAAGTGCAGTTTTATTGCAGCTTCAAAGGGCTCTAAATGATCCCAGCCAAGGATTAAGGGTCTTTTCTAGTAAAAAAAAAAAAACATAATATTTATACACTTTTTAACCTCATAAGCTCCTTTTGTTAAGCTCTGCTCGGCTCCGCTTTTCAAATTTTAAATATCCACGTGAGACGCACGGACATGCAAACACCCACATCACCTCCATAAACAAATCTGAAAATTCAAGTTTATCTCGGCTACTTTGGGTTTCTGGAAAAAGATGCGCTGAGAGGAATGAGACAGAATTTACCTGAGAAGAAGAACTTGATGCGACGTGCAACTTGATCCAGTGAAGCTTATCATGAGTAAGAGTACTTGAATCAGTTGTTATTGTGTTATTGTGACTTAACTTGTACATATTTTACTAATTAGACTTTTTCCAAACTATAATTCCTTACTAGTGGCGAGTGTGTGTTATTGATCTAGATTATTGGCCGTTTCATTAATGTATGTATGTAAGTATGGTACTATTTTGAGGGTGTTTTATTTTGTTCTCAAAGAAATGTTGTAGATATATGACAGAAATCAAGTCAAACTGTAATGTTGTTTGACGAGTTGTTTAATCAGAGATTTAATGTCTTCATTTATTTAAGTTCATTTTATCTTTGGCTGTGGCTGATTCTTGTGTTTCTCTTTCCTTCTGTGATTCTGCTTGTAAACAACAGATGTTCATCATTATTGGTCAATCGTGGCATAATTATCTCCTTAACTCCAACACTGTGTCAATGCTACTTGAACACTCAGTAGTGTGGAAACACATGAACACTGAGCAGTGTTTGTTTTTTTTTTTCAGCTTGAAAATGTATGTTGTTAAACAACAGTACAATTCATTGAATGCACTGTAACCTATTATTTACAGCCTAATTTATTCGTGTCTGAAATCAATATGACCTGACTAAGGTCTGTGGATACATAATTCTCAGAATCTTTGCTTTTACTGGATGTATTGCTAAGTGATGTTAAATTTGCAACCTGCATGTGTTGGTGTAATGAAAATTATTGAACAGCTTTACTGTTTTCATGCCTTTTAGGACCTTGTGAATGCTGAAAGAGACCTGACTAATACAGTCACTGGAATTTGCATCATCATGATTTGTATTTACTTGAAGAAATTTTGTCAGCTTTACTTGAGTTTTTTTTTTTTTTTTTTTTTTTTTTGTTCAAACAACTAAATTGTTACTTGTACAAATTACTCAATATAGTTGTGTGGAACCACTTGACAGTCTTTTTTTTTAAGTAAGTCCAACAAATAATTGTTTTGAGGGTATGAGAGGTACTTCATATATGGCATCATATATATGACATCTTTTATGCATTTAAACCAATTTTTACCCGAAAAAAATGCAATTGGACAGAAAATGTAGGCGTCACATCATTGTACTATATCTATACGGATCATATATACTACTGAAATAGGCCGTATTTAAATGGTCACTGATTAACTAAACAACTAGTTATATATTTATCTGGTGACTGATATCATGCCACGAATGTTGGTATGGAGATGAACAAAATGCAAAGAAAAAACTAAATTATTTTTTTTCTTACTATTAATATATAACTAAATTATATATAGAATATGCTGAAGATGACAGGCTACATGTATAAAACACAAGAAAGAGTATACAACTTTATTTAATATAAGTTATTTAACACAAAACTTGTCAAGCTAAATTCAATGACATCATAAAACATTAATTATTATCCTGATTTACAACTTTTCAAGGTCTAGAATGCCCTTGACTCCAGGAAAGTGATTTATGCACTTACGATAACATTTACATTTTCTTGTTTTACAATACCATAACTCCGGGAAAGTGATTTATGCACTTACGATAACATTTACATTGTCTTGTTTTACAATACCATAATGTGAGCTGTGATTTATCCTTGGTTAATTATTACGTGCTCATAGATTTGGTTTGTCACATATGGCTGTAGTAAAGCACATGATGAAGGAGTTGGAGAAAAAAAAGGTATTTATTATAAATCCATAAACTGTAAACTCAGGAGATCACAGGAAAATAACAACTACACATTTCATAGACAAGACTGGGCAATAAAGTAAGAAAACACAGGGCTAAAAGAGACAGGGAATGATTGACTGAAACAACAGATGTGCAGGACTAATTAACAAATCAGGAAACTACCTAGTGAACACAGAAAAACCACATGTAAAGAACACCTAACAGGATTGATAGTCAACCCAGCATTCTTAATTCACTGAAACACTGTAGCAAGGTGTTGAATAATGCACGTTCCAACTGTCATTAAATATCCCAACATCATCAAGGTAAGCTGCTGTAAGCTCACTTAAATCCTGCAAAACAGTATTTATTAGCCTTTGAAAGGTAGGAGAGCCCTGTGCAGCCCAATAGCGAGAACCCATAAATGCATAAGACTTTTAGAGGTATGAAAAGCAGTAAACTCTCTGGATTCAGGAGCCAGTGGCTTTTCTTAACTTGTCAATAAGGTCTTAAATTCAGGGCATAGGAAAGGAATCAAAATTTGGATGCTGAATTTAAGTAATGGTAATTTAAGTCAAGGTCTTAATGATTACTAGGGCTACAGGCAGGTGAGTTTGTTTTTTCAGGGTTGGAGCTTAAATCTGCAGTACATCAGCACTCCAGGGCCGATGTCGCGTCATCTCTGTGGTAACTCATTCTTTTCACTTGAGCATTAGGTTTCAACACAGTTCGGTGCTCAACAAGTGTGTACAACCAGGAGTACTCTTAAACAGTTCTGGATCACATAACTCTTCAATTAGCTTTTTCTGTTCCCCTTATAAGTGGTAAAGATTAACTGAGGACGTATCCTGACTAACAGATAGATACTGTTCTTCTAACTCCTCTTCATTGTCTACCAACCGAATCAAATTCACACTTGCAGACTCTTTTTGGGGAAACCATTCCTTCAAGAGATTAATATGCAATATTCTATGAGAACGTGACTCACCAGGAGTAGAAATTTGATAAGTGGTAGTACCTAACTTCGTAGTGACCTTGAATGGACCCTGCCATTTACACCGATATAAAGTTGGTTCAATGTTTGACGTTTGACATTTGTCAGAGATTCAGCCTTGGAAATCTTCAGTAGTTCTTTAACGATTGAGCACAATGACAAGAAACTGCATTCTAACTGTTTACAAATGTAGAAGAAAACACACAATATGTTTTATTTGTTTTAATCTGCCTTAAGGTATTGTAACTGATAGAGCTTATAATGTAATAGTGCAGGATAGGGCCCGTCTGCAAAGTGCAAAACTAAGAGCAAAAAGCACAATTATTTCATCTAAATGCTTCACTTGTGAAATGTAAAAAAATATAAATCTCAAATTTAAGGGGTGTGTCTTATTACTGGTTATGAACATTTATATATATGTTTTATTCACAGATCTATAGCACAACAAAAGTTATTGAAATGAAACCATTGAGAAAAAGCTTGTAAAGCCTGACAAAGATTGTGGAGTTTACCGCCCCCTAGAGGAAGATACTGAACTTGTTGACATTCAGAAGTTTAAATAAATTAATTTTAGGATGCACACAGTTTGATATGTAAACTCCAGGTGGTGTGTCTTATTACTTGTTCAAAGAACAGTATTTACAGACATCTTTCACTATCAAATGTAAATCAGGATGTACGCTATTGAATTAAATTTGAATCTGTTACCACATTCATTTTTGAAACATACAGTATTTCATCTCAATTTCAAAGGCTGTGTCTTGTTACTGGTTCATAGACGAACATTTAAATGTTGGTTTTATTCTCAAAACTATAACACAGCACATGATATTGAAATATCAACGAGTAGGTCAATCAATGTAAAGTACATACACTCTTCTATCTTCACTTCAAAGAATGTGTCTTGTTACTGATTCCTAGAAGAACATTTTGATGGTGGTTTTAGTCATGTAGCTATAATAGAACACATACTATTGAACATGAAAGCAATACATAATTTAGTTTGAAATACATACAATCTTCTATCTCAGCTTCAAAGTCTGTGTCTTGTTACAGATTTCATAAAGAACATTTTGCAGTAGTTTTCATTGTCAAAAGTGATGCAGAAGTCACACTATTGACATTAAAAGTTGCTTGCAAAACCTTCCAAAGAGTGTCCTGTATTACTGCCCCCTAGAGGAACATACTGCTGTTTTGACTGAGTTTGACATTCAAACTTATAAATTAATTTAAAATCAATACAGTCTTCTATTTCAATTTCAAAAGGTGTATCTTGTTACTGATTCCTAGAAGAACATTTTGATGGTGGTTTTATGTCCTCCTTCATGTTGCTATAATAGAACACATACTATTGAACACGAAATCAATACATAATTTAGTTAAAGATAAATACAATCTTCTATCTCAGCTTCAAAGGCTGTGTCTTGTTATATATTTCATAAAGAACATTTTGCAGTAGTTTTCATTGTCAAAAGTGATGCAGAAGTCACGCTATTGATATTAAAAAAATCACTTGTGAAACCTTCCAAAGAGTGTCCTGTATTACTGCCCCCTAGAGGAACATACTGCTGTTTTGACTGAGTTTGACATTCAACTATTTAAATAAAATAGTTTAATAAAAATATTTAAATAAAAGAACATTTTGCAGTAGTTTTCATTGTCAGAAGTGATGTAGAAGTCACAATGCATAATGAAATATTTATGTATGTTTATTTATTTATATCTAGAGCTACATTGTATTTAGCTACATCGTAATTTGTATTGTTCCATACTCATATGATAATTTATGTATTATATATCAATAAAATAATACACTATATATGGACCGTTTTTTTTTTCTCAAAAAACAAAAACAAAAACAAAAACAAAACAAACTGAAAAAAATAGTGTTATTAAAGAAACAAAACAGACCCTTGAATTTTTTTTTTTTTTTTTTTTGTCTAATAGAATTGGAAATTCAGTTTCATTTGCATGTGTTCTCTTATAATTCTGTGACTGAAACCAACATTAAAATATTCTTCTAGAAACCAGTATCAAGACACAGCTTTTGAAGTTGTGATGGAAAACTGCATGCAATTAAATTAATTTATTGAGAGATTTAAATTTTAATTCAATGTGTCCTGAATGACATATGACAGTGAAACCTGAATTTAATTGTGCATTTGAGAATCAGAAACAAGACACACCTCTTAAAGTTGAAATAGAAGACTGTATTGATTTTAAATTAATTTATTGAAATAGTTTGAATGTCAAACTCAAAAGTCAAAACAGCAGTATGTTCCTCTAGGGGGCAGTAATACAGGACACTCTTTTGAAGGTTTCGCAAACGATTTTTAAATGTCAATAGTGTGACTTCTGCATCACTTTTGACAATGAAAACTACTGCAAAATATTTGTATTTAAATCTGTAACAAGACACAGCCTTTGAAGCTGAGATAGAAGATTGTATTTATTTCAAACTAAATTATGTATTGCTTTCATGTTCAACAGTATGTGTTCTATTTTAGTCATATGGCTAAAACCACCAACAAAATGTTCTTCCAGGAATCTGTAATAAGACACATTCTTTAGATTTGGGAAAGAAAACTGCATGCATTTTAAATGAATTTATTAACAGATTTGAATTTAATTCAATAGCATGTATCCTGATTTACATATGACAGTAGAACTTGCATGGAAATGCTCTTTTAGGCCCAGGGAACAAGACACACCTTTTGTGTGTTGAAGATTGAAAACTGTATGCATTTGAAATTATTTTTTTTAAATAGTTTGAATGTCAAACTCAGTCAAAACAGCAGTATGTTCCTCTAGGGGGCAGTAATACAGGACACTCTTTGCAAGGTTTCACACGTGATTTTTTAATATCAATAGCGTGACTTCTGCATCACTTTTGACAATGAAAACTACTGCAAAATATTGTTTATTAAATCTGTAACAAGACACAGCCTTTAAACCTGAGATAGAAGATTGTATTTATTTTTAACTAAATTGTATTGCTTTTATTTTTAATAGTATGTCCCAGCTAGAAATATTTCATATTTTGGAAATGTTTTCAGCTGCAAGTTTTATTTTAGTTCCCATAATATTCTCCTAAAAGGTAGGATCACATTCTCTAAAAACATTCCACAAATGTTTATTGATAACATTGCAAGAACATTATCCTCTAACATTCTAATAAAGATTCCCATCACACTAGATGTGGACTTACATTGCTCAGATTTTGTCACATTTTGGTTGAAAGTGAAAACCCAACCTTTGTTTGATGTCAAGCTCCAGCGTCTTTAAATAACTCCAAAAACAGCATCACCAGCTTCACTTATTAGACCAGATTGGCTTTTTATTGAAATTAACAGCGGTTTGGATGTTGATTGAAAGTAAAAGTTTGGTTTGAAGTCACCATTATGGTGAGAAGTGTTTGCTTTAGTTGGACAATTTGACTCTTTCCAATCTTTTCTTTAGCAAATGTAACTGTTTTTGTCATGGCAAGAACTGCAAGGAAAACTGTGGTCAGATGATGTTGATAACTTGCTGATGTTAATGATGTCATCATGTAGTGCTCTATTCACATCTAATGTCTAATCTATGTTATTAAACTCATGTTAGTGACTGTAGTAATGTGCTTCAGCAGTGTAAAACCCAACAATGGTCTAATCAAATAATCTGTGTTTCTACCTGTATTTATTTATTTATTTTTTTTTAAACACACTGCTTTAGAATCATTTTAAACTCCTGAGTGCTTCAACAGACACAAACATCAAGAATCAGTGTATGAATCTCAACAATGGTGACATGCTTCATGCCGCAATGCATTCTGGGAGCCCGAGATGAGTTTTGTATGATGCAGCCATAATACATCGCAGCAAGTTACCATTGTTGAGATTCATATACAGATACTTGATGTTTGTGTCAAATTAACTTAGTTGGTTTAAAACTTAAACATCTTATGCTAAATATCAGTCTTCAGAACTATTGAGTTGTCACAAGGTGCAATCAAGTTAGTGTAGATGAAATCGTATCACTATGTCATACCATCACCTGACCACATTTTCTCATGCTGTTTTTGCTGTAACACACAAAAGCATAACAGCTGGAGAAACATATTGAAAAATGAGGAGTCAGTTTGGCCAACTAAAGCAAACACTTCTCACCATAATGGTGACATCAAACCAAACTATTACTTTCAAATGGACATCAACAGTTAAACCTCTGTTAAACTCAATAAGACCTTGTGTAAACAAAGGTTGGGTTTTATACTTTCGACCTAAATTTGACTTCTGAGCAACATTTGAGTCCACATCCAATATCCAATGTGAAGATTCCCACTTAAATCAATTAGAATGTTAGAGGATAATGTTGTTATTAATAAACATTTGTAGAATGTGTTTAGAGAATGTTATTCTACCTTTTAGGGGCCGTTCAAATATCACGCCTAAAAACGCGTTGTAAACGCTAGGCGCACCGATCTTTCCTCCTTTCCAAAGCGCTCTGGAACTAAAATAAAACTTGCCACTGAAAACATTACCAGAACATAATGTTCTCTGAGTATTCTTACAGCATTAACATTTCTAGCTGGGGTGTTCTGTTATAGTTCTGTGGATAAAACCACCACCAAAATGTTTGATAATCTGTAACAAGACACACCCTTTAAAGTTTTGTTATAAAACAGTGTCATAAATATATATTTTTTCTTTTTTTTTCTTTTTTTTTTTTTAGATTGATTTTCAAATTCAAGTCATTGTAACTGCAAAACACTTTTGCCAGCTTTGACTGAATTGTTGAATTTCTATGGCATGTGTTCTGTTATAGTTCTGTGACTAAAACAAATATAAAAATGTTCTTATAAAAACAGAAACAAGACACACACACCATGAAGGTGATACAGAAGTGTATTTATTTTAAATTAATTTATTTATTGGTTTATTTCAATAACAACTTTTTGGTGTCATAGTTCTGTGAATACAATGCACATTAAAATGTTCTCACAAGGAGCTGGAATAATCCTACTGCATAACCACTGGATTATGGAGTGATAATGATATTTAATATTGTTTTGCTTTTATTCATTTTATTTATTTAATAATAGTAATAATATATAACCGCAATCACATATCTTGTTTACAGTATTTCTTATTTAAATGCAAGTGAACTTTTTACACTCAGTTTGTTTGGGTAGATTCTATCCTATATGTCTGAGTAAAGAATACCTGAATTTATCAGCTAAGACAAACTAAAAAAAATTAGGTAAAGTCTACACAGCAAAAAGCCGAGTGTTAAATGAACTCTCCCGGGAGTTTATTTGAGTGTTAAAATGAACACTGAAGCAGTGTCAAAGTTAATGAGGTAATTAAGTGATTCATTGAGTGATGATTGAAAATTATTGAAGATACCAAAATGTTTACGTCACCATTATAGTGGTCAGTGTTAGCATTAGTTGGGCTCTTGACCCGTAGCTTTTTAACATTAGCTTTTGTTCAACTGTTTAGTTAAACAAGCCAGACAAACCAAAGGTCAAGAGCAAAAGTCATGCAGTGGTGATAATTCTGTTTTAAAATAAACTTAATTTGAGCCACTGAAACCATTTAGAGTTCTATATCCTTTATTTATTACAACTGCCTTGTGGTTTCACAGCAGCAAAAAAATGATAAAGCCTGATTTTTTTTTTTTTTTACGTTTTGAATGGACTTTTTACAAGCTCCTCTGATCAAAAAAAAATTTCAAAAGTTGTTCTTTTAGGCACACACAGACATCATGAATCAGCATATGAATCTCAAAAATGGTGACAAACAGCATATTCAGAAACAGATCAACTCTAAACATCATGGAAATCATCAGCTCATAATTTATTCATGCCACAATGCATGATGGGAGATATGGATGAGTTTTGATTGGCTACAACATATGTTTTTGTTGGTCACCATTGTTGTGATTCTCATGCTGATTGTTGATGTCTGTGTGTCTAAATCTAAAAATTATTTATATTTTTTCTGGTCAAATAAATTTCAGAAACACCTGTCTGATTAAACCAACATAAACAAAATACAACTCACTTATTCTGATCACTACTTCATGACTTTGTCAAAGCATATTCAAAACCACAAAATCTCATTTCTTCTGGTTTGTTTGCCTGTCATAACTCAATTACAACAGCCAAACAAAATCTAATATTAAGAAGGTACTGGTAAAGAGTTAAACTAATGCTAACACTGACCACTATAATGGCAACTTACAAAATTAGATTTTCTCCTTTTGGTGATTCTGCTTATTAACATCAGGCGTCTTTAATAATGGTCAATCATCACTCAATGAATCACTTAATTACCTCATTAACTCTAACACTGCTTCAGTGTTCATTTTAATACTCTTGAGTATGGACTCAAACTCCCGGGAGAGTTCATTTAACACTGGGCTTTTTGCTGTGTAGACTTTACCTACTTTTTTTAGTTTGTCTTAGCTGATAAATTCAGATATTCTTTACTCAGACATATAGGATAGAATCTACCCAAACAAACTGAGTGTTAAAAGTTACCTCAGTTTACCTCATTTTATTGAGTAGATTCTATAGGTTGTTTTTTACAGTGTAGAAGAACAACATTGACTGAGCTCATTTCAGTGAGGATCTGCAGCTGTTTCTCATGGTCTCCTGCATCACCGTGTAAATTACAGAACGCAACACAGTCCATGAATTTATCATCATTTGTTCCAGAGGGGCAGAACCAGGCGATCTCCACCACTCCATCCATCAGGACTCTGGTTCTGCTGCTGCCTGGGCAGTTCCTGTGGAAGAACGTGTTGTGTTTCTCATTAATTAGACTGTTCATCAGCTGAGACTTGGATGAAGACACAGAGCCAAACCTGAAGAAAAACACCATTGGAGTTTTTGATTTGTAGATCTGCTGGGTTTGACTGATGGTTTCATTGTTGGTGTTTTTGATCTTCCAGCTCTTGTTGATTTGTCTGAATGTCCAGAGAGGAAACTCAATCTGTCGTGTGAATGGATGAGGAACAAGCAGAGGCAGAGCGTACTGACACTGGGACAGTTTAGTGACCATCAGCTGCTTCAGGAAACCATCAGCACAATGAAACACGGCCATCTGAACATCCATCGGGTGAATTTGACCAGACTGACTTGTTCCTTCATCAGACAAAAACATTTCTTTCGAAAATGTCACACTCAGATTGAGATGAGTCATCATGTCTTTGTTCTATCTGATCTTGTTCACTGGGGTCTCTAACAGTAATGTATCTTGCTCTGTAGTCCATCATAAGTAGTTTTTGTATGAAAGTCTGAATCAGCTCCTCTTCAGCACAAGACTCATGATACTGTACTGAATATTTGTTTATCTTCAGAACATCTGCAGCTCTGAGTTGGTGTCTGATACCAAGATGAAGTCTGTGAAACAGATTATTTTCAGCTCTGACTTCAGCAGTTACAACATCCTCGTTTTCTCTCTGTTTAAAAGACAATAATACAATAAACTAAAACATAATTTAGCACTTTTTTATTCTACCTTTTTAAAAATCATTCAGTAATGAATATTAATACTGGGAAAAGTCACAAACAAATCTATAAAAATAATCAAAGCCTTGTGTTTGTACTCATCAAATCATTTCTGCATGAATGTCAGCACGGCAGCGATTATTTCAGTTCATCAGCATATTACTGACTCACTAAAGCTGCTGTTATACTACATTAAAGAAAACAGTGGCATATTGTGTTACATTTTTTCCTAGTTCTTTAAACTGTAAAATAGATGAGAATATTTATTCAGATAACTATAACAATGCACAACAAAATGTGATTTAAAGTGTTAAAATTAATGTACATGAATCAAATCTCATGTTTCTCTGAAGACTCACCTGATTAGTTTCAGAGCAGATCTTCATCATCATCTCGTCTTTCTCTCTTTCATATTCATCTCTCCACTCCACTCGTCTTCTCTTCAGTTCATCTTCATGCTGTTCTTCAAGGAGTTTCAGTTTGTCTTCAAGAGACTTTTGTTGATCTTCTCTCATGTTTCTTTCTTCTTTCAGTCTCTTTTCAAAATCCTCTAGCTTTTCTCGTCTCTCTCTTTCTATTCTCTTTCTCTCTGATTATTCCCTCCATTTCACTCTTCATTATCTGAATCTGTTCATCTCCAATTTGTTTCTCTCTCTTTATTCTTTTCTTGTCCTCTTCTCTTTTCATTTTCATTTCTTCTAAACGCTGTTTCTCCCATTCGTCTCGTTCTCTCTTCATCTCACTGATTTCTCTCTCTTTTTCCTCTCTCTTTTATTATTTTTTTTATATTGTTCTTCTCTTTCTATACATTCTTCTTCTCTTTTCTTACTCTCATTTTCTATTCTGTTCGTCAGTATGTCTATTTCTGTCTCATATTTGATCTGAACTTTTTCTTTTTCTTGTCTCATTTGTCTTAATGTCTCTCGTTCTCGTCTCATCTCGTCTTGTATCTCTCTCTGATGTTTCTCCTGTTCAGTAATTTCTCTTGTAAGTTTCTCTTCTCTTCTCTTTCTCTCTTTGTCCTGATTTTGTCGTTCTTCATCATCTTCATTCTCTTTTTTTCTTCTTCCTGTTTCTTCATCATTTCTTCTCTTTCTCTGTTCAGTTTCTCCATCAGGATCTTCATCTTGTTTTCTTCTTCTTCATGTTTGGAGTGAAGATCTTCTTTCTCTCTTTCCATTCTCTCTCTCTCTACTTTCAGTCTCTGGTTAAATTCATCCCAATCTCTCTGTTCTTTATTTCTCCTTTTCTCATCCTCTTCTTCTCTTCTTGTCTTTTCCTCTAGTTTCTGTTTCTCCCATTCCTCCCGTTCTCTTTTCATCTCCTCCTGCATCTCTTGTTCTTTCTCTTTCATTAGTGTTTTATATTGTTCTTCTCTCTCTGTATATTCTTCTCTTTTCTTCCTCTCATTCTCTATTTTGTTCATTAGTCTTTCTATTTCTGTGTCACATTTGTTCTGAAGTTTTTCCTTTTCTTTTTTCACATTCTCTTTTTCTTTCCTCATTTCATGTCTAAATGTCTCTCGTTCTTGTCTCATCTCATCTCTCATCACTCTCTGATTTTTCTCTTGTTCACTTATTTCTCTTTTGAGTTCTTCTTCTCTTCTCTTTCTGCCTTTGTCCTGATTCTGTCGTTCTTCCTCCATCATCATCTTCATTCTCTCTTTCTCTTCTTCATGTTTGGATTGAAGATCTTCTTTCTCTTTCATTAGTATTTTACATTGTTCTTCTCTCTTATTCAACTCTTCTTCTCTTCTCTTTCTCTCTTTGTCCTGATTCTGTCGTTCTTCCTCCATCATCATCTTCATTCTCCCTTTCTCTTCTTCTAGTTTCTTTATCCTTTCTTCTCTTTCTCTGAGTCTGTCCATCAGGATCTTTATCTGTTGTTCTTGTTTTTCTCTTTCCAGAGGTGGAGATTCCAGGGGTCAGAAAGTAAAAGTCCTGCCACATATTTGTTCCACCCATGAACTGATGAAATGATTTCACCAGAGGTGGAACCAAGTCCTTCTGTTCAAGTCACAAGCGAGTCTCAAGTCAAATCCCAAGTCCTCAAAGAGTTAAAGGTAATTGATAATTAAGTGACTAATTAAATGATGATTGTGCATTAGTGATGAACACCTGCTGTTACTGAGAATGACAGAGGATCAGATGTTGATGTTTTATTGGTTAAAATGATGCTACCATCATGGAGATCAGTGTTTGCTTTAGTTGGGCTCTTGACCCTTTTAGTAATTCAAAGTAAATTGCTTCTAAGCAATTGCGATATTGTATCACAACAAGTGTTTGCACAGTATTATTATGGTAGCAGAAATAACATGTTAGATAACATGTTTTGTTTTTAAATCATTTGAGTGAACATCATGTAATGGCTATTCTTTGGTTTGCAGATTGACACAAATTATCAAACAACTGGATAGAAAGCTGAATTAGGAAATGCCACTGTAAAGCTTAAATATTGGGTGGAAATTTGCAGCAGCTCAGGCTTTTAGACCTGAACACTTATCATACAATCCTCAACAGTGGTGACAATAATTCTTCATGCTGTAGTGCATGATGGGAGTTTTTACTATGGTGTTACCCAACATGCATTGCAGCATGAAGAATTTAGTTGATTGTCACCATTGTTGAGATTCATATGCTGGTTCTTGATGTCTGCGTGTGTCTAAACAGCACAAAAGCTAAAATATTTACATGCCCCACGTATAAAAGAATTCTCATTAATTTTGAATTACCACAACTACACTATAATTCCATGCCAAGCTTCACAGGATTGGTTTTTCAAAACCTAAACACAAATAAAGCTACTTTCCATATAATCAGGTCGCTGCCTGATAACTATCAGATCACATACAGTCTTGATCTCACTATTTTACAACACTACATAGGTTGTGGCATAGAAAGATCTAACATAATTAGTCAAGGGTCTAGAGTCCAACTAAAGCAAACACTGATCTCCATGATGGTGGCATCATTTTAACCAATAAAACATCAACATCTGATCCTCTGTAATTCTCAGTAACAGCAGGTGTTCATCGCTAATGCACAATCATCATTTAATTAGTCACTTAATTATCAATTACCTTTAACTCTTTGAGGACTTGGGATTTGACTTGAGACTCGCTTGTGACTTGAACAGAAGGACTTGGTTCCACCTCTGGTGAAATCATTTCATCAGTTCATGGGTGGAACAAATATATGGCAGGACTTTTACTTTCTGACCCCTGGACTATCCACCTCTGCACATGTGGTCCAGGCAGGATCATGGAGATGCAGTGTCTGATTTCTCTCTGGATCTCCTCATTAGTGAGTTCAGTATCAAACAGTCCTGGAGTGTCGATCACAGTAACACGTCGGCCATTGATGACAGATGTTTGTCTCTGACTCTCTTTAGTCACCTAAGATTGTGTTTCCAGTTGAACTTTTCCCGACTCCAGTTTTTCCCAGTAGAGCAATCCTCAGTTCATCTTCACTCTCTGATGAACCTGGAAAAGAGGAAATGCATTAGTGTTTGATGAAACTTTTTGTCATGTGTCTAGCTCCATACTTTAAGACCCAAACTAATTTTCTGCTCATTACCTTGTGTCAGTAAATGTGTCTCTACTGAATGACTTTTCTTCATCATCTCTTCATATTTCAACAGTTTTTCCATCTGCGCTTCCAGAAGTGTCACTGTGGAGAAAAACTCTCCTCTGTTTTCTTCCAGCATCTGCTCGATGTTCTCCATCAATGTGGACACTTGTGTTTTGGGACCAAAGAAATGACGTCGTCCTCCAAAACTCTGAATGAAAGACTGTGTTTGTTCATTGAGTTCTGCTGTCTGACGCTCTGAATTCTGCATTGTGAGGATCATGATGTGTTTGTTGATTCTTGAGCTGAAGATCCTCTGGATCTCCTCCATTTCTGCTTTGTCTTCATTATTGAGTGGAGCGTCAGGAATAATGAGGAGGAAAACATGAACTCCAGGATGACAGAGAGACGCACAGTGGAGAGTCTCATGCATCACTTCCTCCTCTGAGAGACAAATCATAGCTGGAAGCTCCACCAGACTGATCTGACGGTCTGATCTTCTGTCTGTCTGCTGCAGGATCTGCTCTGATATGGAGGATTTTAATGTCTCGTCACTCCCGCATACAACCAGATTCAGCTTTACACCCTCTGAAATTGATAGAAGATGATGATTAAAACATGTTCATTTGTCAGTAGGAACTATCAAATATCACCACACTCACGCTTTTGTGTGTCCTGTTTCTCCACTGTGAAATGCTGTGAAGCTTCAGCACAATCCAGGTATCGTCCATCATTCATCTTCTCAATGTCCTCAAGCGTCTGCAGAAGATCATCAGGAGAGCTGCTCGTCTGAAGACTGAAGTGTCTGTTTGCCCTTTTTTTGAATGATTTTCTGCAGGATGTCATTGGTTTCAGTGGGCTCTCGTGTGCTGAGCACCATGGTGTGTTGAAAAACACGCTCAGAGAAAGAGAGCAGCACCTTCTCCACACGCAACCATGTGATTTGGGGAGTTAGCGCACATTGCTTCTTCCCAGTCTGCATGTGATTACACATGCACAGTAGGTCACAACAGTTAGTGTGGTGATTCAATTAGACAAGGGGTGGTGAACTCTGGTGATCTTCTGCTGAACACGGCTCATGTTTGAGGAGCAGAACGATCACATGAGGTCCTGGATCAGACAGATGGACACACTCTCTCACTGTCTGTCAGAGGTGGATAGTCCAGGGGTCAGAAAGTAAAAGTCCTGCCATATATTTGTTCCACCCATGAACTGATGAAATGATTTCACCAGAGGTGGAACCAAGTCCTTCTGTTCAAGTCACAAGCGAGTCTCAAGTCAAATCCCAAGTCCTCAAAGAGTTAAAGGTAATTGATAATTAAGTGACTAATTAAATGATGATTGTGCAT
The DNA here is from genome assembly GCA_036247105.1 of Cirrhinus mrigala. NCBI lineage: Eukaryota > Metazoa > Chordata > Actinopteri > Cypriniformes > Cyprinidae > Cirrhinus > Cirrhinus mrigala. The sequence goes on from CM070028.1 coordinate 516,369, forward strand.
TAGCGATGAACACCTGCTGTTACTGAGAATTACAGAGGATCAGATGTTGATGTTTTATTGGTTAAAATGATGCCACCATCATGGAGATCAGTGTTTGCTTTAGTTGGACTCTAGACCCTTGACTAATTATGTTAGATCTTTCTATGCCACAACCTATGTAGTGTTGTAAAATAGTGAGATCAAGACTATATGTGATCTGATAGTTATCAGGCAGCGACCTGATTATATGGAAAGTAGCTTTATTTGTGTTTAGGTTTTGAAAAACCAATCCTGTGAAGCTTGGCATGGAATTATAGTGTAGTTGTGGTAATTCAAAATTAATGAGAATTCTTTTATACGTGGGGCATGTAAATATTTTAGCTTTTGTGCTGTTTAGACACACGCAGACATCAAGAACCAGCATATGAATCTCAACAATGCTGACAATCAACTAAATTCTTCATGCTGCAATGCATGTTGGGTAACACCATAGTAAAAACTCCCATCATGCACTACAGCATGAAGAATTATTGTCACCACTGTTGAGGATTGTATGATAAGTGTTCAGGTCTAAAAGCCTGAGCTGCTGCAAATTTCCACCCAATATTTAAGCTTTACAGTGGCATTTCCTAATTCAGCTTTCTATCCAGTTGTTTGATAATTTGTGTCAATCTGCAAACCAAAGAATAGCCATTACATGATGTTCACTCAAATGATTTAAAAACAAAACATGTTATCTAACATGTTATTTCTGCTACCATAATAATACTGTGCAAACACTTGTTGTGATACAATATTGCAATTGCTTAGAAGCAATTTACTTTGAGTTACTAAAAGGGTCAAGAGCCCAACTAAAGCAAACACTGATCTCCATGATGGTAGCATCATTTTAACCAATAAAACATCAACATCTGATCCTCTGTTATTCTCAGTAACAGCAGGTGTTCATCACTAATGCACAATCATCATTTAATTAGTCACTTAATTATCAATTACCTTTAACTCTTTGAGGACTTGGGATTTGACTTGAGACTCGCTTGTGACTTGAACAGAAGGACTTGGTTCCACCTCTGGTGAAATCATTTCATCAGTTCATGGGTGGAACAAATATGTGGCAGGACTTTTACTTTCTGACCCCTGGAATCTCCACCTCTGCTGTCTGTGTGATCTGATGATCTGAGATGTTGGTCTGGAGCAGCTGAGGACTGTTGATGATGATCACGTGTCTGTCCTTCAGTCTTCCTGCGACTCTCTCTACAACATCTGGAGGAGCTTCACTGTGAAACGCTGCTCTTCCTAATATGAAATTTCCCACATGACTGTTTTCTGACACGCTCCAACCCAAAAGAACAATCCTCAGATCACTCGTTGAAATACATACAATAATGTTATGATCACAGAACAACACAGAAATAAAAATGTGCACCAGTATAAGACATATTTGAGGTTGAATTTGAGTTAATAAAGTCTTGAAGGTTAATAAACTACTAACAATTTCCACACATTTATCATCACTTCAAATATTTGTTTATCAGTTTATAGACTTACTTTGAGGAGGTGGGCTTTTGCTCTATTTTCTCCTGCGAGGAGCAATCGCTGTATAAAAACGAAAGTCATACATTACATTTGACTTTCATCAGCAAAACAGCAAAACTAAGTGAAAATCTGAGATGCTTAGAAGTCATGTCAGAATAAATATGTTTGGAGTTTACAAAAAGATAATTTTCACTAAATATGCAGATAAGAAATTGATTTCAATACGCATATGTAGCAGGTGTGCTTTTTAGAACGTATTTTGTGATTCTACTTGTCATGACCATATTTGGGTTTCCTGTGTGTATCTGGCAACCATGCTGATTTGGGGAGTTAGCGCACATTGCTTCTTCCCAGTCTGCATGTGATTACACATGCACAGTAGGTCACAACAGTTAGTGTGGTGATTCAATTAGACAAGGGGTGGTGAACTCTGGTCCTGGAGAGCCACAGCCCTGCAGAGTTCAGCTCCAACCCTAATTAAAACGTACCTGCCTGTTGCTTTCTAGTAACCCTTCAGACCTTGATTAGCTTGTTCAGGTGTGTCTGATTAGGGTTAAAGCAAAACAATGCAGGGCTGCGACTCTCCAGGACCGACGTTCGCCACCCCTGAATTAGACCTATATTTCACTTAACAGATGATTTTACACTATATACTTATGTAACTGTGATTATAAGTCCCTCTGTGATGTATACGCGCACGTTTTGTTGATCAGTTTCTTTTAAAAGTTTTGCTTAACGAATGTAATCTTATTTATATCTTTCTCAGCGTTGTGCATTGCTGCCACGCACTGCTTTATTTGCTGCAAGAGTCCTCAATTTCCCTGTTTTGTGTTATCCAGATCCAATAAATGAGGACTTGATGGCAAGGATTTCAGTGTATTGAGTTTATTATACAACACAACGCAGACAACACACCGCTACACACATTGCCTCTGAATGTATATGAAGTGCTATAAGAAATGTAAATCCTGTTGACAGAATGGACTGAAAATGTTCTAGAAGAATCATTTTAAGCTATGATTTGACTGTGATCTTCACCTGTGGTATCGGTGGTTGACATGTTGATATTGTGTTCTCTGCTCGTCTCTTTCTTCAGTCTTCATCTCATCATCTTCTCTGACTTCTGATGTTTGTCTTCATCATCCTGTTAAAGATTGTAGTGATTTTCAGACAGTAACACAGTCTCTGTTTATTTATCCAGACTATGTGAATCTCCATCACTGTTCTGTCTGTAGTTTGTTGTTCTGTTTTCTGTTTAACTGCAGTAGGTTTAATCTAAACTAGTAGACCGATATAAAGGTGGTTGGATGTTTGACGTTTGACATTTGTCAGAGATTCAGCCTTGGAAATCTTCAATAGTTCTTTAACGATTGAGTACAATAACAAGAAACATACTGTGTTCTAACTGTTTTCAAATGTAGAAGAAAACACACAATATGTTTTATTTGTTTTAATCTGCCTTAATGTATTGTAACTAATAGACCTTACAATGTAATAGTGCAGGATAGGGACTGTCTGCAAAGTGCAAAACGAAGAGCAAAAATGCTTCACTCGTGAAATGTATAAAAGATAAATCTCAAATTTAAGGGCTGTGTCTTATTACTGGTTCATAAAAGAACATTTAGATATATGTTTTATTCACAGATCTATAGCACAACAAAAGTTATTGAAATTAAACAATCGAGAAAAAACTTGCAAAGCATGACAAAGATTGTGCAGTTTTCCGCCCCCTACAGGAAGATACTGAACTTGTTTTGACCAAATTTGACATTCAGAAGTTTAAATAAATTAATTTTAGGATGCACACAGTTTGATATGTAAACTCCAAGTGGTGTGTCTTATTACTTGTTCAAAGAACAGTATTTACAGACATCTTTCACTATCAAATGTAAATCAGGATGTACGCTATTGAATTACATTTGAATCTGTTACCACATTCATTTTTGAAACATAAAGTATTCCAGCTCAATTTCAAAGGCTGTGTCTTGTTACTGGTTCATAGACGAACATTTAAATGTTGGTTTTATTCTCAAAACTATAACACAGCACATGATATTGAAATATCAACGAGTAGGTCAATCAATGTAAAGTACATACACTCTTCTATCTTCACTTCAAAGAATGTGTCTTGTTACTGATTCCTAGAAGAACATTTTGATGGTGGTTTTAGTCATATAACTATAATACAACACATACTATTGAAAATGAAAGCAATACATAATTTAGTTTGAAAAAAAATACAATCTTCTGTCTCAGCTTCAAAGGCTGTGTCTTGTTACAAATTTCATAACAAATATTTTTCAGCAGTTTTAATTGTCAAAAGTGATGCAGAAGTCACGCTATTGATATTAAAAATTGCTTGCGAAACCTTCCAAAGAGTGTCCTGTATTACTGCCCCCTAGAGGAACATACTGCTGTTTTGACTGAGTTTGACATTCAAACTATTTCAATAAATTAATTAAAAATGCATACAGTTTTCCATCTCAACTTCAAAAGGCTGTGTCTTGTTCCTTGGGTCTAAAAGAGCATGTCCATGCAAGTTCTACTGTCATATGTAAATCAGGATACATGCTACCGAATTAAATTCAAATCTGTTAATAAATTCATTTAAAATGCATGCAGTTTTCTTTCTCAAATCTAAAGGGTGTGTCTTGTTACTGATTCCCAGAAGAACATTTTGGTGGTGGTTTTAGCCACAAAACTATAATAAAACACATACTATTGAAAATGAAAGCAATACATCATTTAGGTAAAATAAATACAATCTTCTATCTCAGTTCCAAAGGCTGTGTCTTGTCACAGATTTCATAAAGAACATTTTGCAGTAGTTTTCATTGTCAGAAGTGATGCAGAAGTCACACTATTGATATTTAAAAATAACTTGTGAAACCTTCCAATGAGTGTATTAATTTTGTCTTCTGGGAAACATATAGTTTTTTTCTGAAGCTTCTGACATATTTCAGCTATTACTTTGTCTTGTGGACTATATGTAAACATCTTTGATGCAAAATGTCTTACTTTAGGACTTTAGAACAGTTCTAAAAAAAAAAAAAAAAAAAAAAAAAAAAAAAACATTTAGCAGCTTCTGCTGGGGTTATGTAAACTTTTGACCACAACTGTGTATCTACATAGAACTGTAAGTCAGACTAAGTCCCAGTAGTGGAGTCAAATTGACCCTTTGTACTCTGTGACAGCGAGCAAATGTTTATATTTATTTATTGTTTACCAACTGTTACTTAGAATAAAAAAAATAAACAAACATTACCCTCCAAAATAAACGATTTAAATAAACAAATAAATACATTAATTAATTAATTAATTAATTAATTAATTAAAACTTTTTTTTCAATAATTCAATAATTTTTCAAGTGTGAAATTTTTTTCACAGTTGTCAGTTGCAGTCATCCAATTATTGTAATTATTAAACATGATTTTTGCTGTTTAAATACCTTCTGTAATGTTTTTTATTATTATTTTATTTATTTATTTTTTAATATCAGTGTTCATTGAGCAGTATCATTTCCTGTTTGAATAAATTTTCTATATTACATATCACTGAAATAACATAGGGGACCGTCCTCAATATTTTACTCAAATGTACAGTATCTTAAAAAAAAAAAAAAAAACCTAGAATAATATGTTGCCTTTCTTAAGAGTGCTATACTGTACTATTTAGGCAGTGGTAATGCATAATGAAATATTTATGTATGTATGTTTATTTATATCTAGAGCTACATTGTATTTAGCTACATCGTAATTTGTATTGTTCCATACTCATATGATAATTTATGTATTATATATCAATAAAATAATATACTATATATGGACTGTTTTTTTTTTCTCAAAAAACAACAACAAAAAAAAAACAAACAGAAAAAAATAGTGTTATTAAAGAAACAAAACAGACCCTTGATTTTTTTTTTTTTTTTTGTCTGTCTAATTGGTGTATTTAATTGTAAATTCAGTTTGAGTTGCATGTGTTCTCTTATAATTCTGTGACTGAAACCAACATTAAAATATTCTTCTAGAAACCTGTAACAAGACATAGATTTTTAAGTTGTGATGGAAAACTGCATGCAATTAAATTCATTTATTGACAGAGTTCAATTTTAATTTAATAGCATGCGTCCTGAATGACATATGACAGTAAAACCTGAACTGAAATGTGCATTTGGGAATCAGAAACAAGACACACCTTTTAAAGTTGAAATAGACTGTATTGATTTTAAATGAATTTATAAGATTGAATGTCAAACTCAAAAGTCAAAACAGCAGTATGTTCCTCTAGGGGGCAGTGATACAGGACACTCTTTGGAAGGTTTCGCAAACGATTTTTAAATGTCAATAGCGTGACTCCTGCATCACTTTTGACAATGAAAACTACTGCACAATGTTTGTTTTTAAATCTGAAACAAGACACAGCCTTTGAAGCTGAGATAGAAGATTGTATTTATTTTTAACTAAATTACGTATTGCTTTCATGTTCAATAGTATCCCAGCAAACATTTGGACGTCTAAGGACCGTTGAAAAGACGTCCCTCCGACACGTCCCGTCATAGTTGAAAAATAGTTCCACAATGAAAGTTGAACCGACGTCTTTGACGTTATCTGGACGTGAACTGCACGTCTTTTCTGTACGTCCCTGGACGTCTAAATGCGTCATCTTCTGTATGTCTATACTATGTGTTAATTTAATTTAATGTGTTAATATAATTTTAGTATATAAGCCTACATATAAAATATAGTCATACACCCATTCTGGAGGTTTAGACAACTTAACTTACTACAAGCTCAAAAACGGTCCAAAGTCGGTCCAGTCAGACCTGAACGTCTACAAGACGTTTTAACCACGTGTACATTACAAACAATAAAACATTTTGTGGACTTAAGCAAGAATTAGACCCTTCTAATTTACTACAACATATTTTGTGCATATTACATTTTTTTCAAGGTCTTCCATTTGTTAAACAGCTACTATTTAAACATGAAAATAGAAATAGTATAATGTAGTTAATTCTAAGCATGCACCAATTTTCTCAAAGCTTTACATTAATTTTAAGTAGCCATTATTCAAACAAGAACATAACCAAGGTAACGGGTAAAAGTGAACACATATGTATATTTATAATCTTTTATTTATCATTATTCCAAAATGTTTACTATCATTTTGTTGCTCCACAAGCAACTGCTCTTCAGAAGCATTATTGTTGTGGCAGTACTCAATTTTTTAAACTGAAACAGTTTTGCATTAATTTAAAACAGTTATAAATCAAACAAGTACAAAACAAAAATACTGGATTAATGTAAACACACATATAAATGTCTCTCAAAACAGCTTATTTCTTATAACCACCACCCCCAGCTCTTCCTGGAGCACGTTTTAGGTGTTCTGCCATTGATGCATCAATTTCGGAGTCTGTGGCAGTTGGACTCCACCTCTTCAGAGCATCTGAGGGAAGAGAACATGAATATTTTAAGATATTTAAGAAACAAAATGGCAAAATTGAGTTAAATGGCATGTACTTATTTTGAAAATGCCTTTATGGTTATACAAATACATTTAAAATACAATGGAACAAGACTTTTTCCTTTTCATAAAAGAAGCATTAGTAACAAGTAAACAATAAGTATTATATGTTAATGTAGTCTATAATAATAATAATAATAATATGTCAATAAAAGATTTTCTGCATTAGATGTGTGCTAGAGTACATAAAAAACAGCATTAGCCTACTACCTCTTCAATATCTCTATGGTGCTCTTGAAATAAAATAGATGTGTAACTGTGTGAACGTGAACAGAACATTTCTGATAAAGACAGGTGGTCTTTTAAATAAATAACGGACAAGGAACATGAGATTTTTTTTTTTTTAATGTCATAAGGCCAAAATTACCTTAAATTACATAGTACAAAGCTGTAGCTTTGAAAGGCTTTGAAAGTTGGCCACCACCCCTCATACTGCATTTGGCCATTAAGCATTTGACACGACTCTGCGAAAAAAAATGATTCAGTATTACTTCACTTCATGAACATTTTAACATACGGTCAATATTACAAATTAACAGTAGTGTGCATCATGGCAATGTTAAAATACGAGAGCCACTGACCTGCTTGTTTTCCAACTATCCATGCCTTACGTACTGCTGATTAGTAATGGATCAGGTGTGTTGTCAATCAGAAGCTGGAAGGGCAGGGACAGCTGGAAAACAAGCAGGGCAGTGGCTCTCGAGGACCAGGGTTGGCTATAAGTGAAGGTAAAGTAATAAGGCTGCTGTGCAATTTTACTGCATTAGTTACTGTCAAATTAGCTGGCTGTACTTTAGCTCTTGTTGAGCAATGACAGACATTGTAGCCTCTATATTTTTAAACTGTATGAATTCTGATTCAGAGAAATGTATGTATTTATACATTAGGCTGTGTTGGTATTAAGGTATAATGTGTATAAAATAAGATGCGACAGCAAAGTTCTCACATACACTGGGGGGTCCTCTGGGACTGGGATGGCAATGAAGCATTTGTTACTGTAGACAATACTATATAGACATTAAAAAGAAAAGTGTGAAAAGTAAGAATTTGAACGCAGTTACTTTTTTTTTTTTTTTAAAAAAAAGGACATCCTCTTTATGTGAATGACATGACAAAAAGTGCAATACCTTGTTCGGTTGTGGCACATGGCCTGACAGATGGCTGTTTGTTATGTGACCCTGCAAGACAAATCGCACTCTAATGTAAATTAATGAAGCACAAAAGACATAAAAATTTGTTTAAAAATTTCACAGAAGTTAATCTTTTGAAATGTCTTCTAATGTTAATCTTACATTGTGGTTAGAGACTTTAACAGAGCAAATCTGAGCCAGAGCAAACTGCCTACCAAAACTGTTTCTACTGCCCAGTGTTTGTTTTCTCTACAATGACGAGGGGAACGATCATTTGAAAGTTTACTTAAGGTCCAGGCCCGTAGCCAGGGGGGGTTCGGGTGGTTCGAACGACCCACCCCATCCAGTCAAAGGTCCGGAATTTATGTACTTTTTTTTTTTTTTTAAATAAACAAGTGTTCTTTTAAATAACAACGCACTTTTAAAGCCATAAAAAGTATTAAATACCTTAATAAGTATAAGAAAAGTCTTAATTATAATTTCAAGAGGTCTTAAATTTGGGAACGGAAAGACAAAAATAGCGTTATGGATTAAATGTGCTAGTCGTTTGAAGCGCGCCACAGTTCAAACAGCAGCAGAGCGTTTACTAGAGCAGATGCGTTTACTCGCGATCACTAAACAGCGCTGTGAGAAGTGCTTGAATTTGGTGAGGAACACAATGGCATGGCGATTTAAACAGATGAAACAGCGCTGACAAACAGCAGAAAAACGCAACGACAGTCAGAATAGATTAATATGGGTTATTTTTACTGTAACACTGACTGCACTATGGTATTGCGGCAGAATTGTGGGACATATCGAACTGTTACATTATTATGTATACATGTATTAAATCTATTAAAGGAGTAATGGAATATAATTACAGTATTTTGTGATTAATAGCGTTTGTGCATTAATACTAAGATCATGGTTCTTCATACAAACACCTAGAACCCATGTAGTTCATTTTTATACCATGGTATTGAGGTGAATAATTATTATTAATTTCATCATACAAAGATAAGGTGGTTGTATGATGGGCAGCGTGCTCCGGGCTTCCCGTGTTCGAGTCCCGACTCGGGGACCTTTCCCGCCGCCCATATCACTTCCTGTCCTTTCTGATCTGTCCTGTCCATAATAAAGTTTTTTTTTTTAAAAAAAATAAGGTTGTTACAATTTTAACAGATGTTACTGTTTTTGATAATGAACATTATCTGAGCTGTAAATCAGGATATCAGTTTAACATAGTACTATACAGCTTTTTTCATATTAATTCTATTTCTGCAGGTCTTTAAAAAAAAAAAAAAAAATTGAATATATATATATATAAAAAAAATATAATATAATATAATATATATATATATATATATATATATATATATATATATATATATATATATATATATATATAATTTTTTTTTTTTCTGCATAAAATTCCTTTCTTGATATTTCTATTTTGAAAAGGAGAAAAGACTGATTAGGGCTCAGAGGTTGAAAGGGGCCCAGAATGGGGGCTCAGAAAACTTAGTGGAAGGGTGTAGCATGTGCCACGGAAGAGCACAGTATATTCTGACCAGGGGGAGTTCTAGAACCGTTTTTTCAGACTGTCATCAACTTTTTTGTTTGTTCAATTTGCACAATGAACATGGGTTGGAGCTCTTACTCTTGAAGTACACTTGAAGTACACCAAATTAATGTATTTTACTTTAAAATATGTAAAATTTTCTCCTGCGGGGGGCATGCCCCCAGACCCCCCTAGAGGGACACACGTCCACCCACCATTTGGATACGTGTCAGTACAAAGAATCTGTTATTTTATTGCATTAAAAATGTCATTCATTTAATTAAATTACTAATTGCTTTAGGTATTTGTGTATATTTACTGAACAAGGCGATATCTTGGTAAGCAGTTTGACAACATTGTAGTAAATATTTTTGGTGAATTAAAAAATCATGCTTATTAAAATACCAGCACACATGATAATACAGCACAAATTGGTGCATGAGTAGTCAACAAAATGAAGTATTTGAACCTCATAGTTAAATACAAAATGAGTGGGAACTGAAAAAGGTCCACTTTTTGGAAAAAAAGAACCCCCCCTTCCCCTAGGCTGGCTACGGGCCTGAGGTCTGATGTACTACTTACAATGACAATGGAGTCGTGACCTGAATTGCACCCTTGGAGTGTCAATAAAGTGTCATTAACCATGTAATCTTTTGATTAGTCCTACAACATCTTATTGTTCAACATAACATATTCTTCAAATTTTTCTAGATGCTGTAGCTGTTATTTCAGGGCAACATGGAGTTCTTTTAACATTTATTCTGTAATTGACAGGACTGCGTTTGTCTTGCCCTGTAACAGGGCAAAAAAGCAACTTCGTGGTTGTACACATTCGGATCATTAATTTTTTTAAACATGAGCACTTACTCCTCAACATGTGTCCATGGGTCCACGAGGGTTGTTGACGTTGATGGTGTCATGTTGTGCATCCACTGTTGGAAAAAATAAAAGCAATGGAAATAAAGGACCACTTTATGGAATTTTGAAGATGTTTATAAAGAGCTTTGCAATCCCTTAAAGTTATATACACATTACCACACTGTGAAAATTAAAAGAAATTAGTAAACAATGTGTTATCTCCTAAGTTTATCTGAAATATTAGTTGGAGTAAAGTTTGGGTTTTACCTAACAAATATCTCATTACAAACAAAATAAAATAAAATAAATTTCATTTAAGATACTGCACAAATTTTACCCTGATAAGCATTTGTGAACAGATTTATTGAAAATATAGATGTAAATTGTTCATTATGTACACAGAAACGGTACGTCATATTTTCTGGCACTGTCAATATACAAAGAGGTTACAGTGGGAGGTTTCTGGATTTATAAATGACAAAGTGGTGTGTAACTTTCTTTTACTATACGAACATGTAATATGTGGCTCAGCCGTCAAAAAATGAGGCTTACATTATCAATCACTTGATTAATTTACTTATTTACTTACTAATCATTGCAAAATTCAGCAATTAGAAAACTTCTTTTTTTTCTGTGGCACTTAAGGAATTAGATATTTATAAGAGGACCATAAAGGAGATTACAAACAAAAAAAGCTATAAAATCGATGTATTTATTCGGTACATTTAAGTTATTGTGGATTAGGAAGTCCTTTCATTTCATTGTGTTATTCTATACAAACATTTTGTGCATACCCTTGGCACTTTAGTTATGTATTTGTTGTTCAAGCATTATTTAAAAAAAACTTTTAACACACTAGCTAATTTTAGCCAAACTCAAACTACGTTTCAGTTGACAATGTGCGCATTATTTCTTCCTTTTCCTTCGTGTCAAACAAGTACAACTCGACCACATTAATAAAAAACTACAAAATGTACTTACCCACCAGTAGAGTTTTAATAATTCGTAAAGATTTGCAACACAACGACGCACTCTCCTCCTGGTTATGGAAAGACCAGAACGTGTTAAAGCTTTCTCGCGAGATAATGTATTGTATTGCCAGATAATCTATCCCATCGCGAGATAATCTATCCTATCGCGAGATAATCTATCCTATCGCGAGATTTGTTACAACATCTTGGCAGCACAGTTTTGGCAATCTACACCCAACTCAGATTTCAAATGGTGACTGGAGATATTTGTTTTATATGTATATGCATAAACTTAAAATAATAAAATCATATTGCAATTTAAGGAAAACGGGCAGAATTATGATTAAAATTCAGTGGCTTTGTAATCAGTTAACCACACAGCACTTTGTGAATATTCATTAAACAAGATGCAAATACAAATTACTTGTATTTCATTACGATTTCCTATTTTTATTTATTTACTTACTTACTCATTTTATTTTTAATTTTTATTTTTAATGGGTAATGCTTGACTAGACGAGGTCGTCTATTCACAGCCTCTTAAAACTACTTGGGGCACTTAAATAAATTATTACAGTAATAATCAAGGTGTAAGCACAATTGCTTTAGCATATTTCATACTGATTTCATATAGGGTCATGATGGACTATAAATGCACGTGTAAAGGACGTCACCTTGTGGACGTCCTCTCACAACTGGTTCACAACAGTGTATATACTGAACTACACGAAGCTAAAACTTGAAAGTAACAATTATACATGCAACCACAGAGAACTGTAGATATGTACAAACGTATCTGAATGCATTTTTAGGAAGTATTCTGTGTTACATATTTGTACGGATTTATGCCGTCCTACCGCGACTATTTTTGGCCAGGGACACGACGTTGCCGTCGGACCAATGTTAGGTGGGGTATTGCTTTTACTTTTAAGAGTATATCTTTAAGAGAGAAAGTCAGGAGTCAATTTGCCCAACTAAAGCAAAGACTTCTCACCATAATGGTGACATCAACCCAAACTATTACTTTCAAATGGACATCGACATTTAAACCTCTGTTAAACTCAATTAGACCTTGTGTAAATAAAGGTTGAGTTTTTACTTTCGACCTAAATTTGACTTCTGAGCATCAGTCCACATCCAATATCCAGTGTGAAGCTTCCCACTTAAATCTATTAAAATGTTGAAGATAATGTTATTAATAAAAATTTGTAGAATGTTTTTAGAGAATGTTATTCTACCTTTTAAGAGAATATTCTGGGAACTAAAATAAAACTTGCCACTGAAAACATTATCAGAACATAATGTTCTCAGAGTATTCTTACAACAGTAACATTTCTAGCTGGGGTGTTTTATTATAGTTCTGTGGCTAAAACCACCACCACAATGTTTGATAATCTGTAACAAGACACAGCCTTTAAAGTTGTGATATAGAACAGTGTCATAAATATATATATATATGTAATAATATATATATATATATATATATATATATATATATATATATATATATATATATATATATATATATATATATTAATTTTTAGATTGATTTTCAAATTCAAGTCAATGCAACGGCAAAACAAAACTTTTGCCAGCTTTGACTGAATTGTTGAATTTCTATGGCATGTGTTCTGTTATAGTTCTGTGACTAAAACAAATATAAAAATGTTCTTATAAAAACAGAAACAAGACACACACCGTGAAGGTGATACAGAAGTGTATTTATTTTAAATTAATTTATTTATTGGCTTATTTCAATAACAACTTTTTGGTGTCATAGTTCTGTGAATACAATGAACATTAAAATGTTCTCACAAGGATCTGGAATAATTCTACTGCATAACCACTGGATTATGGAATGTTAATGATATTCAATATTGTTTTGCTTTTATTCATTTTATTTATTTAATAATAGTAATAATATATAAACGCAATTTCATATCTTGTTTACAGTATTTCTTATTTAAATGCAAGTGAGCATTATAAGTGTTTGTCTTTATATCTTTATCACATTGGTGCACAAATTGCTCTTGTTTTGTTAACTAAAAAAAATACATAAATAAATAAAAAACATTCAGAAAAGAAACCATTAATCGTTTTTTTCTTTCACATGTGTTTTGTAGAAGGTCCCTAACTGACCTAAACACATGCTCGCTGCTGCTGGAGCCTTTATGCGTTGCAACATATCAGTGAGGATTAAATTCATCTAAGGCTGTGGCTAAAAGTCAGTTATAGTTCTAGTGTTTTTTTGTTTTTGTTTTGTTTTTCTTCAGTGATTCTGCTTGTTAACAGCAGGTGTTCATCACTAATACTCAATCAGCACTTAATTAATCACGTAATTATCTCATTAACGTTAACTCTGTGTCAGTGTTACTTTAACACTATTTGGAGTGGGACCAAATACACTCTAAGCAGTGTTGATTTAACACTGGGGATTTTACTGTGTACGTGTGGCGTTTAGCATTAGGTGAATTCTCACTGTTTCACCCTGTATCTTTTTATATATTTCTTTATTAATATCTTAACATATTACTATATCTTTTTCTTAACCATTTGCACACTCAAGCATTATCCGACTCTCCTCATGACCACAGACGGAGGTTTACAAGCCACTTTTTCCTGCGCTTTTCAGTCAATTTCTTGCTTTTCCCCCCTAATGAACAGCAAATTTTCATACATGATAAAAGCTCTATTGTGGTTTCTCGGTTTGACCGATTTGAGCATCCATAAACAACGCAAAACATAGGCATTTTGAGTTTCTGCTAGTGATTCCTATGGAGAAATATCACTTCCTGCCCTCCAGCTGCATTTCGCGCAGTAATGACGTCATGTGCAAACAACCTATTATATAGAGAATGTTAATAATGATCTGTGAGCAAAAATATAGTTATAAAGTTATAAACTGATATGAATAAACTGCAAGAGGTTAAAAAATACCTTTTTTTATTTTTACTTTTTTGTGGATTTTACATTAAAGGGTATTACAAGAACAGTATAGTAAGTGTAGTGATTACTGTGGTATGTATCGTAAAAGCACATCAGAATTAACATTACACTGGTAAAACCATAGTAACTTTGGTGATCACTGTGCTATTACTATACATATCACAGTGAAACTAAAGATACTGAGGTAAAAGCATAATAAGTGTTGTGGTTATTGTGCTTTTGTTTTTTTTTGTTTTTTTTACTGAAACTGCCACAGTAAAACTACAGTTACTGTGGTAAAAACATGGTAAGTGTCACTCTTTTAACTTAAAATATCACAGTACAATTACAGTTACTGTAGTAAAAACATGGTAAGTGTCATGTTCACTGTTTTAACTTCTAATTTCACAGCAAAAATGCAGTTACTGAGATAAAAACATGGCAAGTGTCATGTTTACTTTGTTTTAACTTCAAATTTCACAGTACAACGGCAGTTACTGTGGTAAAAAGCATGGTAAGTATCCTGTTTACTGTGTTTTAACTTCAAATCCCTGGTGAAAAAAAAGAGTATATGCTAGTAGGTATGTTTTGATGCTGGGATGCTGGTCCTTAGCTGGTTTATGCTGGTCCTTGACCAGCAACATGACCAGCATAAACCAGCAAAGGACCAGCATAAACCAGCATCAAAACATACCTAACCAGCATATGCTGTTTTTTTCACCAGGGATATCATAGTACAACTGCAGTTACTGTGGTAAAAACATAAGTGTAATGTTTACTGTGTTTTAACCTAAAATATCACAGTACAACTGCAGTTGCTGTTGTAAGTGATGTGGTTAGTTACCATGATTGGAATGGGTTGAAACGATGCATGCATGTACTGGCGCAAGTAAGAAAACAAAACAAAACAAACAAAACACATTTTTGTTTTCTTTGCAATCAAAAAGTGTTCTCGTAGCTTCATAAAAATTATGGCTTAACCACTGATGTCACATGGACTGTTTTAATGATGTTCTTGCTGCATTTCTGGACCTGGGAATTGTATTGTTGTGCCCTCTACCTCAAATATTATGGAAGAAAAAAAAACTACTATACGGGGTCAAAATATAACTTTAATAAAATATAAAAGTAAATAAATAAAATATAATTG
This sequence comes from Cirrhinus mrigala, assembly GCA_036247105.1. Taxonomy (NCBI): domain Eukaryota; kingdom Metazoa; phylum Chordata; class Actinopteri; order Cypriniformes; family Cyprinidae; genus Cirrhinus; species Cirrhinus mrigala. The sequence continues at coordinate 531,988 of CM070028.1, forward strand.
AATTGTATTGTTTATAAATTACAGTTGTAGCTCTAGACAGTTACATATGGCTATGATTTTATTAATACAGTTGTCTGATTGATTTTATCAATTTAGTCTCAAGCATTCACAAATCACACAATAGAAATTAAGCAGTTTTACTATGATAAAACCATGGTTAATTTTGGCAAGGGTTGTGATGATGTCCACGTGTTTTTGTTGAAAAAATTATAGAGCATTTCTATTGCAAGATTAAGTGGATATTTGAATTAAATGTTTGGTCAATATTAAACAAGGTTTAATTGTCCTGTAAGTGTGATAACAACAATTATTAGGCTTTTGTAATAATATGTAACGTACATAAATTGTTTATTTCATATTAGGTCCACATTATGCATTATGCAAACACTTGTTGTGATACAATATCGCAATTGCTTAGAAGCAATTTACTTTGAGTTACTAAAAGGGTCAAGAGCCCAACTAAAGCAAACACTGATCTCCATGATGGTAGCATCATTTTAACCAATAAAACATCAACATCTGATCCTCTGTTATTCTCAGTAACAGCAGGTGTTCATCGCTAATGCACAATCATCATTTAATTAGTCACTTAATTATCAATTACCTTTAACTCTTTGAGGACTTGGGATTTGACTTGAGACTCGCTTGTGACTTGAACAGAAGGACTTGTTTCCACCTCTGGTGAAATCATTTCATCAGTTCATGGGTGGAACAAATATGTGGCAGGACTTTTACTTTCTGACCCCTGGAATCTCCACCTCTGCCTATTTGCCCTACACCAGTCTTTTCCAGTCCCATTTCAGCTCCGTCTGTGATTACTTCACCTGAGTTTAATGTGAGCGAACACATTAATTTAGTGCCTCCTTTTCAGGTCATTTGACAGCTATTTTACAGCATTTGAGTGTGTTGCAGCTACATTGCAGTGGCAGAGATGTGGACTTTACTGCAATGTAAGCTAACTGGCAAGCAGAGGTGGATAGTCCAGGGGTCAGAAAGTAAAAGTCCTGCCATATATTTGTTCCACCCATGAACTGATGAAATGATTTCACCAGAGGTGGAACCAAGTCCTTCTGTTCAAGTCACAAGCGAGTCTCAAGTCAAATCCCAAGTCCTCAAAGAGTTAAAGGTAATTGATAATTAAGTGACTAATTAAATGATGATTGTGCATTAGCGATGAACACCTGCTGTTACTGAGAATTACAGAGGATCAGATGTTGATGTTTTATTGGTTAAAATGATGCCACCATCATGGAGATCAGTGTTTGCTTTAGTTGGACTCTAGACCCTTGACTAATTATGTTAGATCTTTCTATGCCACAACCTATGTAGTGTTGTAAAATAGTGAGATCAAGACTGTATGTGATTTGATAGTTATCAGGCAGCGACCTGATTATATGGAAAATAGCTTTATTTGTGTTTAGGTTTTGAAAAACCAATCCTGTGAAGCTTGGCATGGAATTATAGTGTAGTTGTGGTAATTCAAAATTAATGAGAATTCTTTTATACGTGGGGCATGTAAATATTTTAGCTTTTGTGCTGTTTAGACACACGCAGACATCAAGAACCAGCATATGAATCTCAACAATGGTGACAATCAACTAAATTCTTCATGCTGCAATGCATGTTGGGTAACACCATAGTAAAAACTCCCATCATGCACTACAGCATGAAGAATTATTGTCACCACTGTTGAGGATTGTATGATAAGTGTTCAGGTCTAAAAGCCTGAGCTGCTGCAAATTTCCACCCAATATTTAAGCTTTACAGTGGCATTTCCTAATTCAGCTTTCTATCCAGTTGTTTGATAATTTGTGTCAATCTGCAAACCAAAGAATAGCCATTACATGATGTTCACTCAAATGATTTAAAAGCAAAACATGTTATCTAACATGTTATTTCTGCTACCATAATAATAATGTGCAAACACTTGTTGTGATACAATATCGCAATTGCTTAGAAACAATTTACTTTGAATTACTAAAAGGGTCAAGAGCCCAACTAAAGCAAACACTGATCTCCATGATGGTGGCATCATTTTAACCAATAAAACATCAACATCTGATCCTCTGTCATTCTCAGTAACAGCAGGTGTTCATCACTAATGCACAATCATCATTTAATTAGTCACTTAATTATCAATTACCTTTAACTCTTTGAGGACTTGGGATTTGACTTGAGACTCGCTTGTGACTTGAACAGAAGGACTTGGTTCCACCTCTGGTGAAATCATTTCATCAGTTCATGGGTGGAACAAATATGTGGCAGGACTTTTACTTTCTGACCCCTGGAATCTCCACCTCTGCTGGCAAGGCACAAGAAGTTTGCTCTGTGCTGCTGATATAATAGAGTCTTGATTACACTGTTTGCACTACAAACCAGTGTATTCATAATTAAGATAACACATTAAAATAATATGGTAAGACACACCAATTTGCAACGTCAAGCAGCAAAACGAGCTTTTTGTGCAGCTAAAAATAGCTGGAAGTGGATGAGACCGGAAGCCAGACACAAAAAATTTACAAATGGCTCCACTCTTATGGGAAAAATAAGGTGGACTGAACAACGCTATCACATTTAACATTACGTTGACTGACGTTATGGGGTCCCTATGTCCATCTCGGGTTCCGGCCGTGCAGCCAGTGCTAAAACAGTGTCATAAATAACAGGCCGAGTGGTGTAACTGTGGCAGGAGCCCCAGAAGCCTCTGAAAGAGTTTTTAGAGGGACCGCTGTCTTGCCCCTGTATGAATCCAGGCAGTCCAGCACTGACTGCGCATGCTAGTTTGTGAGACAAGCTGTCAAGTTGACAGAATCCAGGCCCACACCGAGAAAAGAGATGCTCTGCACAGGGGAAAGCTTGTTCTTCTCTTGGTTGACCTGAGGTGCCAAAGCACCAGATCCCTGTGCTCGTACAACAGTGAGCTCTTGCAAGTGAGCTAACATAAGCCAGTCATTGAGATTGAGGATCCAGATGAGGTTCTCCCAAAGGGGAGACAGCACTGCAAAATCCAATAGTTTACCTTACTTAGATATAAGTAGTTATCTTTACTTAGTTGCTATACTTACTAGGTTTTATTAAGTTACAGCTACTTTCAAGCGAGTAAAACAATTTACTTACTGCTCTGAGTGATGCTTACTTAAAATATTCAAGTAGCCACAAAGGAACCAATGACATTAATAAACCAGTGAGAGGCAGCAGTGCACTGATATGTTGCTAATTTGCAAAATAACAACAGAACAAGAAAAAAAAAAAATTTTGAGGTGGCAATTGTTAATCTGCAGTTATTTTTCACTTTACATTCACTCATTTCCCAAAGTCATCTTGAACGCTGTTTCAATACAAAAACTATATATTTGAGAGAACATCACATAAGCTGACTTCATAAATTGATGTTGATTTTCGTAAAATGTTGTTGGTGTGTCTTATTTTATTTTATTTTATTTATTTATTTATTTTTTTTACTTACCATTATAGTGATTAATGTTCCCTTTGGTTGGGCACTTGGAACTTTGTTTTTCTTATTATGATTTTCTTCTTATTGATGCAACAATGCAACATGAAGTCATAGTTTTTGATTTCAAGAGAAGAAAAGTAATAAGTTGGTTGCTTTTAGAAAGTAACCTTGTAATTCTGATGTTTTGATTAGCTAAATCTTTTAATTCTTTAGCTAATATATTTTTTATATTTATTAATGATGTTTCACAGTTTTATTGTTCTTCATAAACACCTTGAGAAGCTGTATTGGGTTGAGAGAATCCTTTAATATTTGCGGTAACATGCAGAAGTCACAGACTTCAACATTTAGCACATGAATCACAACAATGGTAACAATTCAATTTTATTTATTTTTATTAATTGTGACAAGAACCATTATATTATTTTATTTTCTCTTTTTGTTGTGCTACTACTGACAGAAGTCAGTAAATAAAATTAGCAAATAAAAACAACAACAGTAAAACAAAGCAACTGCATAATTTATTCATGCTGCAATGCACTCTGGGAGTCAGTGAGTAGCTATACTAAGTCAAGTGTAAGCCTAAAGTAAATGATTAAGTACCCCCTACAGTTCTTTTTTAGTTACTCTCGTATAAGTAAACTATACTAACTAATCATTTGTCACTACAACATACTATTCCTATTTCACTTTACTTAGTTTTTTTAAGGCAATCGGTTTGCATGCTTTTTTTAAGTAAGCCCAACTAATTAGATTTTACAGTGTAGCCTGTGAAGGGAACGATTTAAGACTCAAAGATTCAGGATTGACCATAACCCACCGCTCTTCTTATGTACAATGAAATAGGGACTTCATTTCAGCTGAAGTAACAGGCTCTATTGCACTATTTTTTCAAAAGGACCGTAATCGCCGCAAGCAGGACAGAGGCATCCTTGTCTGCTTTCAGATGTTAAAAGGACACCCCTGAGCCTGGCAGGACGCCTGGCGAACTGAATCGCAAAGCCAAGTTGGACCGTCTGGGTTAGCCAACGAGACGGGCTGGGTAGCACTAGCCAGGCCCCCAGCCTGCATACAAGCGGGATCAACTAATGTGCTGGTGTACTTGCAGGATGGCCAAGCACTGCAAGCCCCGGCAGCCAGGGCTGACAACAGCTTACAGGCTTTGGCCGGGAGGCATAAACAAATCCCCCAGGGGAATGTCAACATACCCCCTGGCCCTCAGCCTCAGACCCCAACTGTGCAGCCGCCGCAACAGGGGTCTGCTCAACATTATCTTCAGCTTCTGAAGATGGTAGCCCCTCCTCTGATGCAGCGATAGACATCTTAACCTCAAAAGCTCTGAATGAGACACTGGGTTTGCTGTGGGTCCGAAGCAAAAATACGATTGAGTGGATGCACGCCGCCATCTTATATACTCGTATGTATGGGGGAGTGGCTTTGCATGCAAATTCCAATTGCCAATTCTAATTGGCCTTTTTTTCTTAAGCTCAGAGGTAAATGGGCTCCCAAGTGAGACCCCATGACATCAGTCGACGTAACGTGAAATGTGACTGACTGATCGGGAACTCTTTCACTTTTACTTGAGTCTAACTTAAACACCTTTGAGTTTGAGAAATCAGTTTGAAACATGCCTAATAATTATGCACACCTGAATATAAGGAGTTTTTCACTTCCAGCCTTCACAGACAGTTATATATCACTTACAAATGATTAAATACAAAATTAATAGTAGTTATTAAGATTGATGTGATTTGAAATTGGTAAAATGTGCTTGGAAAAAAAATATGACCAGAATATCAACATGCCTAATAATTCTGCACACAGTGTACCTGTTTGCTCATGATCAACCCTGCCTGCTGTTTTGACTATGTTTTTGCTTAATAAAACTTTGCATATGGATCCGCCTGCTTCCCATCTCCCTCGCTCCGTACCAGCTTTAGTGTGCCGTGAGATTTTTTTTTTACTTGAAAAAGGTCGGGAACACTAAATTGATCAAAAAAGTAATGCTAACGACATTTATGTGGGCTCTTTGATGGTTCTGGAACTTTATGTGGAGGATCAAAATATTTCGTTCTGTGTTTATAATGTGCTGAAGATGTTGTTTTTTTGGCCCATTGTTCTTCTTGATCCATCACGGTTGGCTTGGGGCATGGATGACTGTGAGCCAGTATGAGATTTTGCGCCATTATGTGCTCTTTGTATCTCCCTTGCAGTGAGCTGTACATTTTGTGAATAAAGTCTGCTGGTCGAAAAAACTTCTTCTGTTGAAGAATGCTCTGCTTTACAATCCAAAACCACTCTTCGACATGGCAATTTGATTCCCGAGTTCTGTGGTGTTGGAGCCTATTGATGGATGTGGTGCATTCAAGATATCTGTTGAGATCACCTAGAAGTACCCCACTCCAGAGGGGATAAATTGCCATGTATGTATCCATAAGGCCACCAATAAATTGAGGACAGAAAAAGATGTTTTTTTTTTTTTTTCCCTGTTTTGCCCTCAGAATTTAGACTTAGAGCCTTATCAAGAAGTGCTTGAAAGATTGAGGTAAATGGGGATCTGCCACGCATTGTACTTCCAGTCTCAGCTACATCATCATCCTGTGGTGTTATTTCATCCAGTGTTGTGTTTGGTTTGTGTTGCATTATTTTCATGTCCAGGTTAGCTTTGGCAGCTTTCACTGTATCAGTGTCATTAGCTGAGGTGAACAGTATAGACATGTCAAAAAACACATCTGTTGCCTCCTCCAGACTGCTGCTGTTGATCAGCAAGGCAAAGCATTATGTGGCATACTCTTTCAGTGCCTTGTTGTTGGTCTTTCTGGCAAAGCTCTGGCATACTGCCTTCAAAATATGTGAAGAGCACAGATGCAGCACAGTAAAATTTGGAAGGTCTTCACTTTGTAGACAGTTGTTTGACACAATGCGGTGTGCTCATTCAAGATACGCTCCAACAGTTTCCTTATTAAAAGCAAGTAGCACACTTCTAATTAACGCCCAACTATAATCCGTTTCCACCTGGTGTACATGGCATGATGTTATTTGACCAAGTTTTCTGAGAGTTTCCAGGAGCCAGAATGACAGGTTCGGAATAGAATCCTGATTGGTCAGCAGCTCACTCACAGGAAGCGGTGGTTTGTTCTTCCCCATGCCCGGCAGTACGAGAGCATAATATAGTACTTTCTTAGGCTGATTGGGAATGCGAGAAACAACACTACCGGTAGCATCCAGGTGAAGGGTTACATGTGGTTTCGTTTTGAGATGTTGTGACAAAATAGTTAATCCACATTCAGTATACAGGTGTACCCCAAATGGGTCAGCCTGTAGGTGCTGTATGTAGCCTGCAGTGTCAGAGTGTGTAAAAGCAGAGCATTCTTTCATTATTTTTTGGGTAAGCTTGAGCTCCATTATGATGTCATCATGAAGCCTTGTGCTGTTTTTTACTTCATTTGCAATGACTCGGAGCACATCTTTACTTAAACACCTGGATAGGTTTCCAGCTAAAATCTCCTCATTTGAAGTGTCTCTTACAGTGGCGTAGAAAAAATTGCTCACACCTTTGGAGATGGCTTTAGCAATTTTACCCCTACGCGGATGTTTTGCTTGTCTGAATTTTTGTTGCATTTTTTTGTGAGTTACCTCACCATTACGGACGACATGAACCGCAACCTTTTTATGTTGTTTGGATGGGTTTTTTTTTCAGAACTGTAAAGACATATTTAGCTGGACAACCTTTGAACGTGCAAATGGCACGTGCAGTGAAGTAAGGCAACTTTCGTTTCCTACTGTGCTTTAATTTGATGTGCTGATATTTAAAAGACAAGACACAACAAGGGCTAATCTTTGTGAAGTCATCATAAAAAATATCTGTCCATGGGTTTTTCAGTTGTGTAGAACCTGGCAGTGGCTTTTATTTTAGCCCAGTTCTCCATTTTAATTGAGATCTTGAAGTTTCTTGGACCGGGTGTGGTCTCCCTCCATTCATTTTCATCTTCAGCTTCAGAAGCTCTACTGCCTCTGTCCTCCACTCTGTTTGCCTCCAGATCTTTATGTTTACTCTCAATCTGTTCTGGTTCCTGGATCTGGTCTAACATTTGGTTACAGCTGTCTGTGTTAATGTCATCCTCATTTTCACTTAAATGGTTATTTTGTGTTGTGATTTGTTCTGTCTCGTAAAGTGTGCACTGTAAAAAAATAGAATGATCAATAAGTAATATCAGCATATGTTTTGTTTTGCAGGCAAAGATTGTTTTTATAGTGTGCTTACTGATTTATTACTTTGTTCTTTAATTTCTTGTCCATCTGTGCTTTCTGTAGTATCATTTTTTCCCCTTCCTGTAATAGCAGAACAGTTCATTCAGTTAATTGGTTGAAATCTACAGCTGTGGAAAAAAATTATAAGGCCATTTACAATTTTATTTAATATGTATTTTAATTGGACTATTTATAGGTTTGTGTTTAGTTAAAATGATAATTGTTTTTTAATCTTAAACTCTTAACTCTTAAATAAAAAAAAAATATTTATTCAAAAGACCAAATTTATTATTGCATTTATTTGTTGTAAAACTGGACAAACTGGTCATAATTACAAAGGAGATGCAATGTTTTTAGAGCTTGAATACTGCAAACAAAGTAAGTTCATATTCATTTTTAAATTACACCATTTCTTAAAAAAAAAAAAAAAAACATAAATAAATACATTTGAAATGTATTTAGGAAGGGTGTGTCACTGGAAAGGAGGAGCCAAGTTGCATGTTAGGATTGGCTATAACACTAAACCCCATTCTCTGAACCAAATTCTCTACAGCCTAAACCAAATTGTCTTTCTGCAAAACTCTAAAAAAGTTCAGGCAGTTTAGACACTGTTTGCAGATTGTCATCGTTTACAAACAATAATTCAAAATTCTTCACACTTGTTTCTAAATATTTAAATGCAGCATGCGTGTGTGTGTGTGTCAGGCATTCACCACAGCCACCACCATCAGACACACCTCCTCAAGCACCACCCACTCGTTCATCATCACCCGAGTACTGATTGCATTCACCTGCACCTCGTTGAGCCACACCCTATATAAAGGACTTGTTTGCATTCACTCTTTGTCTGGTCTACTGTTCACATGCTGTTTCTCTCCGGTGGTATCGTTTGCGGCTTCGTTCTCCTGCAGAAGCTTCTGGAACTTGTGGCGTGGCTCACGACTGGACTTTTCTCACACACACTTCAGTTAAGCTGGCTATTTGATGTTTACGTTTTGTCTTGCTTTGACGAACGTTTTAAACAAATACTGGATTGTTATCTCTCGTATCCTCCTGCTCTGTGTTTGTGTGTGTGAGGTGTGACAGTGTGTACGTATATACTCAGACATACTTTTTTTTTTTTATGTATTTTTATTTTTTGTTGTATTATATTCACCAGATTAGGTATGATTTTATTTTGAGTGCGTTTATGTATTATTATTTATTTATTTATTTTTTTAAAGTGCAAAATAAATACAGTAATATAAATATAGTATATTGGATCTATCTTTGTGTTCTTGAATGAACTGAACTAATCTGTCATTAATAATAGAGCAGAATAGGTCGTACCTCTCTCTCTCTCTCTCTCTCTCTCTCTCTCTCTCTCTCTCTCTCTCTCTCTCTCTCTCTCTCTCTCTCTCTCTCTCTCTCAATTTAATTCAATTCAATTCAATTCAATTCAATTCAAATGAGCTTTATTGGCATGACTGTGTAACATATCACAATGTTGCCAAAGCAATAAGTATATTATACAAACATATAGATTGATAGAAAAAAAAAAATACAGAGAGTTATTGTAAAGAGGGTATCAGTCTTTTTCCCTCATTTGATGGCAGGAGTACACATATTGCGTTGCCAGGTGGATGCATTTTTCCTTCTCTCCCAATATATACGAGAGTTTCTCTGTGTTGCTTGCTTGTTTGCTGGAATTCAGGTGACACTAGTGCTATTTGTTTGAAATAGGCATCTCTGATGTGTTTATATTTGCTGCACTCTGTAAGGAAGTGCAGCTCGTCCTCTATGAGACTCTCTGTGCAGTGAGAACACAGTCAGAGCTCTCTGGCTCTCCAGCTCTGTTCGTGTCGGCCCGTCTCTACACTCAGACTGTGCTCACTCAGACAATATTTCGTCAGCAGCTTTCTGTGACCATAGTTTTTAATACTGCTCAGGTATGGCGCTAATTTATAATCAGATTTTATACTGTGGAAGTAAGTTAATTTCTTTACTTGAGTTACTTTTTGCTGCCAATCATGAATGTATTCTTCCTGGGTTATTTTTTCAGCTTCTTTAACTTTTGATTGTTTACACTGAATTGTGGAATTGAGTTGATGTTTTTCCACTAAATAGTGTAAGGGGTCACTCTCTGGGTGTTTTTGCCGATAAGTGAAAGCACTGTGATGGTAGCTATCTGTCGGTGTGTCTGAAAGATGGAACCAAAACTTCGCTGCTCTCTTCTGGATTTCAGAGAGCAGAGGGAATCTGCCCAGTTCCGCCCTGCAGCCCAGATTTGGGGCGTTTCTGTGAATTCCCAAGATGTTTTTGCAGAACTCAAGGTGAAATATTTCTACAGGGTTTTTGTCCCATGTTTCATAGTTTAGTTTAAATTTGGGGCCCCAGATTTCAGAGCCATAGAGCAGAATGGGTTTGATGATGCTATCGAAGATTTTTAGCCACAGTTTAATGGATGGATTGAATTTGAACAGGGGTCTTCTTATACTGTAAAAAACCCTGCGTGCCTTATCTGTCAGATCTTTTATTGCAGTATTGAACTGACCAGAGGCTGAGATTGTCAGACCCAAATAATTATAACAGGTGACATGATTAAGAATTGTTCCCCCAATTGTAAACTCATATTTTTTGTCAGCAAGACGAGGCTTTTTCTGAAAGATCATGATTTTTGACTTCTCCATGTTTATCGGTAGGGCCCAATCACTACTGTACTTTTCCAGAACGGAGAGGCTTTGGTGCAGTCCCTCTTCATGAGGCGACAGCAGCAGAAGATCGTCTGCATACAGGAGGCATTTGATTTCTCTGCCCTCGAGGGTCAGACCAGGACAAGAGGACTTATCAAGTGCTGATGCCAGTTCGTTTATATAGATATTAAATAGAGTCGGGCTGAGGCTGCAGCCTTGATGGACTCCTTTGGTCTGACTGAAATAATCAGTTCGTTTGTCATTGATCTTGACATAGCACTTGTTCCCGTTGTATATGTCCTTTATGATGTCATATGTCCTTCCTCCTATACCACTTTGGATAAGTTGTAGGAAAAGTCCATTGTGCCATACCGAATCGAAGGCTTTTTGGAAATCAATGAAACAGCCAAATATTTTTCCTTCTTTCCTTTCTTTGTTGAACTGTTTTTTGTTTGAGGTGTTTAGTTGTGTTTTTTTTTTCCGGGCCGAGTGCTATCCGTTTGGAAGCATGTCGGCCCCGCGCGTGCAGGTTTTAAACACACTCACGCGACGCCATGCAGTTAAAGTGGTGTCTGCGGTGGGTGTGGAGGAGTGTTGTCTTGCGATCGGTGATGTTGTTGGTCATGAGAGTGTGTTATCTGCCGCTAGAATGAACAGTGCTATGGTGGTGTTTTTAGATAGCGTGGATAAAGCCAATGAATTAGTTGAAAACGGAATTGTTATCAATGGTGAATTTGTCCCTGTTCTTCCTCTGTCAGCGCCGGCAAAAAAAGTTACTCTCTCCAATGTTCCACCGTTTATTAGTAACGAGATATTAACACAGGCTTTATCTCGTTATGGAAAACTGGTATCCCCCATCAAAATGATGTCTATTAACAGTGAGTCACCTCTGTTAAAGCATATTGTCTCCTTCAGGCGTTTTGTTTATATGATCTTTCATAATGATGAGGAGCTTGATGTGACATTAAGTTTTCGCGTTGATGAATTTGATTACGCGATTTATGTGACGACAGCTAAGTTTAAGTGTTTTGGATGTGGACAGCCCGGACATTTACTGCGTAATTGTCCCGATAAAACTGTTGAAAAGGAAGTTGAAACAGTTGTGAATGAAAATGTGAATGAGAATGTGGAAGATGTGACCGGTGTGTCTGAAGCGGTGTTAACGGAGGCGGTTTTAACCGCAGCGGTGACGGATATGAATCCTCCCGCTGAGACTGAGACTGATGCTGGGTCTTCATCACATCAGACTCCATGCACTACAAAAACTGACTGTAAAGATGTTGGAGCTAATGTACAGATTATTGATGATGTGAGTAATGATAATAACAAGAGTATAGAGAATAATCAAGTATGCATGGAAGTTAATTGTGAGACAGTGGGTGAAGAACAAACAGGTTTTAAAATTCCCCTGAAAAGAAAGAAAAATAATAAAACAAATGCTGCCAAAATAGTTCGAAAATGTGAAGAGCAGGAGGATCAGGATACTGTGAGTGATGGAGAGTCATCTGACTCAAGTGTGACACTCTCACAAAGTGATTTTGCTGGGCGAAGCTATGATCTAGATGATATTAAACTATTTCTTAGATCAACTAAGAATAAGAGAGGTGTGTGTGTTAAGGAATATTTCCCTGATCTGCAGCAGTTTGTTGACAAATCCAAAAGTTTAATGGGAGAGGGGTACTTCACAAATAAAGAAATGTACCGTTTAAAAAAAATTGTGAAAAATACTCGTGACATGCTGACTAACGAAGTAGTTTAATGGGGTTTTTTGGGGGGTTTTTTTCTTTGTTTTTTTGTTTATTTTCTTTTTTGAAAGCCATGAGTGAAGTACACATGGCTACGCTGAATGTTAATGGTGCAAGAGATGTTAGAAAAAGAGTAATGTTGTTTGAAATGATTTCACAGAAGAATATTGATGTGGTGTTTTTACAAGAAACTCATAGTGATCTTAATAATGCTGTTGACTGGGGGAAGGAATTTAATGGTACTTCTGTTTTAAGTCATAACACAACTATGAGTGGGGGGGTTGGTATTTTATTTACAAAGAGTTTTTCTCCTGTGTCATATGATGTTGAAGAAGTCGTCAAAGGTAGACTTTTAAAGGTCAAAGCTGTTTTTGAGAATTATGGGTTTATTTTTGTTTGTGTGTATGCCCCTACTGTGCCAGTAGAGAGACTGTTGTTTTTGGAAACTTTGTGTCAGACTCTACAAAACTGTGATTCTGAAAGTTTTTTAATTCTTGGTGGGGACTTTAATTGTACTGAACTTGATCTTGACAGGAATCACAGTGAGCCGCATTTGGCTTCACGAAAACGACTTACTCATATTATGAGGAAATACGAACTGTGTGATATATGGAGGTCTTTTAATGGGAAAGATAGACAGTATACATGGACACATTCAAGGGATAGTGTTATATCATTGGCTAGGCTCGATAGATTTTATTGTTTTAAACATCAATTGAGTATTTTTAGTAAATGTTACATTACACCTTCAGGTTTTACAGATCATAGCATGGTTAACTGTAAACTGTTTTTAAGTTTAATAAAACCAAAGAGTTCTTACTGGCATTTTAATACTAGTTTATTAAATGATGTTTTTTTTAAGGAATCTTTTAAGTTTTTTTGGGAGGTTCACAAGACAACAAAGTCTTCTTTTAAATCTTTACAACAGTGGTGGGATGTGGGTAAAGTGAAGATAAGACAGTTTGCTCAGCAGTATACTCTCAATGTCACAAAGGAGTTGACCCGTTCGTTGGAAAGTTTAGAAAAAGAAATAGTTGAGCTTCAACATGCTGCGCAATCTACTGGCGAGGTACATTTTTTAAAAATTTGTTTTAAGAAGAAGGCCCAGTTGTCGGATCTGCTAGGTTACAAGGCACAAGGGGCTCTGGTCCGTTCACGTTTTCAAAATGTGGATCAGATGGATGTACCATCAATTTTTTTTTTAGTCTGGAAAAAAAAAAATGGGCAGAGACGTTCTATTCATGCGCTCCGTTCTGAGAATGGTGTGTTATTATTGGATTCTGCTGATATCCGACAAAGAGCAGTTTCCTTTTACCAGAATCTGTTTGGAAGTGAGCTCAAGTTAGGAAGGCTTGAGGGGAAAAATACGTTCCTAGACGGGTTGCCTAAAGTGTCGGAGGATGCAAATAGCATCCTGGAAAAACCTTTGACTCTGGGTGAAATGTATGAGGCCCTGCAAAGTATGGAGTCTGGGAGGGCACCAGGAATAGATGGTCTCCCAATTGAATTCTATAAGGCTTTCTGGATGGAGTTGAGCGATGATCTGCTGGAGGTGCTCAGTGACAGTTTGTCAGAGGGCAGGCTGCCATTGAGCTGCCGAAGAGCAGCAATCACCCTACTACCTAAGAAAGGGGACCTTACAGAGATAAAGAACTGGCGACCCGTCTCACTCCTCTGCAATGAGTATAAAATACTCTCAAAAATTATAGCAAATAGATTGGCTGGTGTCTTAAATCAGGTAATCCATCCGGACCAGACCTACTGTGTCCCTGGCAGATCTATTTTAGACAACATTTCTTTTATTCGTGACACCTTTTATGTTTCCAAGTTGTTAAATATAGACTGTGGTTTAATATCGTTGGATCAGGAGAAGGCTTTTGATCGAGTCGAGCACTATTACTTATGGAGTGTTTTATCAGCTTTTGGTTTTAGTGATAAATTTATTAATATGATTAGAGTACTTTATTGCGACATTGAGAGTATGCTTAAAATAAATGGTGGTTTATGTGCTCCATTCAAGGTCTATAGGGGTATAAGGCAAGGTTGCCCATTATCTGGTATGCTGTATTCATTGGCGATTGAGCCATTACTTGTACAAATAAGAAGCAAATTGTGTGGTTTGTTTTTACCTGTTGGTACAAAGAAATGTTGTGTTTCAGCATATGCAGATGATGTTGTTGTTTTAATTAACGGACAGAGTGATGTACAGATTTTACTTAATTTAATTGATGATTTTAAAAGTGTTTCCTCTGCTAAGATCAATTGGAGTAAAAGTGAAGCTGTACTGCTGGGTCAGTGGACTGCAGGAGTGCCTCGGCTCCCTGATGGGTTGACCTGGAGCAGAGGGGGCATCAAATACTTGGGAGTACAACTGGGAGATGATGACGTGATGAAGAATAACTGGGATGGTGTTCTGGAAAAAGTTAAAAGTCGACTGGAGAAATGGACATGGTTACTGCCCAACATGTCGTATAGAGGACGAGTCCTTGTTCTGAACAATTTAGTGGCCTCCTCACTCTGGCATAAGATGGCCTGCGTCGATCCTCCTCCTCACCTTTTAGCTGAGATACAAGCAGCACTGGTGAACTTTTTCTGGGATGGTTTGCACTGGATTCCACAAAGTGTTCTTTTCCTCCCTAAGGATGAAGGTGGCCAGGGTTTGATTCATCTACAGAGCAGATGTGCAGCTTTCCGTTTAAAATTCATACAGAGACTCCTTGATGGCTCGTTTAATTTCAGCTGGCGGGCCGTATGTTGTACTCTTCTCCGTTCGGTTGGTGGTTTTGGATTGGACAAACCCCTTTTTTTAATGGATGCTACGAGATTGGAATTGTCAGGATTACCAACATTTTATAAAAATCTTTTTAAAGTGTGGGGTTGTTTTCGTGTACAAAAGATTGAGAACTATCACTCTGTTTACTGGTTGCTGCAGGAACCTTTAATTGCTGGGGCTCGGATGGATGTCACAGCACATTTTAATTTACCTGGAGTGAGTTATGCACTACAGAAGTCCAAACTGGTTACCTTGGGCTTGCTTTTGAATGTAGCGGGACCTGATTTTAAGAAGGTGGATGCTGTCTCTAAGTTTTTGGGTATTAAATCTTTTCGTGTACTTACCCAGTTTTTAAACAAGCTTAAGGATTGTTTTACAATTGATGAGGAGTATTTATTGAAAGAATTTTTTACAGGGGCTGATATGTCTGATGCCAATGATCTGTTTCCTTGTATAACTGTTCTGCCAAGGTTTGATGAAAACACAAGTTTCTTTTTAAAACATTGTGAATATTTGACAACGGATTTTCTGACATGTGATGGAAAAAAACTGTATCGAGTATGTGTTTTGATTTTTAATAGGAAAACTTTGGAGGAGAGAATTGATTCTCCTTGGCGTTTTTTTTTTAAACTTAGTGATGAATGTAAACCTGAATGGAGATCTATATATAAACCACCATTATCAAAGAGGGTAGGGGATTTACAGTGGAGAATACTCCATGGTGCGATTGCTGTAAATTCTTTTGTTTCAAATTTAAACTCTGATGTTAATTCGGTTTGTCCCTTCTGTGATCAAAGGGAGACCATTTTTCATGTCTTTTTACTTTGCTCTAGGCTAAAAATCTTGTTTCTCAAGCTGAGCGATTTATTTGAGAGTTTTAACGAAATGTTCTCTAATGAGATTTTTATTTTGGGTTTCAAGTATTTGCAACCTAAACGGTTTAAATGTCAATTACTAAACTTTATATTGGGCCAGGCAAAAATGGCTGTTTATGTTAGCAGAAAAAACAAGATATTACAGCAGTCAAATGATGATGTTATGGTCTGTTTTCTAACGTTGATAAAATCGAGAATTCTTATTGATTTCCGTTTCTATAAAGCCATGAATGACTTGTCTACTTTTGAACAGATATGGTGTGGGTGCGATGCTTTGTGTAAAATATATGAAGGAGAATTATTTTTTTCTGTGTGATGTTACGAGTTTGTTTTTTTTTTTTTTTTTTTTTTTTTTTATCAATTGATGTGTTTGTAAATTGTTTTTTTTTGTGAGAAGAATATGTGTCAATTGTGGGATTAATTTATTGTTAAATAAAGCGCTTTTAAAATTCAAATTCTCTCTCTCTCTCTCTCTCTCTCGTTGTGCGCATGTGCGGGCGTTTGTTGAGCGAGCGAGAGGTGTGTGCGGTGAGTCTGAGTGTGATTTCTTCCAAACTTTTCTGTGTTTGTTTGTTTTGTTTTTGTGTGTTGTTATTTGTTGTTAAAGAGTAAGTCTTGTTGTTAACGTAGGCTGTGGGAGTTCGCTCCCGGCATAATTGTTTGCCGGGAAGCATGGCCACTTCAGGTGCAGCGAACTGTGATGGTTTAACTAGACGCCATGGAATTAAAGTTATGTGTAGGGTCAGTGTAGAGGAATGCGTTTTAGCAGTTGGTAGTGTGGTGGGTTGTGATTCCATAGTTTCTGCGTCTAGGATGAACAATGCGATTGTTTTGTTTTTGAATTTGATCGAAAAAGCTAATGAGGTTGTTCAAAAGGGAATCGTAATTAACAATGAACTTACACCTGTACTTCCTCTTAGCAGTCCGTCCAGAAAGATTGTGATATCGAATGTCCCTCCTTTTGTTTCTGATGATTGTATTGCTAAAGAGTTGTCTTCATTCGGTAAGCTAGTATCACCTATTAGGAAAATAGCTCTTGGCTGTAAATCACCTCTGTTGAAGCATGTAGTGTCTTTTCGGAGACAAGTTTACATGATCTTGAAAAACAACACTGATGAATTGAATTTGTCTTTTAATGTTAAAGTTGAGGGCTTCAACTACACAATCTATGCTACATCTGAGAGCATAATGAAGTGCTTCGGCTGCAATAAAATTGGTCATCTGATACGTGCTTGTCCTGACAAAATGGATGGAATTGATGCTGCTCAGACAAACTTTCAGAGTAATGTTTCTGAGGCTGTATCCCTCACAGATGTTGTTGCAGCATCTATTGTTGATGAATCAGTCGCTGATGTGCCAGTTGTGATTGAATCAAAAAACCTCACTATGGCTGAGGTTGTTGCAGGTATTTCTGCTGTAACTGATTCAATGAGTTCTGAGATGACTGGCATAAAAGGAAACACCACTGTATTTACAGATAACATATCAGTTACTGATAAAACTGTCTGTGAGGTTGGTGTTGAATTGGAGATGGAAACGGAGTCAATCTTCAAAGTCCCTACTAAAAGGAAAAAAGTTTGTCAAAGTAAGGTGACTAAACAAGTTAAAAAAGACAAAAATGAGACTGAAAGTACAGTATCAGACAATGATGGTGACTCGACGGATTCTAATGCTTCTGGCTGTTCATATCTTTCTTCACAAAATGAAAATGAAAGTGAAAATCAGACAACAGTTCATAAAGCTGAAGAAATTAGCAAGTTTTTGAGAGATACAAAAGGGCTACCAGGGGTTCAGGTTGAGGACTATTTTCCTGACTGTTCTACTTTCATTAATGATGTAAAAATTTTGATGAAAGAAGGTGCATTTGCTGATAAAGAGGTGTACCGTCTTAGGAAAATTGTGAGTAAAATCAAAAAGCAAAGCCTTAAAGATGGAAAACAAGATATGGTGTAATTCCTTTTTGATCGGAGTTTCAGTTTTGCTGACTGTTTCTTTTATTTTAAAAACATCATTAATTATGAGAGATTTTAAAATTGGAACTCTCAACTTAAATGGTGCTAGAGACAGTCAGAAGAGAATGTGTTTGTTTGAGTTCATCAAATTAAAGCGTATTGATGTTACTTTCATTCAAGAAACACATGGTGATTTAGTTAATGAGATAGACTGGAAAAAGGATTGGGATGGTCAAATTTTTATGAGTCACTTGTCCTCCAATAGTGGAGGCGTAGCTGTTTTGTTCTCAAAAGAATTATCACCAATTTATTGTGAAGTAGAGGAAGTAGTTAAAGGGCGCTTTTTAAAAGTGAAAGCAAAATTTGAGGGTGTTATAATGACTTTTTTAAATATTTATGCTCCTACGAAGGGGGCTGAAAGAGTTGTTTTTTTTGACACATTTAGTGCTGTCATTAAAGATGTAAGTTCAGAAGAATTATTATTCTTAGGTGGAGACTTTAATTGCACAGTAAATGAAAAATTGGACAGAAATCACTTGGAACCGCATATTGCCTCACAAAAAGCACTCACACAGTTAATAAGAATGTTTGACTTATGTGATGTTTGGAGGAACATACATAATAAGAATAGACAATATACTTGGGCACATAGTAGAGACAACCTAATTTCAATGGCACGACTTGATAGGTTTTATGTGTTTAATTTTCAAGTTAATTTTGTTAAAGATTGCAAAATAATCCCAGTTGGTTTTTCGGATCACTCTTCAGTCATTTGCAACATTTTTGTTAATTCTGTGAAGTTAAAGAGTGCTTATTGGCACTTCAATGCATCACTTTTAAATGATGAGAAATTTCTTGATGTTTTTTCTGCATTTTGGGGAAATTTTAAAGAACAAAAACAGCTTTATAGTTCATTACAGCAGTGGTGGGATTGTGGTAAAGTCCAGATTAAACAGTTATGTCAAGAGTACACTTTTAATGTTACTAAAGGAATGATTCAGTCAATGAAAGAGTTAGAAAATGAGATAGTAAATAATTTTAATATAACAGCTGTTACAGGGGATAGTGATGATTTTGAAACTAGCAAATCTAAAAAAGATTTGCTTGCAGATTTATTAGGTGTGAAAGCACAAGGTGCATTAATTCGTTCACGCTTTCAAAGTATTACACAAATGGATGCACCTTCTAAGTTTTTTTTCAGTTTAGAAAGTAAGAATGGTCAAAGTCGCATTATTCACTCGTTACGATCTAATACAGGAAAGTTACTTACTGAATCAAGTGAAATACGTAAACATGCTGTTAACTTTTATTCAGATCTATATAAATGTGAAGTGCTGCAAGGAGAAATTGAGGACTCTAGTTTTTTTAAGGATCTTCCAAGGATTGATGAAGAATCTAATACTATGCTTGAACATTCTTTGTCACAAAATGAATTGCACACAGCTATGATGAGTATGGAAAATGGGAAGAGTCCTGGTATTGATGGAATTCCTGTCGATTTTTATAAGATTTTATGGCCAGTGATTGGTGAAGATCTTTTTTTGGTTCTTAATGATAGTTTAAACAATGGCTTGCTGCCATTAAGTTGCAGAAGAGCTGTTATCGCTTTGTTACCAAAGAAGGGGGATCTTCAAAAAATAAGTAATTGGAGGCCAGTTTCTCTCTTGTGTGCTGATTATAAAATATTATCAAAAGCTCTAGCTACAAGGTTAAGCAAAGTAATGAGTCAAATAGTACATCCTGACCAAAATTATTGTGTACCGAATAGATTAATATTTGACAATATCTTTTTGGTTAGAGATGTTTTGGAAGTTGCAAAAATATTAGGTATTGATTGTGGTTTAATTTCTTTAGACCAAGAAAAAGCTTTTGACCGTGTAGAACATGCATATTTGAGGAAAGTTTTAGAGGTTTTTGGTTTTAATCCAGTTTTTATAAAAATGATTGAGGTTATGTACAGTAACATTCAGAGTGTACTCAAAGTCAATGGTGGTTTGAGTGCTCCTTTTGAAGTACGAAGGGGAGTCAGACAGGGGTGTGCTATGTCAGGAATGCTGTACACCCTGGCCATTGAGCCTCTACTTCATAAATTAAGGTCTGAGTTGAATGGGTTTTTTATACCTCACTGTAATGTTTCTTTGCACCTTTCTGCCTATGCTGATGATGTTATTGTTTTTATATCAAGTTTTGATGATGTTAAAAAAGTGGAATTTATTGTTAATGATTTTAAAAAAATCTCTTCTGCAAAAGTCAACTGGGGAAAGAGTGATGCCTTACTTTTGGGTGATTGGAGTGGGAACCCCCCCAATTTACCTGGGGGTTTGATCTGGAAGAGAGGTGGTTTAAAATACCTTGGAATTTTTTTAGGGGATGATGATTCTGGTCAAAAGAATTGGGATGGTATGTTTGAAAAGATTAAAGGACGGCTACAAAAATGGAAGTGGTTACTACCTCAATTATCTTATAGAGGACGTGCACTTATAATTAATAATCTGGTGGGATCCTCTATATGGCATAAACTTGCTTGTGTAGATCCACCTGTTGGACTTTTACCAAAGCTTCAAGGAGAGCTGGTGAATTTTTTCTGGGACAATTTGCATTGGACCCCTCAAAGTGTTCTTTTTCTGCCAAGAGATGAAGGAGGTCAAGGTGTAGTTAATCTTGTGAGCAGAGGAGCAACCTATCGATTGCAGTTCATTCAGAGACTACTGTTTGGACCTCAAAGTCTAGTATGGAGGCCTTTGGCACAAAGCATTTTATGTGGAGTGAATAGATTGGGACTTCATGCTGCACTTTTTTTAATGGATTATGCTTTCTTGGATTTGAATGGACTGCCATCTTTTTATAAAAGCCTTTTTAAAGTGTGGAGGCTTTTTAAACATCAATGGACAGAGTCAGCTACATCCCTTTTTTGGTTGCTTGAGGAGCCAGTGATTTTTGGGAGTCGTCTTGATGTGTCGGGAGATGATACTCCAGGCCTAAAAGATATACTTGTGTCTAAGAAAATGTTACAATTGAGAGATATTGTTGACAAAGCAGGATTTGGACTAAATGATGCTGAAAATGTTGCTGCACACATGGGGATAAGATCAGTAAGGTTTGTCAAAAAATTTCTGGATAAACTGAATGGGATTTTGAATGTAAAGGAAAAAACTTTGCTTGAGAACTATATCCGGGGTCTTTTTTCCCCTGATGTTAAGGATTGTTTTCCTGAAATCAGAATTGTACCTGATCTTGAGAATTTCAGGTCAAATAGTTCTCTGTTATGTTTGACTGAAAATGAGAATGTTGATTTTTGTACTGTTAAAGGAAAGGTGATATATAGAAGCATTGTGAAAATAATTAATAAACATATATTGAAAGATAAAGTAGATACAGTAT
This sequence comes from Cirrhinus mrigala, assembly GCA_036247105.1. Classification (NCBI taxonomy): domain Eukaryota; kingdom Metazoa; phylum Chordata; class Actinopteri; order Cypriniformes; family Cyprinidae; genus Cirrhinus; species Cirrhinus mrigala. Next base: position 553,091 of record CM070028.1, read on the forward strand.
GGAGAGATAAATTGGAAGTGGCAGAGGGAGTAAAACCAGAATGGAGAATATTATACAAACCACCATTGACTAAAAGGGGAGGGGACTTGCAGTGGAGAATATTACACGGTGCCATAGCTGTTAATGCATTTGTGTGTAAAATGAATCCTAATATAAATGATAAGTGTCCTTTTTGTTTAGAGAGAGAAACAATATTTCATTGTTTTGTTGATTGTAAACGACTTTCTCCACTTTTTGATCTTTTAACTTTTTTATTTTCATTATTTGGAGTTTTCTTCACAAAACAGTGTTTTATATTTGGTGTCAAATATAGTAGACTACAGAAATATAAATGTCAATTGATGAATTTTGTTGTTGGTCAAGCTAAATTGGCAATTTATATTTCCAGGAAAGATGAAATAGAACAGAGAAATGGAAAGCATATTGTATCAGTTTTTAAAAATATGATCAAATCAAGAGTTGCTGTTGATTTTAATTATTATAAATTGATGAATGCAATTGATGTTTTTAAGATTGAATGGTGCTGTGATGTTGGGTTGTGCTATGTATTTAATGATGAGTTGTTTTTTATTAATGAGTTGAGATAGTTATAAAGTTTTGTGTTAATTGTTAAAATAATTGTTAATAAAGAGATTGTAAAAATCAAAAATCTCTCTCTCTCTCTCTCTCTCTCTCTCTCTCTCTCTCTCTCTCTCTCTCTCTCTCTCTCTCTCTCTCTCTCTCTCTCTCTCTCTCTCTCTCTCTCTCTCTCTCTCTCTCTCTCTCTCGTTTCCGGTACGAGTGGACAGGTGTGTGAGGCTGAGCAGTTTGAGTGTGTGAAGTGAATGTGAGTACTTTTCTTTCTCTTTTCTTTTTTCTCTGCTTTGTAGGATTAGTTTAGCAATTGAGTGCTTTCGTGTTGTTATTGTTGAGTTGGGCCGTGTGTGCTGCTGTTGCTATAGGCAGCATGGCGGCCCCGCGATCGCAAAGTTTAAGCTCCCTCACACGGCGTCACGGAGTGAAAGTGGCGTCCGCGGTGACTGTAGAGGAATGTTGTTTGGCTGCAGGTGAACTGGTGGGACATGAGCATATATTGTCGGCCTCTAGAATGAACAGTGCCGTAGTAATCTTTCTTAGTTCAATCGAAAAAGCTAATGAGCTAGTTGAAACCGGCATTGTTGTGGGTGATAATTTTACTCCGGTACTCCCGCTTTCTATGCCGTCTAAGAAAGTGTTATTATCGAACGTTCCTCCGTTTGTCAGTGATGAAACTTTAGTAAATATTATGTCACGGTACGGCAAGGTTGTGTCACCGATTAAGATGATTCCAGTTGGGTGCAAGTCTCCGTTGCTGAAACATGTGGTGTCTTTTAGACGCTATCTGTTCATGATCTTAAAAGATGACGAAGAGATTGATTTATCACTTCGTCTCAAAGTAGAGGATTGTGACTATGTTATATATGTCACAACAGAGAAAATGAAATGTTTTAAGTGTGGAGAAACAACGCATTTAATTCGTTCTTGTCCTAATAAAGCTAATGATGATAGTGAGAAAAATGTGAATGAGATAGTTAAAGCGGGGTTATCTGGAGTTTCTGCGAGCGAAATTGTGAACACCGATAAGAATATCGAGGATACTGTATCTGAGAGAGTGAGTTTAAAATCTCAGGTAGTTGGCTCTGTTATTATGGCTGGTAAAAATAATCTTGCCAACATTGAAACACATGATCCTAGTGTACAGACAGAAATGCAGGAAGGTGATGATGAGACCAATATGCCACAGTCTCATCAATGTCTGGACAAAACTGAGACAGAAACAGAAAAAATTCAATTCAAAGTCCCGAACAAAAGGAAAAACATTGATTCTCCTCAAAATGCAAAGGCTATAAAGATGGACATTGGAAACACACATATTGAGGAAGACATAGAGAGTGATAGTGAATCTTCTGATTCCAGCATTTGTTTGTCTCAAAGTGATTTTACTAGCAGTGGCTATGAAGTTGATGATATTAAACTCTTTTTAAGAGCAACAAAAAATAGAAGGGGTGTGTGTGTAGCTGAATTTTTCCCAGACACAAGAAAATTTGTTGATAAAGTCAGGTTTTTTATGTCTGAAGGTCTGTTCACAAACAAAGAAATCTATCGGTTAAAGAAAATTGTGAGAAAGCTTTCATTAGAGGATAGAAATGTTGATAGTGGAAAGACCCAACATTAAAACCATGAAAGGATATGTGTGTTCACCTCTGATTTTGTTTATTTTTTTTCTTTCTTTTTCTTTCATTATTTGTGAGGTAAACATAGCAACAATCAATGTTAATGGATTGAGAGATATAAAAAAAAGAGCTGGTTTGTTTGAAGAAATTAAACTAAAGAAAATAGACATTGCTATGCTACAAGAGACGCATAGTGATATTAGAAATGCTTCTGAATGGGCAGTAGAGTGGAGTGGGCTCTCAATCTTGAGTCATAATACATCACTCAGTGGAGGGGTTGCTATCCTTTTTACAAAAACAATGTCTCCCCATACATATCAGATTGATGAAGTCATTAAAGGAAGACTCTTGAAAGTAAGGGTTACTTTTGAAAAGTGTACTTTTGTTCTGATTTGTGTATACGTCCCCACCTCTGCTGTTGCAATTCTGTACACAATATACTCTTAATATCACTGCTGAGACCTTTTTAAATGTAAGCACCTTGGAGGCTGATATCCTAAAACTGCAAGAATTGGCTGAATCAACTTGAACCCAAAATTATTTTGACACTTTAGCAAAAAAGAGGACACAGCTGAATGATTTACTGCAGGTTAAAACACAAGGAGCTTTGGTCAGATCACGATTCCAAAAATTAAATCACATGGATGCTCCCTCCAGTTTCTTTTTCAGTTTGGAAAGGAAAAATGGACAGAGTAGAGTTATCCATGCTCTACGTTCAGAGTCTGGCGAGCTTTTGTCTAACCCTAAAGAAATTAGAAAGAGAGCAATCAGTTTTTATGAAAAACTGTACATGAATGAACTCGGAGCAGAATATGAGAGAGAGGATGCCTTTTTTGATGATCTACCTCAATTATCAGAAGAGGACAATGCAAAAATCTCAGGTGCTCTTGGAGGAGCTGAAGTCTTCAAAGCACTTCAAGGAATGGAGTCAGGAAAAGCTCCAGGAGTTGATGGTCTACCAATTGAGTGGTATAAGACCTTCTGGGCTGTCCTGGAAGAGGACGTGTTAGAGGTGCTAAATGAAAGCTTGGCTGAGGGCCGGCTTCCTCTAAGCTGCCGGAGAGCAGTATTAACCCTCTTGCCCAAGAAAGGCGACCTCACTGATATAAGATGCTGGCGCCCCGTATCTCTGCTTTGTAGTGATTATAAACTGCTCTCTAAAGTTTTGGCAACCCGATTAGCAGAAGTAATGAATAAAGTTATCCATTCTGACCAAACCTATTGTGTTCCTGGCAGAACGATAATCGATAATATTTCGTTGGTTTGCGATATGCTAGAGGTCTCCAAGATGCTTAATTTGGATTGTGGTCTAATCTCTTTAGACCAGGAAAAAGCTTTTGATCGTGTGGAATATTGTTACCTTTGGAAAGTTTTAAAATCATTTGGCTTTTGTCCAAAGTTTATAGATCTCATAAAGGTTCTTTATTGTGATATTGAGAGTCTCATTAAAATCAATGGTGGTTTATGTGCTCCCGTTAAAGTGAATAGAGGTGTTCGACAGGGATGCTCACTATCTGGAATGCTTTATTCCTTAGCAATTGAGCCTCTTTTACAGCAATTTAGAGCTCAGTTAAAAGGTGTATGTTTGCCAAGTTGTAAAGATAATTTTATTTTATCAGCTTATGCTGATGATGTCCTCATAATGATAAATGATCAAGACGACATTGAAAAATTGTCGAAGATACTCTCCGATTTTAAGAAGATATCTTCTGCAAAAGTAAATTGGGGAAAAAGTGAAACTCTTTTAATAGGCAAATGGATGAGAGGAAAGCCAAAGTTACCAGAAGGTCTTCTTTGGGGAAGAACAGGCCTTAAATATCTAGGTGTTTTTTTTGGGAGATGATTCAACCATACAAATGAATTGGGAAAATATTGTTGAAAAAATTAAAGGTCGATTAGACAGATGGACATTTCTGACTCCAGCAATGTCGTATAGAGGTCGCATCCTAATAATTAATAACTTGGTTGCGTCCTCTTTATGGCATAAATTTGCATGTATTGACCCCCCCCCTTTCTTTTATTGAAGAAAGTTCAAGCTATCTTAGTTGATTTTTTTTGGGGGTAATATACATTGGATTCCTCAAAGTTTGCTCTTTTTATCTAAAGAGGAAGGTGGTCAAGGTTTAGTACACCTACAGAGCAGAGTGGCAACTTTTCGGCTCCAGCGTATTCAGAAACTGTTGGCTAGTTCTTCTGATGTGAAGTGGTGTGCTGTTGCTCATGTCATTCTACGCAAGTTTAAAGGTTTAGGACTTGATAAAAATCTTTTCCTCGTGAATTCCTTGGACATAGACTTTTCTGGATTACCAATTTTCTATAGGAACATTTTCAAAGTCTGGAATCTTTTTCACTTCAAACGAACAGAGGATCTGCAATCGCTTCATTGGTTATTAGAGGAACCCTTAATATATGGTGCACGACTGGATTTGTCTAGAAATGGTTCATTTCCAGGACTTAACAAAGCCCTCATTGATAACAGGATCCTAACCTTGGGTCTTTTATTGAAGGAAACAGGTCTTGAACTGAAAAACAATAGCACAATTGCTCAAAAGTTGGGCTTCAAGTTTGCCCGCATTATCACAAAGCTTTTATCAAAGTGGCAATCTACACTTGAACCAACTGAATTGACTTTGTTGTCTAGGTTTCGAGATGGACTTGTCAAACCCGACCCAGTGGATCCTTTTCCAAATTTACTCTTTGCTGTGAATGTAGAAAATTTTTCTGGAGTGTTTTTGGAGTCTGCAGTACTATGTATACTGATTTTTTTATCTTGTGTTGGAAAAAAACTATATAAATACTGTGTGTTTAGTTTTAATAAAAAGATGTTGGATGGGAAAGCTGACACCCCGTGGCGCTCTTTTTTTCAATTTGAGTGCAGACGTAAAACCTCAGTGGAGGTCACTCTATAAACCACCATTGATAATGAAAACTGGGGATTTGCAATGGAAAATCCTTTATGGAGCCATTGCGGTCAATTCCTTTGTATCTGTTATAAACCCTGAAAGTAGTGACAAATGTCCTTTTTGTAATGAAAGAGAAACTGTCTTCCATGCTTTTGCAAATTGTTACAGGCTAAAGCTTCTATTTTTGTCATTAAGCAATATTTTTGAAAGATGTGGTGAAAACTTTTCTGTAGAAATGTTTATTCTTGGTTTTAAATATGTTAGAGAGAAAAGATTTCATTGTCAGTTGTTAAATTTTATTATAGGTGAGGCTAAATTAGCAGTTTATCTGAGTAGAAGGAGAAAAATCGAAGATGATGTGGAACAAAATGTAGCTGAGCTCTTTTTTAATATGATACAGGCTAGAATCTTGATTGAGTTTAATTATTATAAGTTTATAGATGATCTTGATACTTTTGTTGATATTTGGTGTTGCAATAGTGCCCTGTGTTGTCTGTTTGAAAATGAGGTGGCTTTTTTCCTTTTGTGAATTTTATGTTGTGATTGATAAATGTTTATGATTGTATTTTAATTCTTGAAAAATGTATTAAAGTTTTTTGTAAAATTCAAATTCTCTCTCTCTCTCTCTCTCTCTCTCTCTCTCTCTCTCTCTCTCTCAAGTTCAAGTTCAAGTTGCTTTATTGGCATGACATTTGTGTTACAGTATTGCCAAAGCACAGAAAATAATTACACCCTCAAAGCAATAGAGGAGACAATAAAATTAATAATAAATGAGAGAAAATAAATAAATACATACATACTACATACTATAAAAATACAAAGCAACAGTAGACAGTATTTCTAATATTGATTATAATAATTACAAATACACAATGAAGAACATGTAAAATAAAGCAAACAAATACAATGAATTAACCATTTCGTATGGTGTGTATGGCGTATACATATTTTGCAGCTAGTTTGACTGCCATGTCATCCTCTCCTAGTATATAGTGTAGTTTCTCTGAGTCATTTAGAGATGAAAATGAACAATTCAAAGCTTCAAACTGTGAAAAGAATATTTGCCTTGTAGTGCTGTATTTGGGGCAGACAAGAAGAAAGTGTTTCTCATCCTCTATTTGAATCAAGTCACACTGTTTACATAGTCGCTGTTCTCTAGGAATCCAGGTTTTTTTATGTCTTCCTTTTTCTATTTCTAAGTCGTGGTCACTGAGTCGATATTTTGAAAGAATTTGTCTTTCTTTTAATTGTTTAATTGATAAGTAATCTGCCAATTTGGTAGTTCTGTTTAGGGCCGAATAACACTGGAGTTTGGTTTGAAGATCGAATTTGTTTTTTAATTTTTCATCATAATTATACTTCAGATTTTTGTCAATTTCTTTATGAATGTTAGGGTTGTGGTTGGAGTCCGACTGGTTTGGGTCTGCTTGATTTTCATTCATTAGTTTAACCACGAGTGCATTTAGAGGATGAGACACTGTGGGGGATTCATTGGCAAGAAAGGCTTTATATTGAATAGATTCAGTGTTGGATTGAGAGAGGTGATGCCAGAATTGAACAGCTCTTTTTTTTATTTCGATATGTAAGGGGTATAAGCCCAGTTCAGCCCTACAGGCATCATTAGAAGTGCCTCTGTTTACCCTTAGAATGTTTTTTGCAAATTCCATTTGTGTTCTTTCTATTAAACTTTTATCCCAATTTTCAAACTTTAATATTAGTCCCCAAATTTCACTCCCATATAGTAGAATTGGTTTAATGATTGCGTGATATAATTTAATCCATGTTCTAATTGGTAGTTTTAATTGGCCAAATCGTGATTTTATGGCATAAAATGCCCTCCGGGCCCTCTCATTCAAGGCCTTCGCAGCCAGACTGAAGCCCCCTGATGCCGAGATCTCAATGCCCAGGTAAGTGTAGCTGGTACTGTGCTCTAGGACTTCTCCTCCGTAACTGAACTGGTATCTGTTTCCCTGAGACCTGGCCTTCTTCTGGAACACCATGACTCTGGTTTTGTCCAGGTTTACTGTTAATGCCCATTCTTCACAATACTGTTCCAGCAGGGCCAGACTGTGCTGGAGACCCTCAGCTGTGGGGGACAGCAGAACCAGGTCATCCGCATACAGAAGGCATTTTACTTCAGAGTCGTGTAGAGCAAGGCCTGGGATGCCGTCAGAATGATCTAGAGCTTCTGCCAGCTCGTTGATGTAGATGTTAAACAGGGTTGGGCTCAGACTGCATCCCTGCCTCACTCCACGACCCTGCTGGAAGAACGCAGTTCTGAGATTCCCAATTTTGACCGCACATTTACTGTTTTTATACATGGATTGTATAACATCAAATGTTTTTCCACCAATGCCAATTTGTAATAATTTGTATAGTAAGCCATCATGCCATATAGAGTCGAAAGCTTTTTTGAAATCAACAAAACATGTAAATATTTTCCTTTGTTTTCCCTTTAGATTTTTGTTAATTAGAGTGTGGAGAGAATAGATGTGGTCGGATGTACGTTGTTTTGGTAAGAAGCCAATTTGTGATTTATTTAGAATGTTGTGTCTTGTAAGGAATTTTACTATGCGGCTGTTTATTATATTGCAGAAAAGCTTTGCTAAGTTACTTCCCACACAAATGCCACGGTAATTATTGGGGTCAAATTTGTCTCCTTTTTTATATATAGGTGTGATCAGTCCTTCAGACCAGGTCTCAGGAAAGTCACCAGACACTAAGATCAAATTGAACAATTTTATTAGGGCTTGAATTATGTAAGGGCTGCTGAGTTTGAGCATTTCATTACTAATGTTGTCTTGTCCACATGCCTTCTTTAATTTGAGGTTTTTAATGTGCTCGGTAATTTCTGATGTTGTTATAAACATATCCAATGGGTTTTGGTAATTTTTTATCGTTTTCTTTAAGTCTTCTAGTTTTCTCTTTGTTTTTGTTTGGGGCTGGTTGAGGTCTGGTTCAAATATTTGGTAAAGTGTTTTAAAGTAAGACCTCCAGACTGTGCCACACTGGAGTAATGTTTCTGATTTGGGGCTTTCAAATTTTTTAAAGACATTCCAGAAATTGTTTTGGTCTATCGATAAAATTGATGAAATCAATGAAGTTTCATAATATTGATCTCTTTTATTGCAAATTAGCTTTTTATAATGTTTCAAACAGTTTGAGTAGGCAAGCCGTAGTGTCTGATTGGCTGGTTCTTTATGCTTTTTGTTAGCAAGCTGTCGAAGGTCTTTTCTGAGACATTTGCATTCATTATCAAACCATGTATTCTTTTTAATTTTTGGTTTGTTTGTTCTGTGTTTTTGTTGTTTAATGTTAGATATAGCTGCCAAAGTTTGAAACATATAATTAAGATTGGATGTTGCTGAGTTTATTCCATTAGAATCTGGAGTGAAATCTGTGGACATAAAGTCATCCAGCATTTTTAGTAATACAGAGCTGCTCATGTTATCTTTGAATTTTTCAGCAATAGATTGGTTCCAACTAAGTTTTGGTTTTAAAGGGAAAAGTTTTTCATGTTTGAAGGGAGGAGTTTTGACCTTGTCATATGATTGTTTCAGGTAAAGTACCGTTTGGCAGTGGTCAGAAATGGGAAGTTGAGATCTAACTGTAAAGGCATTAATAACATTTGGGTCAATGTCTGTAATAGAATAATCAACAACACTGGCTCCTAATTTGGAGCAGTAAGTAAATCTACCAAAGGAATCTCCCCTGGTTCTGCCATTTATGATATACAGTCCTAGACCTTTACAAAGCTTTAACATCTGCTTCCCATTTATGTTGATTACATTGTCACAGCTGGTTCTTGGAGTAATGACTGGTGTTGACTGAGATACGATGTGCCCAAATATGTGACCATTATCTGTTGTATTTACATAATCAATTTCTCTCCCAGTCCTTGCATTTAGGTCACCACATATGATAATATTTCCTTTAGATTGAAAGTGTAAGATGTCTCTTTGTAGCTGGAGAAAGCACTCTTCTTGGTAATAGGGAGAATCATGAGGTGGGATATAAACAGCACAGAGGTAAAGATTATTCTGTGGCAATATGGATTTTACTTCAAGCCAAATCAGTGAGTTTTTAGTTTTGACCGTTTTAATCAGGTTTTTTAGGTGATCTTTGTACCATATAAGTATGCCACCTGAATCACGACCACATTTTATTTGGGAGTTTTTTAGTGATGGCACAGTGATTTCTCTGTATCCTCTTGGACAATGCAAGGTCTCATTACTCCGACACCATGTTTCATGAAATATAGCAATGTCTATATCTTTTATATTACTAAGTAAGTCTTGGTCTGCAGTCTTGTTCCCGAAAGTTGAAGACTGCAAACCCTGTATATTCCAACTGCTAATTCTAAACGATTTCATGGTGTAGTAAAGTGTGTGTATATATTACTCTTGTACATTATTTGACAAGTTTGGAGCAGATGACATTGAGTAGGTGTCTTATCTGATTGAGTTCAGCGGCTGCAGGGTTTTGTGGCTGTTGGACTGCTGCGGCGTAGCTGTCATGCTGTGATGGTGCTCTAGGTGTCGAATCCTGTCTGGTCCTTGGAGGAAGGTGGATGTTTCTTTGTGGCTGGGAGCTGCTCATGATGTGTACATTTCTATTTCCTGTTTTACCAAGTGCTGTGCTTTTCAGTACTCTTGCAAAAAGTTGTACTCCTTTCTTGTTGAGGTGTATGTAGTCATACATATGATGGGGCCTAATGTCTTTATGGTGAGCGAGGTGAACATTTGGAATGAGTGCACAGGTTCTGGAAAGTTCAACATTGTTTCCCTGAATCACGTGAAAAGGCACATCACTCCGTGGCAGTAACGTAGACAGGGTTATTTTAGCCTCTGGGAAGCATTCTGAGGTTCTGATGGCCACCTCTCTGAGCACAGAAGCCACGTTGCCCTTCGTTACATGCAAGTCATTTGTTCCTGTGTGGATTATGATATGTTTGTATGTTTCATTCAGATTTTTATCAGATAAGATCTGAAGAGCTTTATTTGTATTTGGGCACCACATTTTCTGTGCTTTCATTTTTGGAAATAATAGTTTCTCATTTACATATTTTCCATTGGAGTCGATGAGAATGAGAGCTTCTGTTTTGTTGGGGTTATCCGGAGCGGTGCTGTTGTCTTTGGTCTGTGGATCTGATGAAGAGTGAGGCTCATCAACTGCAGGTGATTGACGGTTGTCAGTTGGGATCTCTAGACAGGTCAAGTGTTTCACGTGAGATCCTTTGGAAGATGAATCTAGAAGCAGTTGTTCCTTCATGTTATTTATAAGTTCATCTTTCTTTTGAAGTTCTGATTTCAAGACAGACAATTCTTCCTGCATTTCTGCTTTAATTTCTGTGATTTGTCTTCTGAATGTTGATTTTAACTCTTTCAGCTCTTCTCTGGCTTCCTGAAGTTCCTTTGACATCTGTTCTTTGTTTTTCAGCAGGTATTCAGTCTCTTGTTTTAAATTCATCATGTCCTTTGTAAGCTGCTCCAAGTTGCTGTTGTCTTTCAAATGGGACATTATTAATTCTTTTAATTCCACCATGTCTATTTCCAGGAGTGAAAATTTCTCTTTCATTTTTGACATTGGAGATTGAATTAAGGCTGTTGCAGATATTGTCTTCTTTTTGATGTCATTTACGGGAGATGAGTTTGTATTTATATCTGTATGATCCTGTATGAGACTTGTATTAAGCTGTGTCTGTTGTTTAATTTGTATAAAGTCAACTGTAAATGCTTGGAGGGCAGGCTCCGAGCCTTGGATCATGACAGTGCCGTTGTGGTATAAGTTCAGAGATAAAATTCTTGATTCTTCGTTCCCCTCAGCATCTTCAAATACCAGGATCTGTCTGCCTTTGCAGATGCCTCTTTTTGTGGTAAAGGAGAAGTGTTGGCAGAAAGCAGTATGCCATAAGGAGCTGTTTTCAGTGTAGAAAAGCAGGTTGGTCATTGTACTGCGGTCATAGTCAGCAAACAGTGTTTCAGGATTGTCCTTAATCTGTTTCTGCCTGTGGAGCTGTTTAGAATGTTCAGAGCTCTTCTGAGGGTACACAAACGGGCGGGGCCTGCATGCTGCAGTGGTCATCGCTGGTTTTAGAATGTAAACAAATAACTGAAAAAACTGTCTCTTTGTTTGTTTTTGAGAGTTCCTCTGTGGACTATATACAAATATTGATCAAAATGTCCATAATATTAAACTATTGATCAAAATCAGTGCATAGAAAGTAAAACAAGACCAGAATGACCATCCTCATGGACACTGCCATATGAAAAATCATCTAAAATATTCATATAATATAAGGTTCTGTCCTTACTTTCTGGGTCTCTTCTTTTTATTTATCTCTTCCTTATTTGTTAATGCTTGATGTTTGATATCCTCCGTTTAGTTTTTAACTGAGGTTTTAGTTTGTGGATAACTTCATACAGGCCTTGGTCTGGCAGGGTCTCAGTTTGAGAGGTCGTCTTCTCTCTGTGGCAGTTGTGTAGCCCTTTTGTTTGCTCTCAGCGTGTTGTCTTCAGCTGTTTTTCTTGGTTGATTTAAACTCTTCTTGTGGATAATATGGGTTGTAGGAAGTTTTCTTGTTTTAAATTTGTCAGAACTGAATGTCTGTCTTATTTAAAAACAACAATAAAAGTAAAATAATCAGGAGCTCATATTGCTGCTGCTGCTGCTTCTTCTTCTCTCTCTCTCTCTATATATGCACGCACGCACGCACTCATCATCTTGTAAAAAAGGATCACGTCTTAGAGCTAGGTCAGAGCCAGAGGACTTCATCTAGATCAGCAAAAAAACCCTTTTGGTGTGGTAATCTTGCAGTTATACCCAAGAATATATTGAAATGACCAAAATAGTGTGTATTTAAAAAATATAGTGTAAAACAAACAATTCTTCTTTTGAACTGATTTTGATGGCCACTGAGAATCTGCTCAAATTTGGCTGAACTCCTGTGTTCTGCCTCTGTCATCCCATGCACAAGAACATGGTCTATAACAGTAACTCTAATTTCAACTGAAAAGACTGTTCTTGGTTTTGCTCTTCCTCATCCTTCTCTTCCTTCACCTCGTATTCGCACTCTTCTGTACCTCTCTGATTGACAGATGCACCCGTGCCATCTGTGCACATTGAACTGGCTTATGTTTTTTTTTTTTTTATATTTAAATATTTAGAAACAAGTGTGAAGAATGTTGAAAGATTGTGTGTAAACGATGATAGCCGTGTTGTAGTTGTGCTTAACTTTTGCTTTCTTGTGTTTAGGGTTTTGCATCACAAGTTCATCAAAGAGCAAACTAGTTTTTTTTAAATGAGAATTTGTTTAGAGTTTTGTGAAAAGAGTGCATGAGATCTGCAAACAGTGTCTAAACTGCTTAAACTTGTTTAAGGTTTTGCAGAAAGAGTGATTTTATTTGAGAAATTTGTTTAGGCTATTGAGAATTTGGTTCAGAAAATGAGGTTTAGCGTTTTAAAAAATGTGGAAAAACTGTAGGTAGTAGACCAGTATTGCCCGAATTACCACAATGAAACTTTACATGCCAGCATGTGATTTGCATGTGCTGCAGCATCATGAATGTCCCTTTTTGGAAAATCATTTTGCATAAAGTAAAATGACTGTCAAATATTTAGAAATATATAGCACACTTTGTAAATTCTGTCTAATTATGAAATGCTATAAAGACTGCAATAAATTGTTGGCAGCGAATTACAATGATCATAGTGTGTTTGGAAATATGATTATCATAATATGAATATATTGATCTTGTGATGTCAAAGAATGTTATCTTCCTTAACTCATGATAAATGGCTTATAACAATTTTTAATGGTGCACCATAGATAATTTAGTGACTTATGGCAATTTAGTGACTTTAATCTGCACTCTTACCTTTTTGAAGTACTTCTGTGCACATTTCTTTGTGTGTCATTTTCCCAAATGACTTTAAGCCATTTGCACAGCTTATTGTTGGTGGTTGCAAATAGATCCAGTACAAAAAAAGCATTTATTATAGCATCCCTTCCTCCAGCTTGTTGCCAGAGGTCTTTGTTTTTTTTTATATCCTCCCATTAAGGCAAAATATTAAAAGGAAAAAAAATGCAAAACATTCTTCTTCTAAATCCCTTTAAATGGGCTATTTAAACTAGTATGATACGCTGCCTCCTGCAGGAGTGGGGATTACTCATTTTAATACGGGAAAGAACAACATATTTTTTTGTTTGTTTTTTTTGGGGGCTCTTTGACTATTGTACAAAGTATGGGTCCAACAGATAAGGTTTAGATCTAGGATGCTGGTTCTTACACTAGGTCTTACTAGATCTCTCTCTGTCAGGAGATGATTTTGTGATTTTAGCAATAAATGTTTTATTCTGTTAGATCCAAAGAATCTTTGAACCTCTAGGATTAAAACCACCAATTGCTAAATATTCCAGTGGGTGTGAGTAAAAGACAACATTTTCATTTGGATGGAGTGCTACATGTGTTTCAATTAACAGTTGTAAATCAATACAATGTGTTCTGCTAAACCAAAAATGGGAAAGTCAATTTCAAATACTTCTCTAGGCACCAAGTAACAAGACACAACCCTTAGATTTGGGCTGTAGGACTTTACAGGTTATTTTATACCAAGTTTTCTGCATTACCTGTAAACTCATCCTCTAGAGCAGGAGTAGGGTTCACAAACCCCTGGTGGTTCGTGAGGAAACTGCAGAGGTACATGAGTTGGTAGGCAGAATGCCTATGAGTGTCTACCATTAACAAATAATTAATAATAAAAAAAAGTTAAATTAGAAATGTTTTGCAAAGAAATATAAAAAATATCACGTTAATAAAAAGTGATGTAAATGTAAAATCTTAAATAAACATAATTCTCTTTTTGGAAAACCCTGTAATAAAAAAGGATAAAATAGAAAAAAAGAATTCCTGTGGGGGAAAAAAATGAATACTTACATTGTAAATTACAGTAATAATTGTAAAAATTGAGTATAATAATAACAATAGCTATGTAAAAACCACTGAATTTAAATCTGATAAAAAAAAAAAAAAAATTAAAGTTAAACACGCAAATGTGCCATTGAATTACATACAATCCAAGGTACTTCAAGTAAATCATTTAGGTCAAAGGGTTTTGGTTGACAAAAAAGTCAGAACCTTTGCTCTAGAAGGCAGTGCACCATGTGGAGGCTTTGCAAATTTCCTTCAATACACTATATGGACAAAAGTATTGGGACACCCATTGAACAGGTTTGACTACTTTAGTCACTTCCATGAGTACAAATCTTAATTTTTTGATCATTTAATGATAATGTAGGGAACTGTGTGCTTATAATTTTATATCAACAGTTTGGACAGGACCACTTTCTGTTCTAACATGATATGACATTATAACATGACTGTCGTAACAATGCCTCTGGGTAAAAGGCAAGGTTCAAAAGGAAATGATTGATTCAGTCAGTGTGGAAGAACTTGACTGGTCTGCCGAAGGCACAGTCCTAATCCCAGCTGAACACTTCTGGTATGACTTTAAATGCAGACCTTGAGCCAAAAACTCATTACCAGACACCAATGACTCTTACATACACTATATGGACAAACGTATTGGGATACCCATGTCTTTAGAACACTAAAGTGTCTTTAGAGCACTTCCAAAACTATGGTAACAAAGATGGAATCATAATTCATGTATTTAAAAGTTGTATTTCAATTTCTGTTGCAACAGTTGTGGAAGTGTCTAAAATGACTGTACCCACATGTACAAGTCATTGATATTTGGTGATGAGTTTTTGGCTTAATATCTACATTTTAAAGTCACTCCAGAGGTGTTTAGCTAGGATTAGGACTTTCCTTTCTGAACTGTTTGTTTAAAAAAAAAAACTAAATCCAAATGCTTTATGATAATAATAAGACAAAAATATAGCGATTTGTGTCTGCTTACTTTAATAACTCCATAAACCCGATCACTTTTTGATCTGAGCTTAACCCCAAAAAGTGCTTGTAATCGAATGATTTTTTTTAAAATAAGCATTAGATGAATTGATTATCAGAATAATTCTAGTACACAAATGGTTTTCTTTTTCCAAATGTCCCAATTGATTCTCAGTTATTCATTTTAGGCCTGATGAAAGTGAAAGAAGAAAGACAAGATCCGAATGAGGTAGAGGAGAAACATCAGTGTCAGAAAGATCATGATGTGAGTTCCAGCAATCAAATAACAGACGTCAAATGGCCTTTCAGCTGCTCTCAGTGTGGAAACACTTTCAAACAGAAAAGAAGCCTTGTGAAACACATGAGAATGCATCATGGGGAAAAGCCTTTCACCTGTATTCAGTGCGGAAACACTTTCACGTTTAACGAAAACCCTAAGTATCACATGTTAATTCATGCTGGAATAAAGCCTTTCAGCTGCTCTCAGTGTGGAAAGTTTTACAAAGAAAGTACAGCTTAAGGATCATTCAGTAACTCACACTTTAGAAAAGCCTTTCGACTGCTCTCAGTGTGGAAGCTCTTTCACGCGTAAAAGGAAGCCTCAAGACTCACATGTTAATTCATGCTGGAATAAAGCCTTTTACCTGCTCTCAGTGTGGAAAGCGCTTCACAAATAAAAAGCACCTTAAGGATCATTTTCTAACTCACACTTTGGAAAAGCCTTTCAGCTGCTCTCAGTGTGGAAAAAGCTTTGCACAGAAAGGACACCTTAAGGATCATTTGGTAACTCACTCTTCAGAAAAGCCTTTCGTCTGCTCTCAGTGTGGAAAATCTTTCACTCGTAAAGGATACCTTGAGAGACACCTGTTAATTCATGCTGGGATAAAGCCTTTCAGCTGCTCTCATTGTGAAAAGTCTTTTACACGTAAAGAATACCTTGAGGCTCACATGTTAAGTCATACTGGGATATAGCCCTTCAGCTGATCTCAGTGTGGATGGAGTTTACATTTATTAATTTAGCAGACATTCTTATCCAAAGTGACTTACA
The DNA here is from genome assembly GCA_036247105.1 of Cirrhinus mrigala. Lineage (NCBI taxonomy): Eukaryota > Metazoa > Chordata > Actinopteri > Cypriniformes > Cyprinidae > Cirrhinus > Cirrhinus mrigala. The sequence continues at coordinate 569,145 of CM070028.1, forward strand.
ATTGGACCTTAAAGAGCCAAATAAGGGTCATATCACCCTGTACCCCAAGACTGGTTGCCCACTGAAGCTAAGCAGGGTTGAGCCTGGATGGGAGACCTGCTGGGAAAATTAGGTTGCTACTGGAAGAGGTGCTAGTGAGGCCAGTAGGGGATGCTCACCCTATGGTCTGTGTGGGTCCAAATGCCCCAGTGTAGAGGTGTGGGCACTATACTGTCAAAAAGCACCATCCTACGGATGAGACATCAAACAGAGATCCTCTGTGGTCATTAAAAATCCCAGGATGTCTTTCAAAAAGAGTAGAGGCATCCTAACCAAATTCGCCCATTGGCCTCTAAGTATCATGTCCTCCCAACAATCCATTGTTCAAAGAAGTACAAGTTAGACAGGGAAAGATTCAAGGAAAGAGATATTTTTAGGATGAAGTAAAATAGTGATGCAAGAGATTGGTATTCAGCTGTCACTTGAAAATTGTCAGGGAATCAGCATTCTGAATTGGGGTTGAAAGATCATTCCACCACCCAGGACCTGTGAATGAAAATGTTATGGAAAAGGATTTTGAGCCTTTTTATGATGGTACCATGAGATGTCACTCGTAGATCTCTGGGCCCGTATTCACAAAACATTTCATCTTACCACTAAGAATTCTCCTAAATCGTTTTAAGTTAAGAGTTTTCTCTTAAAACCTATTAACAAAGCTGCTGAGACAAACTTTTACTAAGGAATGGAGAGAATTCTTAAGCTAAGAGTAAGGGTGGGGTTGACCTTGTTGCTATGGATGATGTCAGCATGCTAATTAACTATGCAAACAGTGATTGTGTAACAGAAGGGCGGGAGACAAGCGGATCCATGTGCAAACTTTTATTATATGGACGAGACATAGACATGGTCAAAGGCAGGCAGGGTCGAACAACAGCAGACGGGTACATAGACAGCAAGACGAAGAGTAATCCTTAAACGAGCGAGGGTCAATCCAGCGGCTAACGTTATCCGTACGAGGGCTAGGCAGGAGAATGGTCAGACAGGCGATAGATCCGATAGGCAGGCAACTAGACAGACTAAACGAAACAACAAGGCAAAACAAGAAAAACTAGACACAGGGAAACTTGGAGAAACGCTTTGTATGACAGTAGATACTAATCAATACTCGGCGGTGAGTGACTGGAAGACCGGGGCTTTTATACAGTCTGTGATTGGACGGGGGTGAAGTGCAATGGCTGATGGGGAGTGGAGTCTGGGGTGTTGTGCAACAGTCAATGTGTGTAAGGAAGGTGAGAGTGACATCTGGTGGTGAGCGGTCCGCAGCTCACCGACCAGATCCGTAACAGATTGGATGATAGGGGAGGGGTCTCTGTCAGAGATTTGTTCATAGAAATATTGTAGAGCGCAATATAATGTTGCCATATTCAAATAAAGATTTTAAAATGCAGGCTAAGTGTCACTAATTAAAGTATATGTTCAGCCTTTTACATGTGTGCTTCTCATAAACAATCAGTTGATATGCATACAAACAGCTTTTTAATTAACACATTTGTATAAACTTGTTAAATCATCTAAACCAACAACTTGTATGCTAGACCCTATTCCATCTAGGCTACTAAAAGACTTGCTTCCAGATCTCATAGATCCTCTTCTGAATATTATTAATTCATCACTGTCATTAGGATACGTCCCCAAAACCTTCAAACTGGCTGCTATTAAGCCTCTCATTAAAAAACCACAACTTGACCCCAAAGAATTAACTAATTACAGACCTATCTCGAATCTCCCATTTCTTTCAAAGATATTAGAAAAGGTTGTTTCCTCACAACTGTCTTCCTTCCTACAGAAATATGATATCTGTGAGGATTTCCAGTCAGGTTTTAGACCGTACCATAGTACTGAGACTGCTCTTATTAGAGTTACAAATGATCTACTCTTGTCATCCGATCATGGTTGTATCTCTCTGTTAGTACTACTGGATCTTAGTGCTGCGTTTGATACTGTTGACCACAACATTCTCTTGAATAGACTTGAGAATTATGTTAGCATTAGTGGTAGTGCATTGGCATGGTTCAAATCGTATCTATCTGACCGCCATCAATTCGTGGCAGTAAATGAAGAGGTATCATATCGATCACAAGTGCAGTATGGAGTACCGCAAGGCTCAGTACTAAGGCCATTACTCTTTACGCTTTACATGTTACCCTTGGGTGATATCATCAGGAAATATGGTGTTAGCTTTCACTGTTACGCTGATGATACCCAGCTCTATATTTCTTCGCGGCCCGGCGAAACGTACCAATTTGAAAAACTAATGGATTGTGTAGTTGAGTTAAAAAATTGGATAAGTAATTTCTTACTGCTAAACTGAAAAAACAGAGGTGTTAATTATAAAACCTCAGCGTGTAATAACCTAAAACACTGTCTAATACTTGATGGCTGTTCTGTCAGTTCTTCTTCATCAGTTAGGAACCTAGGTGTGCTATTTGATGGTAATCTTTCCTTTGAAAACCACATCTCTAGTATTTGCAAAACTGCATTTTTCCATCTCAAAAATATATCTAAACTACGACCTATGCTCTCAATGTCAAATGCTGAAACATTAGTTCATGCGTTTATGACCTCAAAGTTAAAGATTATTGTAATGCTTTATTGGGTGGTTGTTCTGCTCGCTTAATAAACAAACTCCAGATGGTCCAAAATGCAGCAGCTAGAGTTCTTACTAGAACCAAAAAATATGATCATATTAGCCCGGTTCTGTCTACACTGCACTGGCTCCCTATTAAACATCGTATAGATTTTAAAATCTTGCTAATTACTTACAAAGCCCTGAATGGTTTAGCTCCGCAGTACCTGAGCGAGCTCCTAACGCATTATAGTCCCTCAAGTCCGCTGCGTTCTCAAAACTCTGGCAATTTGATAATACCGAGAATATCAAAATCAACCACTGGCGGAAGATCATTTTCTTATTTAGCGCCCAAACTCTGGAACAATCTACCCTACAATGTTCGGGACGCAGACACACTCTGTCAGTTTAAATCTAGATTAAAGACCCATCTCTTTAACCTTGCTTACACATAACACATCAACATATTCTTATAATTCAGATCCGTTAAAGGATTGTTAGGCTGCACTAATTAGGTCAACCGGAACCGGGAACACTTCCCATAACACCCGATGTACTCAGTGCATCGTCAGAAGAATGGCATCTACGCTAATATTAGTCTGTTTCTCTCTTATTCCAAGGTCACATTAACCACCAGATCCAGTTCGTATCCAGATCAGATGGTCACTGCAGTCCCCCGGATCCAGTCCGAACCCAGCCCAGATGGTGGATCAGCACCTAGAGACGACCTCTACAGCCCTGAATGTCAGCGGAGTCCACATCAACTAGATGAGCCCCAGAGACGGATCCACAGTGAAGACCACATCACCTAGACGGCTGTCGGCACAAGACCACGGGAACTTTTGGCCAGAGGAGAACTGGCCCCCCGACTGAGCCTGGTTTCTCCCAAGGTTTTTTTTCTCCATTAGTCACCGATGGAATTTTGGTTCCTTGCCGCTGTCGCCTCTGGCTTGCTTAGTTGGGGACACTTTCTCTTAACACAATATTGTATTTTATTTTATTGTTTTGATTAACCACTTTTACCTGAAAATTGAGTGTTTACTGTTGCCTTTGGCATTGTTGATGTACTGTTTCCTATTTAATAATGTACAGCCGCCTTGTCACAATTCTGTATTGTTAAAGGCGGTATATAAATAAAGGTGACTTGACTTGACTTGACTTGAATAGAAAAATCATGGCTGATAGTGAGACATGCAAATGTAAAAGAAAACCAAACTGTACGCAAGAGCAGCTTGCCCAACTTGTTAATGAAAACAAGGATATAATCCAAGGACAATTTGGAGTTGGTATAACTTCCAAAACCAAAAAAGAAAATGGCGTGGGAAAACATATGTGTGCAAAAAAATGTAGAGTGTTTCTAAAAAGTTCTGAGGCAGATTGCCAGCAACAGCCATTTTAGGATAATTGGGATTTGGTCTTAGTGACTTAGGCATCCTCTTCACTACCCCTAACCTTTCACAGATTTAGGATCTAGTTTTGGTGCTAAAATGCTTGGTGAAATACTCTACTCTAGCAAAAATTTAGGAGTCCTAAATTAAAGACTGACACGCCCACTATTTTTAAGATTTTCTCCTAATTTAGCAAGTTATGAGCTACTTTTAGCCTTAAGATGTTTTGAGAATATGGGCCCAGGCTTCTGCAGTGAATGTAGATTCTCAAGCAGGAGTGGAAGTAGGAGGGTGCTGAGCATATACGCATGTCTTGAACTTGATGCAAGCCACAATCAGCAACCAGTGCAGGGAGATGAGGAGCGGTGTGACATGGACTCTTTTGGGCTCGTTGAAGACAAAGTCATGCCACTGCAATCTGAATCAGAGGTTTGTAGAGGTTTGATTGTGCAAGATGGAAGACCAGCCAGAAGAGCATTTCCTAGAAATGGCAAAGGCCTGGACAAGAAGTTGTGCAGCATGCTCCATTAGGAAGGGCCTGATCTTTCTGATGTTGGTTCACGTTTAAAAGAGGATTTGATCGTCATATGAGAATTCACACCAAAGAGATGGCCTCACCAGAAAATTCATACAAATTAAAGCCTCATGTCTGTCCTGTTTGTGGAAGGATATTTCTACAGATTTTGAAAGCATGGAAAATTGTGAACTGTGTAGAGATAGATATTGTTATGGTTTTAAACGCATTACTGCTTTATTACTGCTGATCCATCTGGTATTTTTATTGGTTCTTTTTGTCATTTAAAAACAAACTCTCAGTCCCTTTGCCTCAGTTCCATACAAAAAATAAAACTATGAAATATGTTCAAGCTCTCTGAACAATTAGTTTCTTGTTCTGTTTACATGTAACCCACTGCTATACAAATAAATGTGCTGTATAAATTCAAATGTGTGTATTATTTTTCTGTGCACTGTATACACAGTAAACCTTTACCTACCATTGAAATCAACCAGTGAACACACCCATGTGGGACCCAAATTAGTTGCACTTTGTCTGTCAGGGTTGTCCCATAAAAGACCACAACACCTGCTGAGAATCCCTTATTTGCTGCTGTTTAAAGGGGAGGTTGATTGTGGTTTCACCCGATCATAATGAATTCACTGTTAACTACGTACTAAACTCAGCTCATGATTTATGTTATACTTTCTATCAAATACACATGTACTAACACAGTGAGTATTCAACCTGGTTATGCTGTGTGTATTTTCAAGAAGTCAGAGAGCGGAGGTGCAGGATCATCATAGCTGTATCTGGATGGAGAGTGAACTCTTTCCAGGTTGAGCATTTCTTTAGGAATTGTTCTACAAATGTCTTTGTGGGTTTTGAGTTTTTATTTTTTATTAATCTATAACTCACAATGGGGTGAGTGTTTAAAGGGAAAGAGAAGAACATAAAACAGACAAGATAAGTCATTAGTGTATTTAGCATTTTCTACACTTGAGGAGGGTCAACTAATCCTTTGCCACCCAATAATGTTTATGACAAAGCTGAAGACATCAAATAATTTATGCATTAACTATCAAACATGTAGTTAAGGCTGCCGTCATTCATCCATGAATCCGTATGACTCCAGCTTTAGTTAAGGATAGCTCTTTTATTAGTTCATAATCAACACCTTGAATAATATACACATAATTATGTGATGAATTAAGTATTAATTTAGGCATTAGTACATGATTATTCATGTACCCTTACTGTAATGTGTTACCGTAGTATTACATTTATTAAAAATACATAAATAAATTTTAGACTCGTATTTTATCAACACCAACAGTCTTCATGACTGAGGATTAGAAGAGAAAATGAGAGAAGTCCAATCTTTCAGTAAAAATCACACAAGGTTCCCTAATGGTTAAGGGCCATTCCACCCAATAGTTGATATACAAAAATTGTTTAATCTTTTTTTTTTTTTTTTAAAGCCCACCTATCATGCAAAATCCACTTTTACATGGTGTTTGGACATAAATGTGTGTTGACAGTGTGTGAACACAACCATCCTGCAATGATAAAAATATCCACCAACTCCTCTTTTTTTTTAATCACCTATAAACCAAATCTGTCTAACTAGGCCTGCCATGTTGATTCTCTACGCAATATGTCGCTTAGGTCAGGGTTGATTGACAGCACAGCACTTTCAGCCCTCAGCGGTTGTATGCGAAAAGCAAAAAGCAAATGTTTTTTTAACAACCAGTCTGACAAATCTTTTCAGTTTCGCAAAGCGAAAACATGGCCGCCTAGAAAGATTTGAGCATTACTTCACATGCCAGGAGCAGCTGCTGTTGCACAAAAGGACAAATGTGGTGGCGTTGTTTTGAAAACCAGTGTAAACAAACAGAAGAAGAGTATTCCAAAAAAGAAGATGATGCGCTGGTTATTCTCACATGTTCTTAATATAATTTCTATTAATTCTCCACTGAATTTTGTGATCTGGAGGAGAACACGTATTCAAAAAAAAAAAAAATAGATTGAAACATTTTTCTACACATGAAATATGAAAGCAAACATATAACATTTGATTATCTTATCTTTCTGTATATTTAGCAGCAGGTGATGTTATACAAGATAAATATCTGAGGAAAAATGCATTGTTGGTCAACGCCACCAGGTGTGAATTAGCAGAAGGCGAACAATTGTGAACAAATGAAACAAATCACTCATCAACGTAGTCTATATCAACAACAAAAATATACCTTGAGTCCATATAGTGGTTATTTTGGGAAAATCTCTGGTATTTTGCACAGTAGGATTACAGGTGCTGGTCATTAGAATTTCTTCAAAAAGTTGATTTATTTCACTAATTCCATTCAAGAAGTAAAACTTGTATGTATACATTCATTCCACACAGACTGATATATTTCAAGTGTTTATTTCTTTTAATTTTGATTATTATAACTGACAACTAATGAAAACCCCAAATTCAGTATCTCAGAAAATTAGAATATTTAAGACCAATACAAAGAAAGGATTTTTAGAAATCTTGGCCAACTGAAAAGTATGAACATGAAAAGTATGAGCATGTACTGCACTCAAGACTTAGTTGGGGCTCCTTTTGCCTGAATTACTGCAGCAATGCGGCGTGGCATGGAGTCGATCAGTCTGTGGCACTGCTCAGGTGTTATGAGAGCCCAGGTTGCTCTGATAGTGGCCTTCAGCTCTTCTGCATTGTTGGGTCTGGCATATCGCATCTTCCTCTTCACAATATCCCATAGATTTTCTATGGGGTTAAGTTCAGGCGAGTTTGCTGTCCAATTAAGAACAGGGATACCATGGTCCTTAAACCAGGTACTGGTAGCTTTGGCACTGTGTGCAGGTGCCAAGTCCTGTTGGAAAATGAAATCTGCATCTCCATAAAGTTGGTCAGCAGCAGGAAGCATGAAGTGCTCTAAAACGTCCTGGTATACAGCTGCATTGACCTTGGACCTCAGAAGTTGTATAATACATCTACAATGCTAATATACACCCATTTCTAATGGATGAAGCCTTGGCCTGGAAGAGAGGTCGTCAGGTGGTCTCCAGCCTTCACTGGGTGTTTCGACCCTTAACCACAACACCCTCCAGTTGACTGGTCAGTAGTGACTGGCTAGGTCACTGCCCCTCTCCACCAGGCTTCCAGCTTATGCCCTTTCTCTTATGCCAGAGCCAACAGGAGGCTCTCTCTGCCGCTTCTCCCAGCCTACGAACGGCTGCTTTCCTCAAGTGGCCTCTCAGTCCAACCTTTGTCATCAGATTCCACGCAGATTGAGCTGGGAATCCTCGACAACCGACTTCCACAGTCATCAGCCATGTTGTCCACCCCTTGTCCTGGCAGTCTTGGACAACACAGTGGACCAACACCAGCAGATGACATGGCACCCCAAACCATCACTGACTGTGGAAACTTTACACTGGACCTCAAGCAACGTGGATTCTGTGCCTCTCCTCTCTTCCTCCAGACTCTGGGAGCCTGATTTCCAATGGAAATGCAAAATTTCCTTTCATCAGAGAACATAACTTTGGACCACTCAGCAGCAGTCCAGTCCTTTTTGTCTTTAGCCCAGGCGAGACGCTTCTGACACTGTCTGTTGTTCAAGAGTGGCTTGAAACAAAGAAATGCGACAGCTGAAACCCATGTCTTGCATACGTCTGTGCGTAGTGGTTCTTGAAGCACTGACTCCAGCTGCAGTCCACTCTTTGTGAATCTCCCCCACATTTTTGAATGGGTTTTGTTTCACAATTCTCTCCAGGGTGCGGTTATCCTTATTGCTTGTACACTTTTTTCTACCACATCTTTTCCTTTCCTTCACCTCTCTATTAATGTGCTTGGACACAGAGCTCTGTCAACAGCCAGCCTCTTTTGCAATGACCTTTTGTGTCTTGCCCTCCTTGTGCAAGGTGTCAATGGTGGTCTTTTGGACAACTGTCAAATCAGCAGTCTTCCCCATGATTGTGTAGCCTACAGAACTAGACTGAGAGACCATTTAAAGGCCTTTGTAGGTGTTTTGAGTTAATTAGCTGGTTAGAGTGTGGCACCAGGTGTCTTCAATACTGAACCTTTTCACAATATTCTAATTTTCTGATATACTGAATTTGGGGTTTTCATTAGTTGTCAGTTATAATCATCAAAATTAAAAGAAATAAACACTTGAAATATATCAGTCTGTGTGGAATGAATGCGTGCATTATACAAGTTTCACTTCTTGAATGGAGTTTAAATTCATTAAATATATCAACTTTTTGAAGATATTCTAATTATATGACCAGCACCTGTATACAAAATATATGCTAATATAAACTTAAATTCAGTGGCCTATATAAAATTGCAAAAAAAAAAATATCTTTCTATCAGTACTTTTTACTTAAGTACATGAAAGTCGAGTAGTGTTGTACTTTCACTCAAGTAAAATTGAAAAAGGAGTACTTTTACTTGAGTAATATTTTATTATACATTCTCTGCACTTCTACTGAAGTACTTGATTTGTGTACTTAGTCACCACTTTGACTATAATTGAATAAATTAATGTAGAATACATGAATGAATAAATGACTTTAAAAGAAAGAAAGTAATACACAACACAAATGTATGGTTGCTTTCTTGAAGCAAAACACACAAAGGCTGCATTGAGGATCCTCAGATTCTTCAATTATTCACAAATATCATATATGCATTGGACGCAAATTGGATGTGCATTTTTTTTTAAAAAAGAATTTGTTTCCTCTCACACAATGACCTAGATTACAAAGTTGGATTAAAAGGTGACAATTTCTTTGTAATGATTACATAGTAAACTGTTAGGAGTATAAGTCAGTGACTTAAAAAGTGATCTTTAATTAATATCCTTGCATATATGACAGAATTTAGAAAATATTAAATATATTAACTTCTGTTCTGTTTAAATGAGTATTATTATTAGCTGGTGTGATGCATGTTATTTAAAATTGATGTGGGTAAAGCTAAAGCATTACTTATTGATTTCAGAAAGAAGGGTCAGAGAATGGATCTCTTTATTTCCATCTGAACTGGATGGGTTTGGGTGTGAACAGCATTACTACAGGTGATAGAAACATGATGCAAAAGATGATTAGAAAGACTGGTTCTGGAACAGATTTTACTGAAGACTTCAAGTCGCTGTTGAAAAGAGAACAAGAGTTACATGAGAAAAGTCATTTACCTTGAAGGTCATCCAGTATAAAATGATTTCATGGATTACAAGGTTCTCTACTGATAACTAACTCATTCTAACTCATAAAAGGTCTTTTGCAGGGGTCTCCAAACACAGTTCTGGAGGGCAACTGTCCTTCACATTTCAGCTCCAACCCTAATTAAACACACCTCAATTAACTAATCAAGTTCTTACTAGGCAAACTAGAAACATCCAGGTGTGTGTGTTGAGACAAGTTAGAGCTGAACTCCACAGGACAGGACAGTTTGAGCTTGGACACCCCTGTTTTTTTGAGTCAATCAATAATATAATTTATTATTGTTATTATTTATTTATTTATTAATTATATTTATTGTTTGTGCATGAATGTAATCCAGAGGAAACAGCTGTCTCACCTAGTCCCAGCTTCAGTTGTTTCTCTTGCGAAAGACAGAGATTTTGTCGGACACTTTTTGAAAGTCCTGCAGGATGTCCCGGAACATAATCTTCAAAGCACCTATGACCTCATTGTACAGTTGCACGTCTTCATCTCTTCTGTTTTCCTGCAGCCAGCGATCGCGTGCCATTGGGTCCACATACACCTCATGGTTCGCCATCTCAGTGGAAATTAACAGCACCCGCTGACGAAACTCCCAAATTCTCTCATTTTGGCTGTCAGATGTTTTAGCCTTGAGGTAGTTCACAAGTGCTCTTCGGAGCTCCCTCACAAACTCTCCGAACAAATCAGCATTAAAATCCACATAGGGCTCATCTGAACTACAGAGACAAACACACCAAAAACAAGATATAATAAGTAACTGAAACTAATGTGTCAAATAATCTAAAAAAAGGAAACGTCTCAGGTTATGTAACCCTAGTTCCCTGAAGGTAACGAGACGCTGCATCGAAACGCTATGGGAACGTCTTCAGCGTGAGCACGCTCTAGGGTTACATAGACGCTCTAGAGCTGCATTGGACTGATTGCACACATGATTCAGAGCATGCTCATGCTGAAGGCGTTTCCATAGCGCTTCGACGCAGCTTGAGTTACCTGGAAGGGAACTCAAGATATTCATGCACTTTTTCAAAATTAACAGTAAATGTACTATATTAGTCAGACATACAATATTTAGGACCTTTTAATAACATATGTGTTTTGAATTGTTGAGTACATAAAGAATGTTACCAAACAATTAAAAAGTGTCATTAAGGCCCTATTTACACCTGGTATTGTCAATTTTGGGGCAAGAAACCCACGATCAATGGTCAAAGATACAGCACATCAGGACCATCACATGAGGAAACTTTGTTGGGTGGTGCTCCCCCACCCAAGACAAGAACCAGACTGAAATTCCTTCAGAAGTCTTTTGTTCCTCAGAATGACAGAATGTTCAGAATGTTTAGTTCACAGAATGACAGAGAGACTGTCCTTTTTACCTAAATACGCACCAAAATCATGCTTAAAAGGACTTATGAATGAACATCAGACCATTGCATAACTCCCTACTACACAGTAAAATCCCCAGTGTTAAATCAACACTGGTCAGAGTATATTTGGTCCCACTCCAAATAGTGTTAAAGTAACACTGACACAGAGTTAAAGTTAATGAGATAATTACGTGATTAATTAAGTGCTGATTGAGCATTAGTGATGAATGCCTGCTGTCAACAAGCTGAAGAAAAGAGAAACACAAGAACTACAACTTCAGGCACAGCCTTAAGGCGGCTGCACACTAGAGGATTTTCAAATCTTAACCGATTTTAAAACCATGGTAGACCACAGACATGAAGACACTTTCTACAGATTTTTAGCCTAAATACCTCTGAACGCGCACACTAGACGATTCGACCAAAATGCGAGACCACACACTTGTTGACTGTAGAAACGATTTCACAGTGATAGGAAATCTCACGGAGACTCGCGAGATCAAACGTAACTAGAGAAGGAAAACAAATGGAAGATAACGGACGTTGTCAGCTGCTCTCCGGTGCGCGTTCTGTTTCACTGTGAAAAACAAATAATGAAGAAGAATCTGGGGGATGTATTCTGCTTTCGTGGCATTTTTGTGGCTGTCACGTTTCAGCTAGAGAAGCACGCAACATCTGGTAAGTGACGCTTGCTCGCTCTCATTGGCTACCGCGGGTGTCAGTCAGAGGCAGCCCGATCAAAAATCCTAAATATCAAACATGTTTGATATTTACGATTCGAGTTCGAGACGCTCCGTCTTGATTGGGAGCAGATAAATAATCGTAATGACACCACACAACAGAGGATTTTTGGATAAAAAATCGTTTGCGACAAGCCTCGAATCGGGCCACACCCCCCGATCGTTCAGGGGTGCAAATCAGTCTTAAAATCGGCCTTAAAATCCTCTAGTGTGCAGCCGCCTTAAGGCTGTGGCTAAAAGTCAGTTATAGTTCTAGTGTTTTTTTGTTTTTGTTTTGTTTTTCTTCAGTGATTCTGCTTGTTGACAGCAGGTGTTCATCACTAATGCTCAATCAGCACTTAATTAATCACGTAATTATCTCATTAACTTTAACTCTGTGTCAGTGTTACTTTAACACTATTTGGAGTGGGACCAAATATACTCTGAGCAGTGTTGATTTAACACTGGGGATTTTACTGTGTATGTATGTTACCCACACATTTGTCTATTATGTTCTAATCACTCGTTGTGTATGTCCTTTTAATAACTATCGAATAGCTTAAGGGTTTATATTTGTGTTTGGTATGTATGTAGTTCGAAAATTCATGCTTTGAACGTTTCCACCGATCAATCCTTTGTAAAATGTATTATATTCACGTTATAGAAATCATGGCCAAATTATACTCTGCAAGAGCGGGAAAATTCTGACCATGTGACTAATAAGATAACGTGCTGATTTATGTTTTGGGAGGAGAAACATAGCAATATCCCGAGTTAGGACAACACCTAATTGGTCAAGACACCATTTTGGGATGTGTCCAAAGCTGAGTTTAAAACCAAAGGACACCATAAAATTATGCTTTTAGCTTTTAGCTATTTCCATCACTCCTAGCCATGCTTTTAGCCATTGCTTTTAGCTATTGGGTTTCACCATGCTTTTTGCCATCAATTTTGCCGCTGGTTTTTGCGTTCTTTGAACGTTTCCTGGCTTGCACGCCGATTCATCACTGGCCGATTCATTGACCCGCTGTAAAACGGAGATTCTGTTCAATCTTAAATGATTCCCTTTGAGCTAAAATTGACTTCTGTAATACCCTACAACACTTAAAAGTGAAAGTCTTCAGATTACAATGTTCTTAGTTTGAGAATGATATTTTAGGCTTAGCCTATGTGTTTTTATTTTTAAAACATTTTCTTAATTCGAAAAAGCCAGTTATATTTGGCATCCCTGAAAATGTCTGTCATTTAACATTTTTTTTTTTATATATTGTAAACAGCAAATATTACTGAATTTTCTCGTCATGTTTAGCTACTCACATTACCTCAGCTCACATTCAAGTGGGGCACAGCTCAGCTCTATGAACAGTTAGACCCGCCTTCTACACTCTGATTGGCTATTTCAAACATTTTGACATTGATAAGCACTGTTGTGCCGCTGCGCTGAGTCGGAGCACACTAAATTAATTAGAATGTTTGAATCGTCTGGGCAGATGGATGAATATAGGCTATATACATTTAATTAATTCTTCATATATATTTACGCAATGGGCCGGACACAAATCAAGCAATAAAAACCTGTCATATGCGCTCATATGTGAAAATCTGACTCACTTTCCAATGGACTTTTTTATCGGTGTCATTAAATTTTTTAATGTTAAAATACGGGTCCCCTGGAAAAAGTTGGGAACCACTGTATTGCAGATCCCTGAATAGTAATAAATGGCATATAGTTATTTATCATGATTAATGGTGCTCTTCGTTTCGGAGTCACACTTGTGCTCTTTGCGGTCAGAAGTGACCGGACACCTGTAACGCATCTTGTAATTTTTTCCAGTAAAACCATTCAAATTCATTTTTGTTTAATAATATTTTTTATTTTGCATTTTGAGAGGGTTTTGTGGTAATAATTAATATTTTTGCTGTAATTAATATCCATTTTTTTGCCATTGAGAATAATTAAAATTATTATTATTTTTTTTTTAATTATTATTTTTTAATTAATGCATTATTTCAGGTTAAAATAGAGACTCAGCCATTCAACACTAATTTTTGAAGGCAGATTAGCGCCATTTGGTTGTAAAAAACGAGAAAAACATCTGTAACGGCACGTGTAGTTCTCTACAGAGCAGCTTGTGAATTGCCTAGTTGTTTTTAGACAATTGATTCAGCATTTTTATTAGGTGGAATAGCTGAACATACATTTAAACAATCTCAAAGACTATTTCTTATCCAGTTTGGGATAGTTTTTTGTTATAAATATGTCGATTTCCCATTCATTTCCTGTAGTCGGTCATTTTTGACCAAAGAGCACAAGTTGTTTTTTTTTTTTTTTTTTTGGAATCGTGCCCTCATTTTTTTATGTGTGTTCACATTTCAAATGCCATAAAAGTCACTGAATTTGGTACCGTTCTGATGAAGTTGTGATTTTTTTGGAAAAATTCAAAACCGAAAATATTTTGGTCAAAAGTGACCGAAGAGAGGTGTGTATATAATGTGTGTGTGTGTCTGTCTGTGTGTGTGTGTGTGTGAATGGGTGTGTTTATGAATGGGTGTGATTTAGAGTGTCACCCATTCACTGCTGTGTACTTTTTTTCAGCATTGTGGAGGATTTGTAGATTGTACACACACAAATTCTCTGAATATTTGTATTTTTGTCGATTTCCCATTCATTTCCTATGGTCGGTCATTTTAGACCGAAGAGCACAAGTGTGACTTTTTTTTTTACGACCACTTAGCCTGCTTGAATCATGCCCTCAATTTTTTTTTTTGTGTTGACATTCCAAATGGCATAAAAGTCACAGAGTTTCATAACATTCCGATGAAGCTGTGATTTTTAAAAATTTAAAACAGAAAAATTTTCGGTCAAAAGTGACCGAAGAGCACCAGAAGATGGTTATTCCCTTATTGCCAATATCGGAGTGTCTGTTTATACTAAGTGCAGATAGCCTGTCTTGTTGGCAGAGGCTATTTTTCACTAACTTCACCCACCAATGTGTGATTGGGATAGTCAAAACTACAAAAGATGGCTGGTAATCATCAGCTCCAGTGGTGCAGAGGATAAACTGCATGATTTACTCTATTTGATGCGGCCGATGTGGTTCGAATCCCTCTTCTGGCGAACTTTTTTTCTCCCTTTTCAAATATCATATCGGAGAAGCATTTATTTTCAATAAAAATTAAGGACATAATTGAAATGTTAAAAATAAAGTATCAATTAGGGTTAGAGTATGTGTAGGGAGGGCTTATTGTCCCAATAAGGCAGTACCATTTAATAAATGCACTATAAATACACTAATTACTACAATACTGAGGTGCAGATAATTACATCTATTTGCAATACGTATTATTAATATCAGAAAATACTGCTATTTCAACAGTGTAAATAGAATCTATAGCTATTTGTACTTAGTGTAAATAGCATCTCTCGCCAAGAAAATATGCAATTTTCACTTATGTTATTAGCCGCTGCCTAATAATATACTTAATAGTAAATTACTTAAAAGTAAAAGTAGCTAAAACATTAAGAACAGCAATAAAGTGTCATTGTACTATAAAACTTTGCATATAAAAAAAAAGGGTTAGTTAAGCAGATTGCTTAATGTTTTAAAATTATGAAATCATAAATCAAGGGGGAACCAGGGATAACAATTTTTAATTAAATATAACATTTTGATATAATGCAACTTTTACCTTTGACCCCATGGGCCGCAGTCAAGTTTAACTTTTGACCCTTTATTGTGAAAAGATTGAGCACATCTGGTCTACACACTACATCAGTCATCCCACATGTGCACACAGCCACACACACTGACCTGAAACGGGCCACCATTTTTGTACTAATTGCATTTTGTACAGTTCTGCTTAGAGGGATGATGAGGTCCTGCTTCAGATTATCCAGTTGCTGGTAGCCTTCCACTTCTATCAGCAGATCCTGCAGAACATTGCGGTGGAACCTGAGGAGCCCATTGTTGAAGACATGCTGGCCCCGGTCCGCTCTCTGGTAAGAAGCAGACAGTTTGTGTGTTGAACCAATGGCGTCTAATGCCTTCTGGGCGACTTCTCTTAATGAACGTTCCTTAAAATTTTTGTCAACACATGTCGGAGTCCCACTTTTCTGTCCTGCCAGGAAACACAGCAGTGACATGCACATACTTACACAGCGGTTTATTAACTGCTAATTCTGTATTTAATGTATACACAGAAGAAACATGTATATCCTATTTTAACCCTTGTGCGACCTTATGGACATTCTTGTCCATTTCAGTTTTGTTTTTTGTTATAAGTGTGCCTGTGTTAATGCCAACTGCATACATTTTGGCTCAGGTGTTTATTTTTATTGAAAATGTAATATTTCACCCTCATTTTCTTTAAAAAAAATCTATTTTACCCTCTGTACAAAAAATACTCTCAGGACCTTAAGGACAAAAATGTCCACATTGAAACCCATTGAAACTGCATTTCTTTTAACCCATGGCCATTTGACTATAAAATGATGCAATATTTGCTAATAGGCATTCTTCTATTGGCAAGGCTTCAAATTTGACATTTTTACCATTTTTTACTAGATTGTGCCATTTTTTCAAGTTTGGCATATACATTTTCTTTAATCTAACACTACATAACAAATATAAATGCCTCAAAATGAATGTTGTTGTTCTTCACTGACACACCTAAGAATCTAATAAGCAAAGAACAAAAATTCTGCTCAGCATTTAGTATATGAAAATTAACTACTATTTTTTGTTTTTTTTTTCATAAAAAACACCTGTGGCATTATGTAAACAAACCAGCATTTAAAGGGTTACAATTCTGAAAATTAATGAATGTTTGGTATCTACGGATAGAACAGATGCTGGTTTAAAAATAGATATCAGTGAAAGTGGGAAAAAAATAAATAAATCATATTTATCACAGTTTTTGCACCTATGTGTAACTTTTTTTAATGCACAAGGGTTAATGGATGAATAAAACATACTTTGTTGATTGTGAGAGAATTGGTTCCGCTCCTTAGGGATGGTGGAGCTTATGGTGAAAAACCCAACAATTGCGAGCACCAAAAACAGCATGGCATTTGCAGGTGTCATTGTGGTCACAATCAGGTCTTTTCTAGACAGCAAGTGTATCTGTTTCAAAAAACAAACAAAAAAAAAAAAAACAAAAAAACATAATACCTAACCAAATGACCCCAGAAATGTATATAAATGTGTTTGAACAATGTAATGATAAATGATCATGTTGACAGCAGGAGAGCGTTTCTATAGTTTGATCACTACTAGGGCACAGGCCTCCAAGAGTTTTTCAAAGGTATGCATACATTTTTATACAGACACATTTCAGCTGTTCCCACACACATTCAGGATTAAAATCAGAGTCAGGGAAATGCAATTTGTTTCTTGAAGGTTTCATGTGCTTCAATAATTTATTTGCATTTGTTGCGTTATCATGAGTAATATTTAGGGATGGACCGTTACCAATTTTCAAAAAACAATTTTTGGCGATGGTTGCCACTTGCTCTTTTATTTGTGGATTTGTCATTAAAATAGATAATATTTTAAATTACCAAAGTTCAGAAATGCATGCATTAAGTTATTACTAACTAGGTCATTGATCATCAAATAATTTCTGTTGAACATGGATTGGATACTTTTAAAATTCAGTGGGCCTAAATACAACAGAAAAAAAGCTATATTGTTTTAAGTTAATAACGTTCATTATTACTGTACTATTTACAAAGCCACTGAATACACAGTGATAAGCTTCCACTGTATCGATGAGCATTTTGACTTCAGGTAGACTTGCAAACGGGCTTATTTAATTAAATTCAAATAATGTCAGTGATAATGTTCAACGAATAGGAAAATTGTTTGTCATGAACATGTTACTGGAACACAGTAGGATTTATATTGGGCTTGTGTCTCAGTAAAAAGGGTCTAGCAATTCCCCCTGCAGTAAGACATATTTATTTGTCATCTCCTTTGTATATTTGATTTACGCCAGATGTTTGAATCCAAAAGGGTAAAGAGCATTACACAGCAAATACGCTGTGATCCTGTCGAAAAACAAACAGCTAAAACCAGTACATGATGATTAGATTCTCATAGCTGCTTTGAGAGCTTTTGAAACTAAAATCATCTGACAGACCAGCTAAAACTATTAGCTCTGTCAGGTTCAAAACTAGCTAGTTCAGCTTAAACCAGCCAACCAAAAAAAGCCTTTGCAAATAAACTAAGTGATCAAACCCTCTCTATGTGGATATCAGTGAATACAGAATTGTTAAAACTAACTGATCCCTCTCTATGACTCTCAGCATATTACATAACACAACCTCAGGACACAAAAGATCCATTTACTTCTGCTCCTGGTGCATATAAGGAGCAGTAGATCCGTACAGTTTGTTTGTCAGGCGAATGATGCAAACCCTCGCTTTTATGACTTTAGTTACTATACTAATTACTAAAATGTTTAGTGGAGTTAGCTTATCGCAGTTGTGTAGATTCAGTAGTATGTAATGATAAATGTAACGGTTGACACACGCTAGAAAAAGCAAAACTCAAGACTTTATACAGACTTACACCCTGATAAAATAAACTCCTAAAATATAGGATATATTATATATTATATTATATATATAGTATGGTGTGTCACGGATGACAGTATAAATAAAATTTTAACCTTATTTTTTGACATATGCATTGCTAAACTACTTCAAATAAATCAAGAGCAACAGACCCACCTTGTTACTCGTCCTCTTACTGCTGTGAACAGGGTTGCCAGGTCTTCAGAGCAGAGTTGCCAGGTCTCTGTGACAATCCATGTGAAAATAAAGTGTACTTGAGTGCACTAAATATACTTAAATACAAGAAAGTACATTAGTAGTACAATCTTATATTTTGTGCTAAATAAAATTGTAACAATGATGCACTATCAATACACTAGATAAAAGTATACTTTTACTTTAGTAGTACTTAAGTGCAATTGTGAAAGTACTAAATACAACTGATATTTAAATTGATTTTTAGCACAAGTATGTTTTGAATGCTTTAAAAATGAGTTTAATGTCAGTACACTTGTAGATAGTTACCCTAAGTTTAAATTAAATTGATTTTAATTAAAATATATTAGTAATAGTGATATATAATATAATAATAATATATAATAATATAATAAAATATATATATAATAGTTAAAATTACATTTTCCAAAATGTGCTACTTAAGTAGACTTAATATATATATATCCTAAATAGCACTAACACTTAAATATATTTTAAGTGAAGTCAGATAAATCAGAATTAAATAGATTTTACTTAAAATATATTAGTAATGTAATAGTTAAAATTACACTTTCCCAAATGTGCTACTACAGTAGACTTAATATAAATATACTAATTAGCACTAACACTTAAATATATTTTGAGTGCAGTCAGATAAATAAGAATTAAATTGATTTTACTTAAAATGTATTAGAAATGTAATAGTTAAAATTACATTTTCCAAAATGTGCTACTTAAGTATACTTAATATTCATACACTAATTAGTACTACACTTACATTGATTTTAAGTATAGACAGATAAATTCGTTTTTTATGTGTTGTACCAAAATTCACGTGTTAACATTAAGTACACTTTTAGAATAAAGTACTTTAAATGTATTTAATGAGGAATAAAGTCCCAGCAAACACAACAACATTGTAAAAACGTTTTTTTTCACGTTGTGAAAAGGTTGTAATAACGTTTTTTTCCGACGTATTTATTACAACAAATGCCAGGTTTTTTAAACGTTATAAATATGTTTTTTCACAACGTGAAAAAAAAAAAAAAAGTTTTTATAACGTTTTTAAATGTTGGAAGGAGACATTGCTAAAACGTATTTATAACGTACTTACCACGTCCAAACTGGTACTTCACATGCTGCCATCAACATGTTTTCTTTACAGTGTTAAATCTGACTGTTGATCCTATTAAAAAGCACTTATTTACATTTCATCTTACTTATTCACCTTCCCTTGTAGCATTAGTGACCTCGTCGGTTTTATAAGCCTAGGTTAACATATGTAGGCCTAATAATTTATACTACACAAAAATGGTCACTCATCGTATTTATTCACAAAATATAAAAAGTAATGTGATATGGGTAGTTCACAAAAATATATAAATAACCCAATAAACAAGATAAATGCATAAATGCATACCAATAAAACAAAATGGTTTCAAATAAAGTACAACATATAAAAATTATGCAATGACTGGCAAATTTGAATATGAGTACAAAGTCCAAGAAATTTCGATGCATATTTAACAGAAAAAAAGCAACATTTCATTTGTAAAATGCATTCAATTTCAGCTAGTTACAAATTATTTTATTGTAGTTATAATAATAATCACACTGCAATCATATTACTCATTACTAAATGGTAGAGATTTATTAGCACAAATTGCAGCTATATGGCATCCAATTTAGAACTTGTTCAAATAATATATAATACATGTAGTTTATAATGGCAATTGTTGTTCAGTTAATAATATTTTATAATACTGGAATACCTGAAATTTCTGTCTTAATGACTTAGTTAGAAAACCATTCTTTTAGTGCTGATTCATTCAGTTGCTGAATTCTGTGACCCACCCAATTATATGAGTCTAGTGCCGAGGGTAGTTTATAAACATTTAAAATGTTTTATGGTAACCACAAATTAAAAATGGTTTTGCTACAAAAACATAGTTTTAACTATGGTTATACAAATAGTATCACAAATATTGATTACAAATAGTAATCAATACGGCAAAAAAACAAAATAGAAATAAATAAATAAATAAAATGGTAGGACTAGAGGGTTGGGTTTAGTAGTAGGTCAGATTAGCTCAATGCAGTGCCTAGGTTTACAAAATTTGGTGGGTCACAGAATTCAGTACAACTCCAAAAAGAAACAAGGTTGTAAAGAACTGAATTATCTAAACCAGGGGTTTGACTCGTGAGATCCACTTTCCTTTTTAGCTCCAACCTTCACACCTGACTGTAGCTTTCTATTAGAACATGAAGACAATGATTACCTTGTTCAGGTGTGTTCGATTGGAGTTGCAACTGAATTGTGCAGGAAAGTGGATCAGGCAGGCCAGAGTTGAGAACCCCTGTCATAAACTTTGAACAAAACCAAAAAACAATGCTACGTCTATTCTACACTTCATTTTTTAGAAATCAATGCATTGACCAGTGCTGCCGCCTACCATGTGAAATCCCCTTAACCACTGAAAGAATACTTAGACAAATCGGTTATTGATTATACAGCAAATGTGGGGGGAATTATGCTTATGCGTAAATAATATCCTAGTAGACAGCAATCCATATGAGAAGTCTGGTGTGGAAGGTGGATCTGAAACGGACTTCTGTCCAGGTTGACACAGCATCTCTTGTTTATCTGTCTTCACAAACTGAAAAACAATTTTAACATCAACAATGATAAAATGCTTTTTTCTCAAAGAATTTTTGTAGATATATACGACAGAAATCAAGTAATGCATGAAGTATAATGCGCAAATGCATGTAATGCATGAAGCTGGTAATGCTGTTTGTGGAGCTGCTTAATCATCTTCTGCTATTTTATTTCAGTTTGATCTAAGGCTGTGGCTGTATGTCAGTTGTAGTTTAATTTCTTGCTCTTTTCTTCAGTGATTCTGCTTGTTAACAGCAGCTGTTCATCATTAGCTGAACTCACTCAGTTTTAATTCTCTCTGTCAGGTGGACTATATTAGTAAACTCGACTTACCAGTGCATCATCGATGTAATATAGTACAAGCTGTGACATCAGCACAATGTAGATTTTAAACCCAGATATTTTTTAGACCTGATGTGTCTATTAATGTTAGTGACACTCATAGCATCTAATTATTTGAATGCTTGGTTTTTAAAATAAATTATGTTTCACCTATTCAAAACCAAATCCTCTGTTTTCCTCAGAATTTACTTAACTATTGACATTTCTTAGCCCACTCTGTCTAGCTATGGTCCCGGCTGGTGATATTAATTTTCAAATTGTGTTAATACGGTAAGGAACCACCCAGACTGGCCCAAAGGCAGAATCCAACTGGTGGGCAATGGTGTGATGCGTGTATGTTTTCCTTTAGGGCATAAACAGTGTAAGCATAAACCAGTCGGCACAGGTAATTTTTGCCTCTTTTGCCCGATTTCGCATGGCATGTAAATGCAATAAGTCACTTTTTATTGGCTAATTGAAATGTGCATTTGTGATAAATGACAGGAATGCATCGTTAGTGTAGATTTAAGCGCATATAGACAGCAAACATTTTGCAGTAAAGAAAGAAGGAAATATATCTCAAAGGTGGACTCTTTCATGACTCAGAATATGATAAAAGTGTTCTCATCTCGTGCAGCAGAAGTAGAAGTGGTTCAGTCAAAGTGCTGCATTTAATGATGTTTTATTAACAAGGTTCGGGAGGAGCATGTCAGATACCTAGCCTAATTATCACAAGAGGAGCTCACTCAAGTTAAGCAACACTACAATTTAAATACAGCTGAACTTGCCTCTATCCATTTGATGGTTTATCAGCATCTCGTTCGCCCGTCTGCTACCATGTCGCAAAGACAAAACTTCCCCGTCCGAAGACGATTTCGACTCTCCTCCGGCCGGCCACAGGACCGTGCCTTTCCCGCATGTCACCCAAAGCGAGCCCCAGGCCCCATCTCGCGGCCGTCGCTCGGCCCGAACGGCCACGCATCGCCCAAGATGCCACGGCCTACCCTTGCCTCCTCCGGCGAGAACCCCAGCCGACTCCACAGCATCCTCCAATCGATCGATCAGACCAACAATTCAGCGGATCGAGAAAAAGAGTATGGCGAGTCAGAATCTAGCTCTGGCCAAATCCGACGTCCAGCCTTAATGCAAGTTAAACAAAACAGAGCTTCATGAATTGTACAAACATCAAAGGCGACCAAAAGAAAACAAACCTTCGTTCGCGCCGACGCCACCGTTTTCCTCCTGTTTAGGGCAAACATCAGCCACAGCTCAACCGTCCACAGCTGCTCCGCCTTCAGCCCACGTGAGTTGATTGGCCGCTTCCTCTGCCAATTCCAGCCCCGCCGCCAGTCTCTTTTAGCTCGAATCTTACAGCTTGGGTCACAACGGCTACTAGACTCCGCTCCGCTGCCTGCCACATCCAACTCAAGCGAGCACTTGGCCGCACTGGCCGCCATTCACAGCCCCGCCTCCCGCCCACGTTAGCTCGGGGCTCGCAGCCCAAGGGAGCGCTCGGCCGCCACACACAGCCCCGCCTCCCGCTCCTGTTAGCTCGGGACTCGCAGCCTAAGCGAGTGCTCGGCCGCACCGGCCGTCATACGCAGCCCCTCCTCCCTTTCCCTTTCCCGTCAGTACTGCGCATGCGCACTGGCTCATCTAGCCTGGGAAAAAAAAAAGTTTTTGATGCTATTGGAGCATAAGGAACAATATTTATGAGGCAGTTCTCCTCAGATTTCATTGGTGATTTCAAACATGAAATTTAATCGTAAGCTTGATGAACAGTTTTTGAGAATGTGATGTTTCCCCATTCAAAGATATAGGCGCTGCACTTGCCTGCCCGAGAGGCATTCCAAAGATGGCCGCCAAGCGAAACGACTTGCCTTAAAGGGACTTCGGTTTTCCATCGCATTCAGTCATCCCACCAGGATTATCCGTTCAGCCTTCCCCATAGGTGACGCGAGCTCATAGATTATTTGTCGATTATAGTAGAGCTTGTGTTGTCCTATGGAGGGGGGCGGGGGGCATTTCTATACATACCGCAAACCTTTTATTTGCAAATGCGCAGTACAAGTCACTAAGTGGGATTTGGGATACGATGGCTCGAGAAATTCTACTTTGCTGTCCGTCTGATCTTCGGTTGCAAAGCATCCCCAAAATTTTCGACATGCTATCAGAAGTCATTTGTTGGATCCTATCAAACAATTACCTTATTCAACTCCTAGACAATTTCCTCGTCATTTCACCTGCCGATGCAATCCCAGCTGCCCATATCCTCACAAAGCAAAGCTTGAGATCCCCATCACTCCACAAAAAAAAAAATTCAGGAATCCCTGCCTAAAGAAAAGATTGATAAAATATTCCTCGTCTCCTCCACCCTCCTCGCCAGCTCAAGCTGTTCCAACACGAACTCCTCTCTCTGCTCGGGTACCTAAATTTCACCATGTGCATCATTACCCAAGGCCGCCCCCCTCATCTCGCACCCCCTCATTTGGGTACAACGTGAGGATAACATTCCTTAAACCATAGAATCGCTCTTTTATAACAACCCCGTTTCATCTCCCGTCGATTTCCAACTATTTACAAACGCAACTACCTCTGCCGGCTTCGAGGGGTTTTACCAAGGTCGCTGGTCCACATCTCCGTGACCACCCCCCCCCCCATTTGCAGGGCTTCCGTAGTCCTCAGCCCTCCCCCTCATGGTAGCAGCATACCTGTGGGGGAGCGAATGGGTTTCTAAAAGCATCTTAGTGCATTGTGACAATGCAGCAGCCGTGCAGTGCATTAATAAAGGCCGTTTTCATTCTCCTACCCTCATGCTTCTCAAAATCAAGATGCTGTCTCCAGAGGCGGACTAGGTGTTTAAACTTGATCCAAATATCAACCCCACCATCTCAGGTTTAACAGTACTCAATAACGAAACAATTTCTTTTTAACTAAACAAGCAAGACAGACAAGCCAAAAGAGGCCATCTCATCTACGTCTTCAACCTCCCTTCTCCAATCCAACCCTATCAGTCTGTCCTTGAAACCAAAAAACCTGTCACTCGCTTCTAGTTCCAAAAACTCCTCAAATCCATCCTGCAATCATCAGGTATTCCAGCAGGAAAATTCTCCAGCCACGCTTTTTGCATTGGGGCAGCAACATCAGCAGCCCAGAACGGCCTCTACGAACAGCACATCCAAACCCTAGGAAGAAGCTTATCTGAAGCCTTCCAAAGCTAATCCAGAACTAACCTGTCCCACAACAAAGAAGCTCACCAAACCCTCATTGGCTGACAAGCCATGTAAAGTAATCTCCCCACGTCTCTTCTCTCCCGTCTGGTGCGACGCCCGGAGTCTTGATCTCCCATCAGTCGCTGCGAGAGCCCTCCCAGGCGGGTTTGTTTTTCTCCCTCCCTGCCCAGCAGGTCAAACTCCTCGTCTCTTCCCCCCCACCTGGTGCAACGCCCAGAGACTTGATCTCCCATCAGTTGCCGCAAGAGCCCTCCAAGGCGGGTTTGTCTTTCTCCATCCTTTCCTGGCAGGCTAAACTCCACGTCTCTTCCCCCCACCTGGTGCAACGCCTGGAGTCTTGATCTCCCAGCAGTTGCTACGAGAGCCCTCCCAGGCGGGTTTGCCTTTCTCCATCCTTGCCTGGCAGGCCATACTCCACGTCTCTTCCCCCCGCCTGGTGCAACGCCTGGAGTCTTGATCTCCCAGCAGTTGCAGCGAGAACCCTCCCAGGCGGGTGTTCCTACCTTCTTGCCTGCCCGGTGAGAGCCCTCCCGGTCAGGCCTCCATACTTGCTGCCCACAAGCGAGGCTCACCCATCCGATGCCACGAATCTTGATCTCCCGTTGGACGTCTCGAGAGTCCTCCTGACTGGGCACCCCAAACCATGCATTCCAACATCAGCGGGCAGTAGGGCCTACCCATCCGTAGCCTCAAAACGGGAGTACGTAGGCTCCTCCGCCCTGCCAACCAGGCGACTTCTCGATCATCAGCCTCCGCCAGCTCTTAGCGCCTATTTTGGGGGGGTCTTCAGTCCGGCGACTGTCCTCCACTCTATTGCTTTTTGGGGGGTTCTCTGGGTTTGGGCCATTCCCGAGCTCGGAGCCCTTCCCCGGACAGCATGCCAAATATGCATTACTATACTCCGGCTAATTATATGTAAGCGTAAACTCGTGAAAAGATGTTTTATTAACAAGGTTCGGGAGGAGTGCGTCAGATACCTAGCCTAATTATCACAAGAGGAGCTCACTCAAGTTAATCAACACTACAATTTAAATACAGCTGAACTTGCCTCTATCCATTTGATGGTTTATCAGCATCCCACCACCACCCCATCTCCTCACTCCTCACACGAGTTCTCATTACACCTAGGGGGTTCTCTGGGTTCGGGCCATTCCCGAGCTCGGAGCCCTTCCCTGGACAGCACGCCAAATATGCATTACTATACTCCGGCTAATTATATGTAAGCGTGAACTAGTGAATAACTGCATGAGAGAATAATATGAGCTGTAAGTTTCACACTGACATCACAACTGACAAAAATATGAAATTCTCAGTCAGATATGCAAATAATTATATTTTGACGTCACTAAAGGGGAATAAACTGATTTATTAATAAAGTCATGTAAACACAGCCTAAACGCAGCCTAAACGGGGAAACCTGGTTATTTTAATAAGCTGATATTTGTGAGTTATCAGCTAATTGGTGTGCATGTGCATGTAAACGTGTTCAGTGATCTCCATGATGGACCAGGATTGAGAACCACTGTTATAGCCTAATGATTTTTATTTATATTTCTAGGATTTGTTGTGCAAAGCCCCTCTGATCCCTTGGTTGTTCCTCTGGGGGGTTCAGTGGTTTTACCCTGTTCTGTTGATATGCCATTACCAGGAGGATCTGGAGATCTAATGGAAAAGAGACTCAGAGACTCTGGTGCATCTGTTTCAAGATAGTAAGAGTAGACCAGAGGCCCAGCACCAGGATTAATATGATAGAGCTCATTTCTTTACTAAGGAGGTTCAACATGGAAACTTCTCCCTCCTGTTGAACAATGTGAGAGCTGAAGATAAGGGACAATACAAATGTAACGTTTACAGTGAGCAGGATTCTGGTGAAAATGTGGTTGAAATAAAATATGTTGATAAGTGAGAACCACATGTGCAGTCATCAATATGAATTATATTGCATTTTGAATAAATGTTATGCTGTGCAATTTAATGTGTTTATTTGTCAGAGCATTTGATAGTATCAGGATCAAAACACTTCACTCAGAGCTGCTCTGTGGATTCTCACATCCCACCTGAAGAGATTAAAGAAGTTTCATGGAAGAAAACAGATAAAAATGGAGAAACTCTGGTTCTGCTCTTTCAGTATAATGAGATAATGACAGATGCAATACCTGATCAGTACAAACACAGAGCTGAGTTCTTTGCTAATGAAATCCCCAAAGGAAACTTTGCTTAATATTAGATTATATTAAGATAATATTAGAAGCATACCCAAAACATACATTTGGCCTCATGACAGTGGGCAAAGAACATTAAACATTAACAGTGGGTTAAATAATATAAACAGTAATCGTAGAAAGAGCAATACACTTTATAGATATAGATTAAAAATGATCACATGTCTGTTTTTTTAAAGCTAGGTTTTAAGATGCATCTATGTATGTATGTATGTATGTATGTATGTATGCATGCATGTATGTATCTATCTATCTATCTATCTATCTATCTATCTAAAAGCCATAATTCAATTATGTAAAATGATTTTGTGAAGCTCTCTAAATAGAATTTTCTGCTGTAACTAGTTAACATAGTCACAATTTTAGCTGTTATAGCTCAGAGCTAAAAGTTTGGCTGCTTAAAAAATACTATATGTTTGTGTGTGTGTGTATATATATATATATATATATATATATATATATATATAGTTTACCATAGAAATATTTGGGTGAATTATTTTGATTATAATTATTTGGTTGAACATAAACAACTAAAACTGACGTAACAGTTGCATCACATGTGTAAAGGTTTACACAAAGTGGTGTTGTTGTTGTGTGGTCTTTCCTTTGGATCTGCATCTCTGCTGGGCTGCCTAGCTTGTTATAAATTTCATTTAGGAGATTTTCTTGGTTCCTCAGGTAAATATTAACACAGTGAATTGGGTAATTACAGTTCAATCAAGGTAACTATTATTTTGTTTCTTAGCTCTTTGTTGGTTGTTTCATTTGCTCCCAAACCTGTTTATGATGACTGCCTTCATTATTTGGGGTTTTACTGATGGTACGCAGCCCATTTTATTTAATTTCCAGAATGGTTAACTTAAATGACTTACTAGTGCTTTGTTCCATGTATAAAAGTTAAAATAATCATACTGAATTAGGTGTCAAAAATACAATCAGCATATAGGACAGCAGAGATTTCATTCATGCCTTTTGCTTCTTGTGGAGAATAGGAAGATTAACATTAACACACAGTGACCCCCAGCTAGGAATGTTATTGTTCTATGAATGTTCTGAGAACATTATTCTATGTTCTGGTAATGATTTGAGAGGCAAGTTTTAATTTAGTTCCCAGAATATTCTCCTAAAACGTAGAATAACATTCTCTAATAACATTTTAAAATTGTTTATTGATAACATTATAAGAACATTATCCTATAACATTCTAATAAAGACAAAAAAAAAAAAAAAAAAAGCTTTTCATTGGACAATGTTTGATGAAACTCCAATTTCATTAAATAACTCCAAAATCAGCATTACAAGTTTCACTTATTATAAACCAGATTGACTTTAGTTCTGTCATATACTGACAAAGGAGCTTAATGAGATTAACAGACATTTAGATGTCGATGTCTGTTTGATAGTAATAGTTTGGTTTGATGTCATCATTATGGTGAGAAGTGTTTGCTTTAGTCGGGCAATTTTGACTTTTTGATGGGCTTGTCTAACTACGTTTGTGATGGAAAAAACAGCGAGAAAAGATGCGATCACATGATGCTGTTTGTTTGCTGATGATTAAACTATTATCATGTAGAAATTATTTTATCTAGCTGTTTTGTCATAACAAAGAAAGTTTCAAAAAAGAGTAAAATTGGCCAACTAAAGCAAACACTTTTCACCATAATGGTGACACCAAACCAAATTATTACCAGAGGTATAAAGTCCTTCCATATATATTCAAACAACTCAGATAGCAAGCATCCATTGAAACAATGTTAAATTAATAATTAACGTTCAGAAGTGGGTAGTCCAGGGTCAGAAAACAGCTGCTGTTATTGAGAATTACAGAGGATCAACTGTTGATGTTTTATTGGTTAAAATGGTACCACCATCATGGATATCAGTGTTTGCTTTAGTTGGCCTCATGACCTTTGACTTCCTGTGTTGAATCTTTTTTTTTATAGCAATACATGCGGTTTTGTAAAGCAGTGAGCAACTATTAGTTGTTTTTACGTGATGAAATAATCATCATGAGCTGCCCTGATTGTATTCAAAATTATTATTTTTTTAGGTTTAGGTTTTGCATTACCAACCCTTTAAAACTATAGCATACAAGCACTTAGTGAAGTAACTTTAAATTTATTTAATGCATATGGAAATTTGAGTAATGAACCGAAGAGAGACTGTTTCATGATGTCCGTTCAAATTAGAAAACAACTACTGCAATTGATTAGAAGTACATTACTTTGTGCTAATTACCAAAAAGGTCAAGAGACCTCAAACCTTGACCACAATTACGGTGGCATCATGTGTGTGTGTGTGTGTGTGTGTTTCAGTTGATTCCATCTCTGTGGCTGAAGTCAGTTGAAATTTTGTGTTTCTCTTTTCTTCAATGATGCTGCTTGTTAACAGCAGGTGTCCATCACTAATGTGCAATCATCATTTAAATAGTCACTTAATTATCTCATTAACTCTTTAAGGGCTTGGGATTTGACTTGTTATTTGCTTGTGATTTGAAAGGAATGATTTGGTTCCACCTTTGGTTAAACCAACTGGCTGAGTTCATGGGTGGAATAAATATAGGGCAGGACGTTTACTTTCTGAGCCCTAGACTTGGAAAGTCCTCTGCTCCCAGGAAAGTTTTTTACTGGCCGTTTTGCTGTGTAGCCAAGTATTTGAATGTTGAGCAGCGAACTCACTGGCTACCAGAGGTGGATAGTCCAGGGGTCAGAAAGTAAAAGTCCTGCCATATATTTGTTCCACCCATGAACTGATGAAATGATTTCACCAGAGGTGGAACCAAGTCCTTCTGTTCAAGTCACAAGCGAGTCTCAAGTCAAATCCCAAGTCCTCAAAGAGTTAAAGGTAATTGATAATTAAGTGACTAATTATTGATGTTTTATTGGTTAAAATGATGCTACCATCATGGAGATCAGTGTTTGCTTTAGTTGGGCTCTTGACCCTTTCAGTAATTCAAAGTAAGTTGCTTCTAAGCAATTGCAATATTGTATCACAACAAGTGTTTGCACATTATTATTATGGTAGCAGAGATAACATGTTTCACTTTTAAATCATTTGAGTGAACATCATGTAATGGCTATTCTTTGGTTTGTAGATTGACACAAATTGTCAAACAACTGGATAACAAGCCGAATTAGGAAATGCCACTGTAAAGCTTAAATATTGGGTGGAAATTTGGAGCAGCTCAGGCTTTTAGACCTGAACACTTATCATACGATCCTCAACAGTGGTGACAATAATTCTTCATGCTGTAGTGCATGATGGGAGTTTTTACTACGGTGTTACCCAACATGCATTGCAGCATGAAGAATTTAGTTGATTGTCACCATTGTTGAGATTCATATGCTGGTTCTTGATGTCTGCGTGTGTCTAAACAGCACAAAAGCTAAAATATTTACATGCCCCACGTATGAAAGAACTCTCATTAATTTTGAATTATCACAGCTACACTATAATTCCATGCCAAGCTTCACAGGATTGGTTTTCAAAACCTAAACCCAAATAAAGCTATTTTCCATATAATCAGGTCACTGCCTGATAACTATCAGATCACATACAGTCTTGATCTCACTATTTTTACAACACTACAATGGTTGTGGCATAGAAAGATCTAACATAATTAGTCAAGGGTCTAGAGTCCAACTAAAGCAAACACTGATCTCCATGATGGTAGCATCATTTTAACCAATAAAACATCAACATCTGATCCTCTGTAATTCTCAGTAACAGCAGGTGTTCATCACTAATGCACAATCATCATTTAATTAGTCACTTAATTATCAATTACCTTTAACTCTTTGAGGACTTGGGATTTGACTTGAGACTCGCTTGTGACTTGAACAGAAGGACTTGGTTCCACCTCTGGTGAAATCATTTCATCAGTTCATGGGTGGAACAAATATATGGCAGGACTTTTACTTTCTGACCCCTGGACTATCCACCTCTGCTGGCTACCGACACAGGAGAGAACCGGAGGTTTGCCATGTGATGATGTTGTTATATCAGATTGAGTTAGACCTGTTGGACTGTGCCATCTAGAGTTTAATGCCAGAACTTTGGATATTTTTTGCTTGAAAGTTTGAAGGCTGTCGAATTCATGTCGTTATAAAGAATGGGTATTATATAACCATTGGTATTTTATTAAAAAGAGGATCATGTTTTTATGAGAAGTGGTTTTATTTCATGGCATGCTGTGTGCCAGAGCAGTTAAATCTGTATATATTGCATTTTTAAACCTTAATATCAATCATATTACGAGGCTAATTCCTGTTTTGAAAGTAAAAAGAAAAAAAGTAAAAAATAAAATAAATAAAAAGTACCATTTGGACATTCATGTGGTTCTTTAATTTCAGGTGTCCTAAATGATGCCATCCCATGTATGATAAGGATGTGATTATGACAGATTGTTTTATCATGTATTATGACGTGACATTTGGTTTTTGATAGGAACTTAACACTGCATCATGACTTTATAATATAGGAATGCTTCTGCATGACCAGTGGAAGCAACAATCTTGACTGGCTAATGTAAGGTCAGATGACATAGCATACACTTTTAGACCTTACAAGGCTTTTTACAGTAACATACTGGCAACACTGTTTGCAGCTAGTTCCTGTAGCTGTAGCGGTCTTTTACAGAAAATTACTATAATATCTGTTTAAAGATGCATCATTAAAAGGATCTATTAACTCACTTAAGTCACACAACCTTAGATGAACATCAACTGCATAACAGATGAACATATTAAATCTGTCAAGATCTCACCAGAGGACAATTAAACACAAACACCATTGACATCTTCACTTATTACAGACACCACTTTCACTTTATTTCTGTTATCTGATCTTATTTAGGCTTAGCTCTAGTTCACAGTGGTTTGAATATGTTTTAAGTCACCATTAAGCTGATGCTTTAATTTTGATGCTTTTTTGGACATTTGACCCTTGACTATGTCTTGCACTGTTATATTTTCTCTTTCAGTGAGATTCATATGTGGATTGCTGATGTCTCTGTGTGTATGACTGATTAAATAGTTAAATCTTCTGTGTATATGTTGTGATAAGGCAGCTTTGAGATACTAGTGATATGGTACATTATTATTATTTAACAGATTTACACCACTTCATGGCAATTTTTTCCCTACTACAAGACCACCATTTGGCTTAGATTCTTTTACCAAAACAAAAATGTTTGGAGCACACAGTAGCACGCAGTAGCCAGTAGCACAGCTAAAAGTAACACTGACCACCCTAACGGTGACTTACGAAAAAATTCAACCTCAGTAAAAGCAAACAGTGTTGCTGGTGTATTACTATAAAAATGACTGGTAATGTCTAACAGTGTAATGCATCAGCAAGACCATAAAAGGGACCAGTGTCTGCTGAGGCAGCACGTGGAATATGCCAGCAATTTGAGGTGAGAGCGGATGGGTTTGCCTTTTCTCTCTCTGGCTGTGTGCAACCAATCAAAAGTTGTTTTAATAAGAAACACATTCGTTATATTCTAAATGGACCATGCAATATCTGGTTTATTAACTAAATGCATCTGACTCTGAGGATTTAAATATTAAAAATGCATCTAACTTTAAGGAGTTAGATAAGCAGGATTTTCCATCAGGCCACAGTTCTTGCCCTCTGTCCACCAGACAGATGGCCTGCGAATGCTATAGGCCAGGGATGCAACATTGGTCCTGCACTGATAAAAAAGGTTTAGTCAGTTCAATTTAGAAAATGTACATCATGACATCTACAGTAACTGGTTTGGCTGAAATGAAATAAATGATTTAAGATTTCTGATTATAAATATATTCAAGCAACCTGAAAAGACACGTTTTACTGAAGCATAACTGTTAAAGGGCTACTCCACCCTAAAATGAACATTTTGTCATTAATCACTTACCCTCATGTCGTTCCAAACCCGTAAAAGTGTCTTCGGGACACAATTTAAGATATTTTTGATGGAACCTGACAGGTTTGTGATTGTCCCATTCGCTGCCAGGTAAATACCACTGTCAAGGCCCAAAAAACGTATGAAAGACATTGTCAAAACAGCCCATCTATTGATTTAACCATAATTCAACTATTTGTCATCTCTGCGTCACAGCGGCGCCATTTTGGAGAGTGTCCGCTGGATGAAAACTGTGTACGTTGTGTTAGCCACATCACACTGATATGTTTTCTATGTTTATTTACACTTTGATTCAAACGAAAACAGCATATCTGCGTGACGCAGCTGACATGAAACAGTGTACGCTGTTTGCGCCCAGCAGATACTCTCCAAAATGGAGCTATGTGGGTAAAAACCAGAGGTGGAGATTCCAGGGGTCAGAAAGTAAAAGTCCTGCCATATATTTGTTCCACCCATGAACTGATGAAATGATTTCACCAGAGGTGGAACCAAGTCCTTCTGTTCAAGTCACAAGCGAGTCTCAAGTCAAATCCCAAGTCCTCAAAGAGTTAAAGGTAATTGATAATTAAGTGACTAATTAAATGATGATTGTGCATTAGTGATGAACACCTGCTGTTACTGAGAATTACAGAGGATCAGATGTTGATGTTTTATTGGTTAAAATGATGCTACCATCATGGAGATCAGTGTTTGCTTTAGTTGGGCTCTTGACCCTTTTAACAATTCAAAGTAAATTGCTTCTAAACAATTGTAATATTGTATCACAACAAGTGTTTGCACATTATTATTATGGTAGCACAGACTAATTATGTTAGATCTTTCTATGCCACAACTTATGTAGTGTTGTAAAATAGTGAGATCAAGACAGTTTGTGATCTGATAGATATCAGGCAGTGACCTGATTATATGGAAAGCAGCTTTATTTGTGTTCAGGTTAAGGTTTTGAAAAACCAATCCTGTGAAGCTAGGTATGGAATAATAGTGCAGTTATGAGAATTATTTTATACGTGGGGCATGTAAATATTTTAGCTTTTGTGCTGTTTAGACACACGCAGACATCAAGAACCAGCATATGAATCTCAACAATGGTGACAATCAACTAAATTCTTCATGCTGCAATGCATGCTGGGTAACACCATAGTAAAAACTCCCATCATGCACTACAGCATGAAGAATTATTGTCACCACTGTTGAGGATTGTATGATAAGTGTTCAGGTCTAAAAGCCTGAGCCTGAGCTGAAATTTCCCCCCAATATTTAAGCTTTACAGTGGCATTTCCTAATTCAGCTTTTTATCCAGTTGTTTGATAATTTGTGTCAATCTACAAACCAAAGAATAGCCATTACATGATGTTCACTCAAATGATTTGAAAGCAAAACATGTTATCTAACATTTTATCTCTGCTACCATAATAATAATGTGCAAACACTTGTTGTGATACAATATTGCAATTGCTTAGAAGCAATTTACTTTGAATTGTTAAAAGGGTCAAGAGCCCAACTAAAGCAAACACTGATCTCCATGATGGTAGCATCATTTTAACCAATAAAACATCAACATCTGATCCTCTGTAATTCTCAGTAACAGCAGGTGTTCATCACTAATGCACAATCATCATTTAATTAGTCACTTAATTGTCAATTACCTTTAACTCTTTGAGGACTTGGGATTTGACTTGAGACTCGCTTGTGACTTGAACAGAAGGACTTTTCATCAGTTCATGGGTGGAACAAATATATGGCAGGACTTTTACTTTCTGACCCCTGGAATCTCCACCTCTGGTAAAAACTGAATGTGCTTTCTGTAACAAAGACGAGACACTGACAAGCTAAAACTAATATCTGATGATAAAAAGTAAGACAAAATATATACCGCCTCTTCATTATTGAGACGAGATGCAACGAGAATGTTACTTGAGGACTACTGGACATTGAAAATACATCCTATAGGCTAACTGTCATCTTTCAAGAGATTGCAATTGGATAAGGGGAGTTTGCATGTCTAGTCTCAGTATGGCAGCCGCAATGGAAAGCTACCACAACGCGAACTTGCGATCTGAAACAATGGCCTCAGCACCTGAAGGGTTAGGGATAGAGTCACCAGATGTCCCGTTTTCCCTGGTAGACACAATTCGTTGTCAATTGACTTAAAGTTAGTGAAGGCGGGACAGGCGGAATGTGCTCTCTCTCACGCAGCCTATACTTCTTCTGTTCTCAGACAGCGCGCGATCAGTTCTCAGTACTCAGATGCACACACAGTAGTCCAAATGTCTATTATGTTGAGTATCTCATATAAATTATGTATGTTATGGCTTAAGTGAACGTAAACAGGTGAGTAAAAACTGAATGTGTTAGTATTACATGCATGCCTTCCATCTTAAAGGGACAGCATTCCAAATTAAATACCTATCTGTCATTAGTGTTAACCAAAAGATTTTAAATAAATGTACAGCCTACATGTTAATTAAACTTACTGTCTCTGAAAAATGAGTTTAATTTGTATCTGTAGTGTATTTGTCTTATTGTGCCTATTTTTCAAAAAATTATAAATTTTATAAATATATATAAATGAACAGCTATAATTATAATAATTATATAATAATAAGTAAAAGTACAAGTATAATGATAAGTACTCTTTTTTCCATACTGTTAAAGGGATAGTTCACCCAAAAATTCAAATTTTCATAATTTATTCAAGTTTTCCCAAATTCAATCCTTGATTCAAATTTATTATAAGCTTTGCTTTTTGTCTAAATTAGGGTGACCATACGTCCTCTTTTACCCGGACATGTCCTCCTTTTTGGCTATAAAATTATGTCCGGGGGGATTTTGTAAAATATCATAAAATGTCCGTTTTTTTTTTACCTCATTTCATTTCATTGATTCAACACTTTAAATGCAGCCACTGCCCACCGACATTATTCTTAGGTACCTGTCTGATGACGTGAAAGACCCAATTGTCAAAACAAAACAAACGAGGAGCTGCGCTGCAAGAGAGCTGTGTGTCACTAACATGCCGAAACGCAAATGTAGTTTCACAGACGAATTGCAAAAAAAATACCTGATGTTCAGTCGTGGTCGTGATAAATGGGAAACATTGTGCACCATCTGCAAAGCCGGCACCTATGTGTCTGTTGCCAATAAAGGCTGTGGAGACTTGGAGACTCATATCGTAACTGCCAAGCACAGGGATGCTGTGCGGGGAGGGGAGGGCTCCTCGAAGCTGACAGATTTCTTTGTGCAGCCAGGTAAAACGGAAGACGCAGCCCATGCTGCAGAGGGTGCGTTCGCATTTCACACAGTGAAGCATCATCACAGCTACAGGTCGATGGACTGTACTAGTGCATTGCTTAAAAGAACATTCACAGATTCGGCCAACGTTAAGTTCTCTAGTGCCCGCACCAAAACCGAGGCAATTGTCAACGGCGTTTTAGCTCCCCACTCAGTTGACACAACATTGGAAGCGCTGCAAGACATACCATACCTTGGCATTGCTACTGATGGGAGTAACCACGGTGCCGTCAAAATATTTCCGATTATGATACAGTATTTTAACTGGAAGCAAGGGGGTGTACAGTCAAAACTGATTGAGGTCAAAGACACACCAGATGAGACTGCAGAAACCATTGCACAATATTTAATTGAAACATTAAGAAAAAAACAGTTGACTGAGAAATGCATTGCATTTACTGGTGACAATTGTAACACAAACTTCGGAGGAGTCAGGCGTGACAAAGGAGGGAGGAATGTGTTTGCAAATCTGAAGAGGATACTTCAGAACAAAACTCTGATTGGTGTGGGTTGCCCAGCACACATATTGAACAATTGTGTTCATCATGGTGCAGACACACTGGATGTTGAAATTGAGAATATCCTGTTCAAAATCTACCAGTATTTCCACATCTACACTGTACACACGGAGAGTCTGAAGGAGTACTGTGAGTTTGTAGACATTCAATACAGAACACTCCTTTCTCACAGCAAGACACGATGTCACTCTTCCCTGGCATCCACAGGCTGCTGCAGATGTTTCCAGCACTAAAGGCCTTCTTTCTGTCTCAGGAAAAGCCCCCTGTAGCGATAAAGAAGTTTTTTGAGAATGAATTCAGTGAGAATTACCTCTGGCACATGCATTCCCTCATGAGTGTGTTCCATGAACACATTGAAGACATGGAAAAGGAAAACAATTCTGTTGTGGAAGTCAGTAACATCTTGCACAGCGTCCACAATGTCCTTCAGGAGCACAAGGAAAACAACTTCATGTCCATCAAAGTCAAGGAACTGTTGGCACAAAAGCGCAAAGATGGACATGACCAAGACTGCAACCAGTTCTGTGCTGCTGTAAATGGTCAGTATTCCTGTTTCATTATAATTCCTTTTTTTTTGCATTATTTTTCAAGGATTGCTGGTCTCTATGTGTTGTGTTTATTTGTGAAGCATGTTGTGGCTGTTCTTTTGTACTTTTATTTATTTTAAGGTCTATACACAGCAAGCCTGCAGTATCTTGACAAGTGGATGACCCCCATGGCAGAGTTCTCCCCCTTCATGTGGATGGATCTGAGTGAAACACCTGATTGGAATGATGTGGAGACCTGTATCAAGTACCTGAGAGAGAAGGGGGTACAAATTGACGATGTGAAGTGTTTTGATCAGTTCACAAATCTGAAGAAATTTGCAAAGAGGAGCAACAGTGATGGAGAGTTCAAGGGCAAGCAAGTACACCAGATGTGGACTGAATACTTTGAGAGGGCCAAAAGTGTGCAAAATCACTCAGAACTACTTAAGATTGCACAGTTTGTCTTTGCACTTCCCTCTCACAATGCAAACGTTGAGAGGGTCTTCTCACTAATGCAGAGCCAGTGGACCAAGGAGAGGAACCAGTTGTCCGTGGATTCAGCGAAGGGGCTTCTATTGGTCTAGTACAATTTCAAGAACATCACCTGCAAAGACTTTCATGCTTATTTGCTGAATGACAGAAAACTTCTGGGAAAGATCAGCTCTTCAGCAAAATATGCATGGGCAGAGAAGGAAGGCACAGAGGAGGATGACTAGGAACACAAAGAGAAAAACTAACAATATGCTACCTCTTTTTTTTCATTTTTTTTATTTTGAGATATTTATATTTTCACATTGGCCCCAAGAAGGCATAAGAATGGACAACCTCTGCTTCTTTTATGTGCCCAAAGTTTGAAGGATCCCTCCGCACAAGAGGAATATTTTTTTTAACAGTGGGCTATCTCTTTTTTCTTATTTAAGCATTTTATGTATTATTTATGTTTGCATTAAGCCTGTATAAAGAAAAGACTGTGTGAGATTATACTTTTGTCTTCTTTTTGGATTCTCAGAATATGGTCACCCTAGTCTAAATAATTAATAATTATTTTCAGTTTGACAGTTTGAGTTTGAGATATAATCTAACTTCTCTAATTAGGTAACATTACTTAAGTTTGATAGAATCTTCTTTATTTTAAGTGATGCAAGTCCTTTTCCACACCAACAAAAGCACAGCTGCTGCTTTTAAATAAAGCAATATGC
The DNA here is from genome assembly GCA_036247105.1 of Cirrhinus mrigala. NCBI lineage: Eukaryota > Metazoa > Chordata > Actinopteri > Cypriniformes > Cyprinidae > Cirrhinus > Cirrhinus mrigala. The sequence continues at coordinate 607,611 of CM070028.1, forward strand.
AGAAAAACACCTCAAGCTTCTCTTTGATTGAAGCACAGACTCTACTCTTCAGCACAATGGTGACCCACAAAAGTCCCTTTTTTTTCTGGCTGCTGTAACTGTTTTCTCAAGTGCATTTGTTGCAGCTAAGTACCAAAGAAACCTTTGTGAGATAAGGATTCAGTTGTCAAGCAGTGGTCACAAAACACATAGTAGTATACTTAAAAGTATGCCAGTAGTACACTGGCATATTTTTATTTATATTTGTATACTTGTTATATAAAGTATACTTTAAAATATACTTGAACTTTAAGTAACCCTGCTTCTGCGGTTTGGGTCTCACATCAAATGAGGCAGGGTGGTGACTTAGATCATGCAAGTTGCAGGTGAAGTTGGCTTGTGACAGGTGTCCCCCTTGCTCTTGATATATTTATGGACTCACTCTGCAAATTTCTTTATATCTAAACAAACGATCCAGTGCTGTCTGCAATTCTGTGGCTCACGGGAGTTAGACGTGGTCAAAACTGACATGGTTATAGTCTACAAATTTTAGACTTTCTTTCCTTCGCTTGCAGGCTTTAGGCCTGTTTCAAAGCACCGGACATATTCTCCTTTCATATCCTGAGTGTTCACTCTTCTTCAGTGTTCCTAGGGAATGGCAACTCCAACCACAGGTGGTGCAACCCATTTGATAGAGGTACTGCTGAGTGGATGTGGGCATGTTCACATCTGACGAGTTGATCCAGTCTCCCCTCTGGTTCCTCTCTTGACACCTCCAGCAGCTCCACCTGCCCTTGAGGGGCACCAGTCAAAGTCACAGTTTAGAATATTACTTGAGTAAAAGTCTTAAAGTATGTGATATTTATTGTACTTAAGCACAAGTACAAAGTTTTATTTTTTTTTTTTTGTAACACTTTATTTTTCCAGTTTCTTAAATAGTTGCCTTTTAGCATGCATATTACTAGAATATTAACCATTTATTAGTACTACTCTAATAAGCACATATTAATACCGTATTCTATATAACCTTATTCTACATGCCTAATCCTACCCAATACCTAAACTTAACAACTACCTTATTAACTATTAATAAGAAGCAAATTAGGAATTTATTGAGGGAAAAGTCATAGTTAATATTCTAAAATGTTACTTTTTTTCAAACGTACTTATGTATTGAAAGTAAAATGGAAAAGAAGCAAATAAATATAACATTTTCCTACACAGCTTGAGTAGCCAGATTGTGTTTGTCAGGCTGTCGTGGTGTGCGATGAATGGGGAGTAGACGAGAAAGTCCAATGCATGAAAGTTTATTAATAAATCCACAGACAGGCAGGACGGACAGGAACAGCAGGGAAATCCAAACTAAACTCAACGCAAACGAACGTAAACGCATGACAATACAATCACCGGCAAAATACACAGGGGACAACCAAACGAGACAGGTGAAAGTTGAACCATGACATCACAACGAGAAACGGAACATGAAGACCATATAAGGAAACACTGGGAAAAACACAAACAAAACAGACCAAAGGGCACACATAATCCTGACATTACCCCCCCCCCCCTCCGGCAGGGGCGGCCTCTGGAGCGGACTTGAGACCAGAGGGAACCTCTTGAGTAGACTTGTGAACAGATGTGACTTCAGGAGCACAGTGTGCAGCCCACACACACCAAATGGCAACCGCCATTACACTGGCTGACATGATGTGCCAAGGCTCTGCACTGTTAAAAATTGCTGTAAAAAAACGGCCAAATTTTGACAGTAACATGCTGTTTTCCATTAAAACAGTGCATTCTGGGTATTATTTGTCATTTTCGAAAAAGTAGCCTGCTGCTATGTATGGTGAATTAACAGCGTTCAAAATCGACACTCAGAGACTGTGTTTAAAATCAAACTCTACACCCTCATTCACTATTCCCTACATGAGTTTACTAATATAGTCCACCTTACAGAGATAATGAAAACTAATGAGTGACTTCAGACACTGACGAACAGCTGCTGTTAATGAGCAGAATCACTGATTGAAAGAGAAACAAGACAAACACAAGAACTATATAACTGACTTCAGCCACAGCCTTAGATGAAATCAACTGAAAATTTAAACAACTCAACACACAGCTTTACCAACTTCACGCATTTCTAACCAGACTGATTTTATTTCTGTCAGATGTCTATAGAAGATCTTATTGAGAATGAACAGATGTTTAGATGATGATGTTTTATTGTTTTGTTTGACGATACCATTGTGGAGATCAGTGTTTGCTTTAATTGGGCTCCTGACTCTTGACATTGAAACATAGAGATATTTGCTGTAATTGGGTTTTTATGATGCATTAGTTACAGCAATGCTGGTCAGTTGATGTCAGCTATGTCTAGTTGGGCATCAGTGTCATCTGCTGAACTGGTTCTGAGTCTTGTGAGACTTGTTAAGAGTCTATTTTTGAGTGTGTGTTTATTTGTTGTTGCTTTTTTTTTTCCACTAAGTGTGTTGGAGCATGAGATCTTTTGACAATGTGGCAACCAGAAAAGAAGGATTTAATAGCTAAAATTTAAAACTACTGTAGCATTTATACTCAAATAGAGACATGAAGAATCAGCATATGAATCTCAACAATGGTGACAATCGAAAGCTTCATGCTGCAATGCATGCTGGGTATCAGCACACTACAAAACCTCACCTATGACTTGTTCTCACCATTGTTGAGATTCACACGATGATTCTTGATGTGTGTATCTAAAATATAATGAATTTTTTTTTTTTTTTTTTTAAATGAGTGGTCTTTTTTACATCTGCATACCCAGTTTTTTTTTTTTTTTTTTTTTTTTTATTTCACATCAATATTCAATAAAAGAAAACACACTGGATAAAACCTGTGTTATTACCAAACCATAAACAATCCCAGATTTCTTTGTAGCCATTAATATCATAACAAGCATGTTGTAAACATACACAATTACAACAACTAAACTAAAATTAACCTTAAAATGTCAAGGTTCAACAGCCCAACTAAAGTAAACACTGATCTCCACCGTGGTAGTAAAAGAAAAAAAAAAAAAAAAACCTAAACCTCTGCAACTCTCTTCTGTAGACGTCTGACAGAAATAAAGTCAGTGTGGTAATAATTGAAGCTGGTAATGCTGTTTTAGGAGTTTAATCAGATCTTGAGAGATTTAATGTCTTCTTTTATTTCAGTTGATGTCATCTAAGGCTGTGGCTGAAGTCAGTTGTTCTTGTGTTATTCTTTCATTCAGCAATTTTGTTTGTTAACAGCTGGTGTTCATCACTAATGCTCAATCAGAACGTGATCAATCATATAATTATCTCATTAACTTCAGCACTAATTCAGTATTACTCAAACACTCTGTAGTGTTGACACATTAGAAGTGTTCATTTAAAACTGAGGATTTTGCTGTGGGTTTTAAAGGGTTAAAGATGGACGATGGAAAAAAAACAGCATGAAATGTAATTTAACAGTAATAAACTGTAATTAATTTACGGCAACACACTGTAGAAAAACAGTAACATGCTGGCAACCAGAGCTGCCAGTAAATTACTGTTAATTCAAGAAAAAAACAGTAATATACTGTAAAACATAACAGTCAGATTTACCAAGCAAATCAAGTTATTTTCACTAAAATATTAGTGAATGTTCATAGAAACACAATGATGCAAAGTCATTAACTGGTAAGGAGAGTAAATATTGAATTGTGCCTAACTGATGTGTTTTTGTACAAGAGAGATCTGTTAGTTTAATTTAGTTTTGTGGGTCACCATTGTGCTGGAGAGTAGAGCTTGTGCTTCAGGCAATGATGAGCCACAAGCACTGATGTTTTACTGCTTTATTTAAAGACAGTAATTGTGGAATTGCTGATATAGTGACAATCTCTTTACTAAGCACTTTATTACACAAATTTGTGCTATTGTTAGTTAATGACAATCTATAAAGATTTGAGTAAAAGTCGATTGCTTCTTTATTACACTTTAAGTGTTTGTGGGGTTATATTAAGAAATATTTCTTCTTAGTGGACTCAAATTAAATAAGTTCACTGTACTAACAACATATAAACAATAGTTTTTTTAAAACTCAAATGGTTTGAAGCAATCGGTTTCCAAAATAAAATGAGTTACCGCATGGTATAATAACGGTAACATACTGTAAAAATGAAGAGCTGTAAATTAACGGTAGAGATCTATAAAATAACAGTATAATGCTGGCAACCACAGCTGCCAGTAAATTACTGTTATTTTACAGTGCAATTTTTTACAGTGTGGGAGATCAGACGGGACTTGACTTGACTCTTGACGATCAGATGCATCATGACAAAACTCAGGACAGACGGACGTGACGTGACTTGGCTCTGGGCGAACAGACGTGACGTGACTTGGCTCTGGACGGACAGACGAGATGTCACTTGGTCTGTGGAGATCGACTGAGACTTGACTCATGAAGATCAGCAGTGGCTTGCCCAGGCTTGTGAAGATCTGTAGTGATTTGACTTGATTCATGGAGATCAGCAGTGACTTGACTTGGCTTGTGAAGAACGACTGTGGCTTTACTTGACTCGTGAAAATCAGCTGTGGCTGGACTCGGCTCATGAAAAGCTGTGTTGACTGTGCTTGACGCTGGAAAAACAGTTTTGACGTTGCTTGACGCAGGAACGACAGCTGTAAATTGACTTGCCTTAGGGCGAGCAGCTCTGACTTGACTGTCGACTTGATCAACTATAGCTTGACTTGACTCTGGAACAGTAGCTGTAGCTTGATTTGACACAGGAGCAGCAGCTGTAGCTTGACTTGACTCTGGAAACACTGCTGTAACTTGACTTGACTCAGGAAACACAGCCGCAACTTGACTGGACTCAGGAAACACAGCTGTTACTTGACTGGACTCAGAAACCTGACTTGACTCGGGAAACATAGCTGCAACTTGACCTGACTCAGGAAACGCAGCCGTAACTTGACTTGACTCAGGGGACGCACCTGGAACTAGACTTGACTCAGGAGACGCAGCTGTAACTGGACTTGACTCAGGAAAGTCAAGTCCAGTTGTTTGGCCGGTGATTCTGTCAGGCTGTCGTGGTGTGCGATGAATGGGGAGTAGACGAGAAAGTCCAATGCATGAAAGTTTATTAATAAATCCACAGACAGACAGGACGGACAGGAACAGCAGGGAAATCCAAACTAAACTCAACACAAACGAACGTAAACGCATGACAATACAATCACCAGCAAAATAAGTGAATCACTGAATAATTTTTATCAACTAATTCATTCAAAAAGCAGATTCATTCAAAAAGTAAACACCATCCTCTGCTCAGAGACGCAAAACAGTGCTGTGATCTATTGTCGTTGGTAAAATTGAGCAAAAACAAGTAATATGATGTCTAAAATGTAAGTCACTTATTGCTTTACTGAACTTGTATACAAGGATTATTAAATGTGTTATCATACTGATATCTGCAGAAAAATGGTGCTCTCTGTGTGATACAGATTAAGTTGCACATGAACAAAGGTGTTTGTAGGAGACTAATATGCAATCACCAGACCACTGGGTTCATCAAACCTGCTTTTCTTGCAGGCAGCATTCTTCTGACTATTTTGTAGTAAGTAACGAATATGCTTTGGGGAAATGTATCAGAATAAAAGTATACATTTTAATTATGAGATGTAGTGGAGTAAAAGTAAAAGTAGGCTGAAATATAATAACTCAAACAAAGTACAGATACTCCCCCAGAAAATCTTAAGTACTGCAACGAAATATTATTACTTCTTTACAATACACCACTGCCAGTCTCTCAGTTGAGGATGTTGAGGTGATTCTGAGTTCCAGAGCTCCACAAGAAAGTTGTATGCTCTACTTGAACCCAGTCCACTGCATGGTTGGTACAGTGATGGAGTTCCTCCAAGAGTGCTTCTCACCAGGGTTAGGGTTGTGAGTCACATTGCTACACTTCAGACATTTGTTGCTGTGTGGTTTCCTTCAGACAATTAAAATCTAAGGTTTCAATGATGTAGGTGCCCTTTTATTGTCTTGCTGACATGGTACAGACACCGGTCAGACACCAGTCATACGTAAGCGTTCCCATAACATAAACATATAGCATTTTATTCTCTTTTCAGGGAAAGGGGTTTCATTCCAGGTTCTGTTGATTCATTGTAAAGCTTGGGTTTTCCTAAACTATGATTCCTGGCTAAAATGTTTGAAATCGAGTGGAATATTTTGAAAATGATAGGTAGCTCATTGTATCTAAATTTCTTATGACGAGATGAAGTTTTCATGTTCTATATAATATAAAACTAAATACGATATAAAAGTAATATGAGTGTACACTGTAACATGATGGATGCTACGAGTCGAAGTATGTCTAGATCATGTTTATTATTAATAATTTGCTCCCAAATAGAGTTTTATAATGTGCTAAGCCATTTGTAATTTTATTTCTTTTTATAAGTCAAACAGGTTTTTCTTTACAATATTTATTCATTTGGCGGTTTTGTAAATAGGGCAGTAGAGATTGACAGGAAAGCATAGAGGGGTGAGAAAGGAACAGGACTAGCCTTGAGCTGGGATTTGAACTCAGGTCACCAGAGGCACAGTTGTGTAATATGTAAGTGCACTAACCACTTGGCTATTAGCAACAAGTTCTAACATTCTGGTTTTGTGCCTCTTTGGAACTCAAAACCTTTTAAATATTTGACAAAGTATAACAGATCAGCTTGAGTCATTTCCTTTATCAGTTTAATTTTCATTTGTGTTATATTCGTTTTATGACTTAAATCTATCCAACACATGTGACATATGGAATACTGGCTTACCCTACCTTCCCTATATAGTTGACAAGATAACCAACATCACTTAATTGTTAATTAGTTTGCTTATTTTTTCCATTTGCCAGTTCTTCTTCATAATGCATTGGAAAGGAGGACATTTTACAGTCAAAATGGCAATGGCATTGCTATTCCTATGTTCATTTTGCCATTTTTATAGCTTGCTGCCATCATTTGTGGAGGTAAGATACACTGCTGGTCTATTACAAGGACTGCTTTCAGTTTATTACTGTTAGGTTGCACAGGAAGAGACAAAACAAAAAATCTTGATTCATACTTGAAACTCTCCATTTCAGATAGATTTAGACATTCCTTTTTTAGCTCTATTTTAATGAGTAAAGACAGCCTTTTCTAATTATGTTCATTGAGTAAACCAAACCTAGTTTTATATTTAATTATACAAGTAGTGATACAATTCACCTTACATATCAAATATGATTTATAATCTGATTTATGCCCGGACATATGAGTCTGTCATTGTTGATGGACAGGTAGACATATGTCTAGTGTGTACATGATTAGATTTATGAGTGAATTTATGTGTTTATGACCGCCTCTGTCACCCTGACAGCCATGTCACCAGAGTCCTGTCAGCTCTGAGTGACATGACAGTGTTTGTGTAAATCAAAAGAACAAACCAGATGTTAGATTTGACTTAATTGAATTTATGAGTGAATTTATGATGTTTTATCTCACCCACTTCTCTGGTGTTTTATGGTGTTGCTTCTTCCAGACCTTTTGGTAACAGTCTGGGGGTTTTAGGTCTCGTTCTGATTGTGGAAAAATGGCAGGACAAATGTGTGTGTGTATTGTCATCTCAAGAGGATCAGTTTGATGTTTGATCACTACGATATATGCTAATGCTTAGATACCAGCCTACTGGGCCCGTTTACATCTACCCCTGCGGGGCAAGGAATTTGTCTGAAAGTATGGCTTTCATCGATCAAACCCCGCCCCCTAACACAAACCCTAACACCATAAGCAGAGGCCAATGCAAAGATTCAAATGTATGATAAAAGAATTAAAATAAACTTATTAAAAAAATATATACATATTTATTAAACTGTCACCCATCTCCTCTGTGGGGCGCCTAAGTTTACTTCACCGTATTACAAATAGATCCTAAACTAATCATGGCAAAACTGTATATCGTTGGAAAGGTCTAAGACTTCTAAATAGATATTTGGCCACTGTTTGTGCTACAAATTATGTAGGAAAAGTAATAGATTAACTTATGACAAGAGTGCACCTCAAAAATCTACATCATAACAGGAGTTCTGACCTTTTTCACAAAAAAAAAAAAAACACACAAAAAAAAAAACCCTTTCTTTGTTGCCTTTTTCTCTGTCATGTTTTAGAAATCGTAAGAAATTATATATCGGTTGAAAACCTTGGTCTCAAAATGTATCTTTTGGAAACCATTTTAAAATCAGTCATTGCATTACCATGGAAAATGTACATCAAAGTCATATTACAAAATGTTTTCGTTCATGAATTATAAAAATGTAAGTTTTGGCATTTTCACGTCTATATTCAAAATGGGGTGACAGTTAAAGGGTTAATAAATCTATGACATTTCTTAATTGATGAAAGTATTCTTCCTGTTTTAATATTAATACAAGTAGTTTTTCATTTTAAAGACCATACCAGTTTCCTCTCAAACAAACTTCTCCTAAGCCATAGGTAAATGTTTCTTTACTTTAGTTTATTTTATTTAGTTATTCACACTTCATTAATCTAATTTATATATTTACTCTTTGATTTTTGTCGGTCTTAGAACTTACAGCCTGCTATATCAGTTGAAAAGTGCTTATGTATGTACATGTAGGTAGTTTAATATCAAGATGAATGCAAATGTTTTGTTCCACGCTACACAATAAAACGAGAGGATTTTCTTCCCATAAGACTTGCGGACTGGTAGTTAAAACACATGTTCATGCGCATGTAGTTAATCGTCTAAATTTAACAACATCACACGAAATGTAAAAAGCTTGTATCACACAGTCTAATAAAGCAGAGAGGTTGGTGAGTGGGGTCTACGATCATCAATACATGTCTTATCAGATCAGCCAATGTTGTAATACTCTAAAGATGGTTTCTGGGGGTTTACATTTACAGTCTAATTGAGGGGATCTAGCATTTTTAACTTTTGTGGGACTGTGTCAGGTAAAGTTCAGTGATCAAAACAGATATTTTTTCTATGTTCAGTGATCAAAAGGGTATCTATTCCAACCATTTATGCTATACACCTGTGAGCGCAGATGGGTCTACCAGTGTTGTGAACATTGCCAAAAAGTTCAGTAGGTCATAAGATGTGCATTGAACCTTTTTTACAACACACAGCTGGATCTGTGTGAGGGGCATCTGGTAAATTGTTAGGAAAAGTTGATGATGAAAAGCCTTTGTCTGAGAAAAACAGGAATGTTTATAATGTGGATCTGGTGAATTTGGCTTCAAACTGATGTTCAGGATGAGGTTATATAGATAAAGGAGATGTCGATAACAACAAACTTAAATAGGGACAAGGGTGATTGTTTTAACAAACCGGTGTATGCTGTTGGGAAATTCTTGTTTCATTTTAGTGAATATTGTTTATTTAGTTACATTTGTTATCTCTTTACATTCACTCCTAGATTTTCAGTCCTCAACACAAGCACAGACACATACACAAACACTCACACAAACTCGAACACAAACATACATACAAACTCAAACACAAAATGGTAAACATAAATGCAAATGCAAACTAAAACAAACACACACATACATGCAAACTTAAACACAAAATGGCAAACATAAATGCAAACAAACATACATGCAACTAAAACACAAACAAACAAACACATGCAAACATACATTCAAACTCAAATGCAAACACAAACAAACAAACATGCAAACATACATTCAAACTCAAATGCAAACACAAACAAACAAACATGCAAACATACATTCAAACTCAAATGCAAACACAAACAAACAAACACATGCAAACATACATTCAAACTCAAATGCAAACACAAACAAACAAACACATGCAAACATACATGCAAACTCAAATGCAAACACAAAGCATGCAAACTCAAACGCAAATATAAATGTAAACACAAACATACATTCAAACTCAAATGCAAACACAAAACATAAACGCAAACTCGAACACAAGCATACATACAAACTCAAACACAAAATGGTAAACATAAATGCAAATGCAAACTAAAACAAACACAAACATACATGTAACTAAAACACAAACACAAACATACATGCAAAGTCAAATGCAAACACAAACAAACAAACACATGCAAACACAAACATGCATGCAAACTCAAATGCAAACACAAACAAAGCACAAACTCAAACGCAAACATAAATGTAAACACAAACATAACAAACACAAACATGCACGCAAAATCCACCTGATGAGGGAAAACCGTAAGATTAAATAACGATGTAACTTTTGTTTTAACAAAAGTAGTTTGTAGATTTTTAGATCTTTCAGACCTAAATCCATGATGAGGATTAAAAGTTGTCAAATGATCCTCTGATAAGTGCAAGACACTTACAGACATAAGTACACAAAAAATTTGCTGTCGCAAACTTGTCTGCAACAAAAGACTGTCTTAAACAAGGTGCAACAAGTGACCCCATCTTTACATCAGATTAGATTTTCTTTCTGACTTTAAAATGCTGTTATTAACCATGCTGTTTAAATGCAACATATTTATTGTCACACTGTCATGCTATATTTTAATAAAATACAAACAACTGTCTTTTATAGTTTTATTTTACTAAGATTTGATCAAATAATCAACAGAATAAATGATCAAGTATTCGATAAGACCATCTTGTCGCCCCAAGCTAATGTGTCTGACGATTTGTGATGACATTAATGTCTTACTGATACAGATGTGTTAAGATGTTAAGTATGTGTAAGTTCAATATTACTGTTAAAACAGTTTAAAAAGCATGTTTTTGTGTAACAGGGTCAACGGAACTAGAATGTATGAAAGCCTCTTCTTTTAAGATATTTATAATGCAGACTAAAAAACTTTAGTTTGACAACTGAGGTTATTCTCTTGAGCATGTATACAGTAACCAGTGAGTTCATGAAACATTATTGTATAAATACATAACCTTGTAAATTCATCATGATTATGTCATATTAATCAATAAAAAAGACTTACTTTATAGACCACATCTCACTTTCTAATCAAAACACAATAAAATTGGACATTTTTAAAGTGCCGACAACCGGTTGGTTGGGGAAAAAAAATAAATAAATAGGGTTATGTTTCTAAGTTAGAGTGCTTATAGTTTGTAGTAAAATCATCTGTAGCAAATGTAGCAAAACATTTTTATCCCAAAACATTTTTCTTTCAAACTCTCACTCTATCTCTCTCACACACACACACACACAGCTTTTTCAGTGGCCCACAAACTGCCAGCAACATCCTTAAGTTTGTTTTTATCATTCAGCTGTAGCTGAGACCCTAATGAAATTATTTTATGCATTATTACAAGTACAGATGCTGAAAGAGTTCATTGACCTGTTTAATGTGAATAATATCACTTAAGACTAGTTTGACAAACAGCGTTCTAACAACAAGTACAACCGTTGCAGAAAATTTAATACCACAGTAGGATGAAGCTATGGACGAGCGATCGACCAACTTATCAAATGCTAAACATATTTTTACAAGTTCCTGCTTACATAGTTTACGATGAAACTTAAAAAATATAGGCATGAGCTAACAATCGGTAAAACTACTGGCCACACTCAACATACAGAGGGAGAGACTGAATATTCAGACAGCTAGAGCAGGACCGTATTGACTTTTTCTTAAGATAAAGACAATTATTTGGTTTATTTGGTATCTCGCTTCACAACGGTTGTTCCATTACAGCACACACATCAAGTCTTTTTTAGCATCCGTATCTCGTATTATTCTGCAGTAACTGTTCAGTCTAAATATGTTTTAACAGTTCTTTGTGTTTTTGTTTTTACAAAGTTGTTAAAAACGTGTAACTAATACCTCACTTAAACGCTGTAGACTTTCAGGTCAGGGAACTACATTACCCATCATACACCTCGGTCTTCAAAAATGGCCGCTGGGATACATATCCCAAAACACTCATACATGGCAGCGCCCAAAATCATTGGACTTCTGATTATACGCACACGAAGATACCCTATATAAAAAGATTCGCATTCCACAAGTGTGTGATGTTGAGTGTTTCAGTGGCGTCATTAGATTTGATGTTCAGAATGATGTGAAGTATTTTGCTCAGCTCTGGGAGGGCAGCCCACCCATGGCCCCACCAAACCCAAACTACTGTGAGAACATTCAAGACCTCAAGAAAACTATTATGACTCATGCAGAAACATCACATGGAATGAGACTGAAAGACTTAAAAGTTCGTATTAAAGATCTCTGGGAGGCTTTACTGAATGAACGATTCGTCTTCAGCTTCAGAAATTCTCTGGAGATTTCAGCCTACAGGAAACTGGAGACAAAATACAGCAAGTGGTGCTGGAGTCTTCGGAGTGCCATGCTGGAAACTGAGAACAAACTACACAACAAAATAGAAAATGAAGCAATTCACAAGGTTGAGGAATCTGATCTTCATAAAGAGCTAAAGAAGACAAATGAAGAAGTGAAAAAATCAGTGTCAGAATTCTTTGAGAAAGATGCAGATGCAAATATACTGATTCAGTGGAAAACGTCATTTGAAATCAAAATCAAAGAGCTACAGGAAAGCATTGTAAGAGAAACAAAGAGGAAATTAAATGAGATTCTTCAGCAGCGAGACCTGAAGAAAAAGATTGATGCTCAGAGGACACAACATGAAAACACTCTCTTTGAAAAGAGCAAAGAACTTGCCTTAAAACTCAAAGACAAAGCAAATGATGAAGAAACACTAAAGAAAGAGTTTGGTTTGTTTTGGAAAGACTGGATGAAGATAATCAGCAGAGACACTCCAGCAATCAGAGACATTGACATAATGAGAGATATGAGAATGATCCTCAGTGACGTCTATGGAAGTATTAATGCAGACCACCGGAAGGACAGCAGGGACATTTTCTCTGTGCTGAGTTATTCAGATTATGCACAGTTAAAGAAATCAAGTGAATTTTTCACAAATGCCTACAGATCAGTTAAACAAAAAGTGCTGGGTTACAGTCTCTCTAAGGAGGATGAAGCCCAAATAAGATCATTAGTCAATGATGTTGTTCAGCAAACAGACAAAATGATTCAGTCATTTAACATTTCAAAGATGGGCTACAACATCAGCTACATTCAACAACTCATAGATTACATCAAAGCAAGAGTAACTGAACATCAGGACGGACCAGTTAAATATGTGTTCAAGAATGAATTCTTCATGGATTTGGTTCTTTCCATCTGTAAGAGAGCAAATAAGACAATCACTGACCAACACAGATTGTTCAGAGAGGCCAATGATCCTGAAATATATGTTAAGAAGAAGGAAGAAGAGTATTATAGTATTTTCCAGAAATACTGTCATGGAGCAACATCAGCTGCAATTTTTGGTGAGATCATCTGTCAGAAACTCAAAGAGCCCATTGAACAGAGCATCTACAAGAAGACTGCCAGACAGTTAGCAAATGATATGAGAACAGACTGTCCATCACTGAACGGAAACAGATCAAATCTAGAGAAACACATCCTGAAGACACTGGCAGAACAGGAAGATTTTGACAAATACATGAACTACATTGACTATCCCAGAGATCACTTCAAGAGTTTTATCAGTGATGAAGTCAGTCGGTACATTACTGATAACTTCAGTGTCCGTGTTTTACCCAAAATGAAGAAGAGCATTGAACTCCTGCAGCAGAAGATCATGGAAGTTGTGTATAAATCTACTGAACATGTTCAAGACAACAGTGGAGATGTTGGTTTGTGGTTGAAGAGTTTTGCAGATGAGCTCTCAGATGAGCTGATCTTCTCTGAAAAAGACCTCAGTGGAGTCAAACATGATGATGTTGATGATTTCAACCTCCTAGAAGACGTGATAAAGAAAGAACTTCCTTCTATAATGACGGACATCAGCAGTAGATTCAACACAAATACAGGCCAGATCAGCTTCTGATTGATGACTTATGTCAGTGCTGCTGGGAACAGTGTCCATTCTGTGCAGCCATCTGCACCAACACCATAGAAAACCATGATGAAGATCACAGTGCTGTTTTCCATGGAGTGAGAGGAGTAAATGGGGCTCACTACAGGGGTACAACAAACTTGTGTGTTTCGATCTGCACAACATCAGTGGCAAGCAGTAATCGATATTTTCATCACAGATCCTCAGATAAATCAATCCCATACAGGGAATACAGAACAGCAGGAGGAGTTTATGCTAAGTGGAGCATCACCCCTGATCTCTCTGAATTGCCCTACTGGAAGTGGGTTGTGTGCAGATTCCAGAAAGGTCTTGAAAAATACTACAATATGACATTTGATGGTAGTGGTAAGATCCCACCTGAATGGAGAAAACACTCAAAACAGGATGCTATTGAGAGTTTGAATAATAAATACAACTAATTTAACAAGTAAGTTTTGTTTAGGTCTATAGACCTATCATATGTGATATACAGAACACAGATTGAAATGATTTTGTTTCTGACTTGACTTTAGTGAGGCTGAAATCATCTAAACTTCAGCTAACAGAATACATTAGAGCAGTGGTTTAAAATGTGTCATTTGTCTTGCCCATTTCAAACGTAAATGTTCAAAAGCATTGAAATATCATATCATACTCATGCTGAACATGCCATGTCCTGACTATGTAAAAGGGCAAATTTCTTTTTTCGTAGGATGTCAGAACTCAGTTGCAGAATTAATCTTCATATGAATGCATACACAGTGCAATGTATCTCCATGCAGTTATTTACTGATGTCACCTTGATAAACAAGTAGTGTGCGATTAGTGTTTTAGTCAATAATTGTAATCTGATTACAGGAATATGATAATGCATTTGCAATTGAGATACAATAATGTGTTACTCCCAACCCTGTATGTGACACATAGTTAATATGAAAAAAAAAAAAAAACCACACACACACACACACACACACACACACACACACACACACACACACACACACACACACACACACACACACACACACACACACACACACACACACACACACTTTAGCACTCATGTTCTGTTATACATTTCTTGATTGAGTAAACTCTGAATAAATCTGTTACTTCTGTTCTCTAAAGTGTATTTCTGTTTAATATTCAGATCACATGCATTTTCAACACACAGTTTAATGGAATAAAACCTACAGCACATCCTGTATTCACACTCAGTGTTACTCCATATACAACATTCAAGTGATCTTACTATGACTGTGGATAGCAACTACAAACATGTGAGGTTGTCATGGCAAAAAAAGATACATCTCACATGGATTACTTAAGGGTCATGCTAAATAAAGTAAATGGCCCTCCTCCTAACATAAATGACAACCGATTCATTCTTAATGGAACACTTTCCAAGTCCGCTGTACAGTTTATGGATGTTATTAATTAGTCAACACAGTTACCAGAAATTAGTTTATTTTCTATTCAGTGATCATCAGCAAATCAGCTTGCAATAGAACAGCTTCGCTTCTCTGCAAATGATAGCATTGTAACCCAGGACAATGAAAATACAGTGCATAATTATTATGCAAGTTAATATTGTAATTATACATTTTTTTCCAAACCATTTTTACCAATTACAAACCACATCAATCTTAATAACTACTATTCACTGTGTATTTAATCATTTATAAGTGATATATAATTGTCCATGAAGGCTGGAAGTGAAAAACTCCTTATATTCAGGTGTGCGTAATTATTAAGCAGGTTTTCTTTTACAGATAAAATAAACCAAAAAAGAGATTAACCTCAGGCTGAAAAGTCAAAAATTAAATGGTCATGAGAAGAATGTGATACTAGAATTTACTAGAATTTACAAAGTTAAGGCATGATCATTGGACAGAGAAATGCTCATTGGGTCAGCAAAGTCAGAAAAGAACAGGTGGAGAAGAAAAGACACATTAACTACAAAATAATTAAGAGTTAATGTGAAGAACTAGGTGTAAAACCATCAGGAACCATCTTCCATTTTCCAAAACTGCAAGGTGTCAGATTCTCAGAGACTTTGCTTGGGTAAAAAATCCTAAAAAAATGACCCTCAATAAGAATAATATGCTGAATTGTTGTGGAATACATGAAGACGGATTTTACTTTTATTTATTTATTTTTTTTATAGGCTTTATAGACAGCTCAGTTGAGATTGACTCTTGTAGGACCAGCACCACATCATTTTGGACCACTCTTTCAAGAATTAATCTTCAAGAATCTGGCAGTATGTTTTGGGAGTTCATCTTTAGTCCATCCCTGTAAAACAGACCTTTCAGGATAGGAGATGGACTAAAAATTAACTCCCAAAACTTAGTGGTGAAGAGGAGAGAAGTCTCCTCTTCAGCTGAACGGAGCTTGTCACTCTTCAACCCGTTCTCATCAATTTGCGTATAAATAACACGGCTTTACACTTTCCAGTTGAGTGTAATACATACGCCAAATTCCAATTTCGCGTGCATATGATACGCTTTCCTTCCCATTAACTTGTGCGGAGAGCAGATGCGCACAAATACCACGCAGCATCTTCTACAGCAGTGACGTCACAAGCGAGGCTCGGTTTGCCCAGTTCACCTGATGCGTGTACACCTTCAAACAGGTAAGAAAGGGCAACAATCTTTTCTTTTGTAATGAGATCATTATTTTAATTATTTCGGTGCTTCTGCGTCTCTTTACATGGGGTCATGTGTTAAAATGGAAGCGTATGCGGTCAAATTAGTTAGAAGAACAGTCGGCTGCTGCGTTAGCACAGCTGCTAACATTAGCCTACCATGTACATTAGCCTAAGCTAACTTCTAACTGTTGCAGTTTTGAAACTCTTTCTTCTTGTCTTGTATATGTATATACATGTATATGTATATGTGTGTGTGTGTGTGTGTGTGTGTGTTGCATATATTTAATATTTTTCATCCGTACTGTAATGCTGCAGTTTGCACAAAATAATTTCACCTGTACATGTGATTATGGTATTGTGACAATAAAGTGACTTGATTTGGTCATTTATTTTGTTCATCACTTGTACTGTAGTGTGCTGGATAACAACTGCAAATTATTTATGACATGGAAGAAGTTTATGGATAAACAAAGAAAAAGGAAACCAGGAGAGCTTAGATGATGAGCAGGAAACTGAATGTGATTCCATGATGCTCAAGAAATTTGACCATCCAAGCAATTGGGTGGTTTCATCTGATTAAAATATGGTTTTAACATAACCCATTTTTATTTCTCTTGAATATCATTTGTCTTTATAATCTATTTTAGCTGTCTTTATGATGTATTCTCCAGTAAAGTATTGCACATGATGTTGGATAATAAAGTATGGTGAATATTCTGTATTAGGGATGGTGTTTGGTGAAAACACCATTTAGGCCACATTTACACATAGCCGGGTATTTAGAGAAACGAATATTTCCTCCCCTCCGTTTTCAATGATAACATTGTGCACACAACATCGTTTTTAAAAAAACTTGTCATTTATATCAACCCGCATAAATACGCCGTCGAGCGCCATAATAACTATGCCAAACCTATGGGCGGCAGTATAGGGAAAAGAATAAAGCCATGCAAGCCAATCAAAATCCTCAGAATCGACGTTGATCCGTAGCCAAACAAACTGTAAATAGGGCGCTCACATGACGTTAAGCATTTTCTGGCGCATAATGTGACGTTTGAGAACCTAAAAGCCCGTTTCTCCCAGTTGACACGGCAACACATAACCGGCGTTATCAGAAATCTCCACTTTGGCCGGAGTTTTTAGAAATAATCATTTTCTGTGATAAAAACGGGGTTTTCGTGTAAATGAGAGGCCAAACCGCAGGGAAATATCTGCGTCTTCCCTTCGTGTAAACGGGGCCTTAATTTTGTAAACAATACGCCTACCCACCGTGAGTGTTTTAATTAGACATGAACATTTGCTCATATTAATGACATTCAGTTACCTGAAGGGTAGGCTAAAAGATGAATTAGAAGAGACTACATGGACCATATTGCTACAGACACTTAATGCACAACTGAGGGTGATGGACCAGGGAAAGATCAATACTCAATACATAGATATGAATCTAATACTGTATTATAAGCAAGATGAGCATGCACATTACTGATGTTTCACACCACAGAAAGAAAAAAATCAGGAATATTTGACACAGAGACACAAACTGGGTGTTTTACATCATGATTTTTTGCATTGCATGAATTGTATGGCTTTTGCACCATAAACCACACACTGTCTGTGCCTTGTCTTACTGAATGACACATTGAAATTGTGTGATAGTACAATGAAGGATCACAGTATGTATTGTTTTTTTTTTTTGTGTGTGTGTGTCTTCATTTAGTGTCATCGCTGTATCCTTGCTCCTGATCTAATAAAATCAATGTAGCCCATATCAAATGGGAACTGTCTAATTCTTATTCTAAGATAACCATGACTTGCAACTTACATATTGACAAGTTGCTGAAAAGACAATCTCAAAAATGTGACTCAGCACAGTGTGTTGTTGATGAGGAGAAGAGATTTGTGTACATTTTACTGCCCTGCCATCTCTAGGGGCCCAGTAGAGTCCCCTGGAAAAGCAAAAAAACCACACATTTCAAATGGCTGTAAATCAGTATCTGATTATAATGACAAAGAGAAAACTAGCAGGACAACTACTTATGCTATGTTAATTACATAATGTTTTAAAACGTATATAGAAAGGTGGTATAAAGGTGTTTTAAAAAGTGGCCTAAGTAAAATACCAAATTTCAGCCTGCCTCTTGAATCTGCCATAGATGTTTGCACAATGAACATGTTTAGATAAGCTTTGTTCAAAAAAAGATTGTATTTTCTCCCATTTTATAATTAAACATTCTAAACTACATTACCCATAAGCCTCTGCTATTCTATCGATGGAACGCGAAAAAAGATGGCGCTGTTATTTGTAGTTTAATGAAGATATGCTTAGGGTTAGGGTTTCAATCTCTGTAAAGTGGCATTTACTCACCACATAGCAACACTGCATTGTTAACTGAGGGTATTACAGATGTAATAATAACTGCAAAACGGACTTTGCAACATCAAGCGTTTTTTAATTTGGTTTAAAACAGTGGTTCTCAACCTTTTTTGGGCCAGCGCCCCCCTACCCATTATCCAGGCCCCTCACCGCCCCCCTATCAAATAAATCATAGTCTAATTGTCCTCACTGAATATTAAAGTTGATTATTATTATTTTGTGTTTATAATGAGGACTGATATTGTATTTACAGTAATTCAAATGTATGGGGTCATTATCATTTTTAAGAAATTACTTTATTTCAAGGATGCATTGAAGGGATCAAAAAAGACAGTGAAGTACTTTTTTACAGTAAATTATTTTAAAATAAGTGTAATAACATTAATTTACAGAGTTCTTAAGCCTGTTGGTGGTTTTCATTGCTACAGCTTCAGTGTTGTTGAGATGCGGATATATCTTGTTGCCCCAAATTTAAAAAGACTAAATAAAAATGACATAGTGGACATTGTTATTTTGGTGAGTAAATCCCACATTTACACATAAACCCTACTTTACTATATTTCATAGATTTTGTGAGAATATTTCAAAGTTTACTTAAGAAAAACTAAGTAAAACCCTAATTCTAGCAAAGTTGGGACATTTAATTTTTTTACGTTTTACTATTTTACGTTTATTTAATTGACAAAAGTACAAAGAAAAGATTTTTCACTGACCAACTTACATGTATTTTGTAAATATAAACATTTATTTATAAAATATTTATTGATTGATTGATTTGAAGTATGCATCCCACTCCAAAAAAAGTTGGGACAGAGGCAAAATAAAAGTGAAAAGGTTATAGAATAACCAAATAAACTGCTTTGAAGCACAGCAAGCAGGTGAATTGGTAATAGGTGAGGGTATCATGTTTGGCTATAAATGGAGCTTCTCAGTCTTCGCAAGCAAAGCTGGATCAAGGTTCAAAATTTGTTTATATTAACAAAATAAAACTAAGTTGGCCAATGAAAACATTGGATTTTTTTCTTTGTACTTAAGTCAATTAAATATAGGCTAAAGAGAAAAAAATGGCATATTCTTAATTTTATGGCATTTCACAAAATGCCCCAACTTTTAATTGGGGTTGTAGAAAGATGGGAAACATATGCTCCTCATTTTCAAAATAGTTACTATTTTAGTGCTGTCCTGATTTATATATTTGTTATAGTCAATTAAATTTTAAATCTTGTTTTTTCTTGCTTTTTTTTGTCAGTGTGTTGTGCCAGCTATAATAATAATAAGAAATGTTTCTTAAGCAACAATCAGCATAATTTCTGAAAGATCATGTGACACTGAAAGCTTTAGTAATGTACTGTAGATTAGCATGAGAAGAAAACACATTTTAAAATATATTCAAATAGAAAGTTTTTTTTTTTTTTTTTTTTTTTTTTTTTCAAATTGTAGATTTACTGTTTTTACTGTAGGCTGTTTTTTTAAACAAACAAATGCAAACTTTTTTATGAACCCATTAACAAATCATACTGACCTTTTTTAATCATAGTGTATATTATAGGCTATATTTTATTTATAATATATAGGCCCGTATTAAAAAGCATGTATCTTAACCCCCAAAACAGCTCATACATAATTTTATTTATTTATTTTTTAATGTCATTGAATAGCACATGACATTCATCACATTTTTGATTTATCATTTTAAGTATCATTATCATTAGAAGCAAAAAAGGAGCAAAAAAAGCCACGTCGATATAAATTAGGCTATATTTGTGAGCTTTGAATAAACTAAAAAAAGTATTAATATTAATTTTTCTAAACAAGAAAAAACATCTCTTGCTTCATTGTGTCTAAATGCTTGCTATTGTTTTGACGCAGCAGCTGCGCTACAGAAAGTCAAGCAAACACTAAAGGACTGAAGTCGTTGCTAAGGAAATGATACACCGTCAGGTCTAGCAGCGGGAGTATTGGTGTAAACTAGCAGCGAACACCACTACTACACAGGCCGTGAACAGCGCGACACGTGTGTTAAAGCACATCGATCCCGTTATAATCGGTCCTCCAGTAACAACTGAGCGCGAGCGCTACAGTAAACAGATGCCGCGTTCTATTTCTGCCTGCGGGATTCCACACGCCGGCGCTACCGACAAGTTGAACAATAGATATAGAAAGTGCGTTTTAATGTATCCAGTAAAGACAGCGTTAGGGTGTGGCAGACCATTTTCTTTTGCAAGTTCAGCTCATACATCTTTGGTGTAAACTCGTCTTGACCAAACGCCCCCCAAGAACAGCTCAACGCCCCCCTTTCAAAAATATTGCTTCCAGCGCCCCCCGATGCTGTCCGACCGCCCCCGTTGAGAAACACTAGTTTAAAAGATAGTCCAATCACAGTGAGTTCTACGAGTGCCATGGGAACTTCAAAGCCAAGGGCAACGCAGCTGAGCAGAGGCGTCACACTTACTTGTCCATATATGGTCATTTATGACAGGATCTTCCGGGTTCTTGTGGGGAATGGAAAGATAATCAGTTGAATGATTTATTTGTCTCCACTCAATATAAAACTGTGGAGTTACCCTGGAGTTACCCTGATGCAGCAATAGATTTGTTGATTACAGTATATATGTATTTTATTTTTATTTTTTGTATACATTGTGAACACCAATATTAATGTACAATAGCTAAAGTAAAACGTTTGCATATCCTGTGTGAAAAATAAATCAAAATGTAAAAAAAAAAAAAAATAATAATTAGTTAAACATGCAGTATTTTTCTACTATTCATTTTAGCTTCTGTAACATTTACAGTGTATTTATAGTGTATTAAATAAACAATTAATCAGTTCTATGTTTCCTGGAAATGGACCCTACAAACTTGTCATTCTTAGATCTGCCAGTTTAAATATAGGAATAATAATAATAATAATAATAATAATAATAATAATAATAATAATAATAATAATAATAATAATAATAATAATAATAAATCATGAAATCACACATTTTGTAGTCATTTCCCAATGTTTATTGATATGTCAAACTTTTCCCAGATAAACAGTGCTCAGAACAGCATTCTTTCTACAGTTTGTGTCATTATGAAAAAAATGAAATACAAAAACAAAACAAAAAACCTGTTGATTATAAAAATGTACAATACTCAAAAATAAAAAGAATTTGTTTACAGAACATGTTACAAGATGCCAAATAATATTCAAGACTCCAGTTGAAAATATATTTTCTTCCCTTTAACAAACAATTAGGCAAAAATGATTAAGAACAATACTTCAATATTTTACAATTATTACCTTATATGATATATTTCCTGTTTCCTGTCATCATTGTTTGCTTCTATTGTGACTAAATGCAAGACAAATGAATGATTAATAATTATAATTTTATAGTTAGTTGTTAGTGGTAGTTATAAATCACTATATATTGACAGGAGTGCCCACAGTAGAGATGGGAGTGAGTGTTAACTGTAGAGGAGAAATTAAAAAATAATAAGTAAACATGCAAAAACTGGAAGACGGCAGTAAAGTACTGAGAGCAGATGTGCCACATGAGAGAAAGCGATGTGGAAGTTGTTGGAAGGGCTGAATGAAACTGTGGAGAGCTGATGAACAAGGACTAGTAGTCTGTGAGAAATCCTGCAAGACAGGAAGAAAGAGAATTGATCACATGATGAACAAAAAAAACATTGACAAAAACAGATGGCAGACAACAACATACAGTAACTGTAGCATGTATAACAGTAAACAGAATGTTATCGTCTGTTGGTGTAGATGCTAAAATAGATATTATCATAATTCTTGTTCATGGTGTGAACAGCTTTAAGTTTAAAATATCATGTACTGTTAGAACGGGAAGAGACAGTGGCAATTTGTAAAGGTTAATAAAGAAAGAACACAATGGACTTAATATAGACTTTATGATACAGACACTCTGACTACTTACAATGGCAAAATTAGCATGAGAGTTCAGGCAATGGCCAATGACAAAAGTATGAGTGAAAGTCATAGAATTTTGTACAAGTACGCTTGTACAACATTATATAAATTTGCTGATTTGTTGTTAATTGTATGAATGAGTTCAACATGACACTTTGTTGGTTGTTCTTTCTGATGGGGCCGTGGAGCAAGCTGTGCAAAATGTAACTGAAGTACAGTTCAGTCAAGATGCTCAGACCGACATTGACATACCTTTGGAAATCTTTGCCTTTGGTCTTTTCCGTAAATGCACGAAAATGGCCCAATTCAGATCCCATGACAGGCCTCCTTTGGTCTTCCCTTTCAGCTGAAACAAAGAGAAATACATACATGTTGAGACAATGTGCTAAAAATAATCTGGAACCAAAATATTTAAGAGGAACGACTGTAAGGAAAGTTATTATTAACAGATAAAATAAGGATGTGTGCATTAAAGCAAATCAGTTATAGCTAAGTGTCTTCAACATTACTGTGAAAGGTTGAATCACATTAATACATTATTAGCCGAATACATCAATAAATGAAAATTGACAGTGTACATGAATAAATACATGAAGTAAAACACAAAATAAAAACTAAAGATAAAAATAAAAATAAAAAAAAAACAGATGTGATGAAGTTCCAGTGAAATATCTTCACATTCCTCTTTGATGCCTTTAAGTCAATCATTTCAGTGTGAGTGAGTGTCAGTTTCTCTGCATGATGATGAGGTTGTAGGATGTGATGCATCTGAAATACACAATTGAGATCAGAGTTACAGTGTGTCCACGTGTTTATGTAAAAGCAATTATATTTATGAAGGCCAAAAGCACAAATGTACAGAATGTGAGCTGATATAAAGCGATACAAAGTCATGGGATAGCTATAATATTTTTTTTGTGACTGGGTATGTTTATACATCATCCCAAGTAATAATTAAACAAAAAACAAAACAAAATAAAATAAAATAAAATAAAATAAAATAATATTATAAATTCATCATCTTTGTTACTTACTTAGTGGAGAACAGGAGAGAAGTTTCCACAGCTTATCAGAGCTGATCACACTTACACGTGACCCAAAAACTAAAAAACAATTAATTTTATAGTTAAATTTGTATTTACTTTTTTTTTTTTTTTTTATTTGGTTAAATATGCAGGATAAACAATACAGAAACAAATAATAGCTTTAACAACAACAAAAATAGATATTGTACATAGATATATTAGATTTATGCTACCCAGCATACATAGCTATAATCCTATACATACCTCTTTCTGCATAGAGTTATGCCACAAAAGATAAAGAAAAAAAAAATAAAATAAATAAATAAATAAATACCTTATACATACATAACATAGAAACAAAGCCAAACAGGTGAGGTTATAACTTCTAAAACAGTTACAGTTTACCTAGATGAGTATGTCTTTATATTCCTTGTAAACCAGCCACTTTTCCCAGTCCCTTTTGAAATCAACTTTTTTCATCTTTAACGTATATGTAAGTTCTTCCATCACCCGGATTTCTTCGATAATTTCAAACCACTGTTTACAATTCAATGTGGTGTCTTTAATCCAATTCCTTGTTATAACCTTTTTACATGCCACAAGAAGAATCTTACATAAATATTGATCGCTTTTGGATACTATGCCTTCAATATTTTCCATAAGTAAAAATAGAGAGGATCTGGGTATACTATATCCAAGTACTTCAGATATAACTACCTGCACATTATCCCAAAAGGATTGGATTTTCTTACAGCTCCAAAAAATGTGTGTGTGATCTGCTGCTAACTTTCCACACTGTCTCCAGCACTCCTTTTGCTTGGAGACTTGTTTGCTTTTAATCTTAGGTGTTATAAAGAAACGAATAAGACATCTCCAGGAAAACTCCCTCCATATTTGTGAGCTAGTGGTAGTTTGGTGTAATATCCACATATCTTACCAATCTGTTTCTGGTATTACAATCTTTAATTCTTTATCCCATTTTGATTTTATATATAATGTGGAAGAGGGGCTGCAACTCATTAACACCTCATATAAGGAAGAAATTAATCTAGGTAACGTATGGTTATAGACATCCATCATCATTTTGGTAAGAGGATGGATATCATTTACTCTAATTTTCCTTTTTTTATTGTAGTAATCCCTTAACTGGAAATATCTAAATAAGTCCTGATTTCTGAGTCCAAAATTATCTTTTAAGTCCTGGAAACTTTTAATTTAACCCTCAGTAACTACACAGCACAATGCCGTTATTCCCCTCACCTTCCACTGATGAAATATTGAATCTTCCCTTCCTGACTTGAATTCTTCGTCATGTATAATCCACCTAAGTATTCCAATTTCTTTGTCCAATTTGAAATGTTTAACAATTGAATGCCAGACCTTTAGTGTAAATGTCACTATTGGGCCCAGTTTGTCTTTAGTATGTTCATGAATTTCGCTCTCCCCTATAAAAGATTGAACTTGAAGATCTTGTATATTTGTTTCTATGTCTTTCCATTTGGCTAAATAGCTAGAAGTACACCAATAAAAAATGGGACGTATTTGTGCTGCATAGAAATCATTTTTAAGATTTGGGAGAGCCATACCACCTTTTTCTTTAGGTAATTGGAGTGTTGAATAGCGCACTCGGGGTCTTTTACCCTCCCATATATACCTAGATATTAATTTGTCCCATTCACAGAATTGCTTTGGTGAGATTTCCATTGGGAGTGATTGAAACAAATAGAGTAAACGTGGTAAAATATTCATTTTTACTCCTCTTATCCTATCACTAAAGCTCATGGGGTACGTGGACCACCTCTCTATATCGCTCTTTATATTACTAATAATTGGATTATAATTGGCACAATACAATTTTGTTAAGTCTTTAGTCAAATCTACACCTAAGTATTTTAGACAATTTGCATCCCAATTAATGTCATAGTTTTGTAAATTTGTATTTACTTTTAAGAAGGCTATTGTGAGGGAGCCGTAGGTGACGACATGGAGGCGGTGTAGATCCAAATTCGCAAGGTTTATTCACACAAAGCAACAAATCCAAAACAGTAGGCAAAATCGTAGTCGTAGGGCAGGTGAGAACAAACAATCAGGAAGACAGTCCAACAAGGCAAACAAAACAGAAGCAGTGATCCAAAAGGTGGTGGTCAAAAGACTAGCAAAAAGGTCATGACAAGAGCAAAAAACAATAGAGTAAGAACGCTTGGTAAGGCAGTGAAATTGGCAATACTTCATAAGCTGTGTCCCAAAGTAGAGTGCGTGGACTCGAAGTGCGTGAAGTGCGAATTTGAAGTGCGATTGCGTCACAGCATCACAACGTAAGCTGTCCCAATTCAGGATGCACCCTCCGAAGTCACCACGGTGCGACAAAGGCTGCCGTAATTCGAAAGCGACTTCAAATGCGGTCGCCGATTCCCAGGAAAATGAAGTGTGCATCTGATGGACACTTCGTAACCTACCATATCTCAGAATCACTTGCGCGCAGATAACGATGGAATTTATATTCAAAGAATATTACGTTTTTTTTTTTTTTTTTTTTGTCACATTGGCAATGAAACAACCTAATTTCCGTAGTTTATTTTTGTGATGTAAGTTAAGAATGAAATGAATAATTTTTGTACATTTTGTATTTTTGTATTGCATATTCACGTGTAAATAAAAGAGATGTGTGCATTTTTGTAATGCAGCTTTTTTTTTTTTTTTTTTTTTTTCACAAAACACTCTTCTATATGTTTTTTATTTTTTGTCCTGTAAATATTGTTTTACACATTAAAACAAATTGTTCTATTTGGTTTGGTTGTTTGGTTGTCGGTTCTTAAAGTCTTGTGCATTTTATTTATGTGTGGATTCCCTGCTGTTCCTGTTCGTTCCTGTGGATTATTTATAAAATAAACTCTATGTTCCGAGCTCCTCGTTCCTACTCCTCATTCCCCGCACACTACGACGCCATGACAGTACAACACACCAGCCAGAAAATTAAACACCAGGGTCTCAATTGTGGCACCCCATCTGTGTTGCCATTCACTTCTCAGAAGATCCAGCAGCACTGTCAGGGCCTTCCTGCTCAACCCAGTCTCACGGCAGTTCGTGATTTAGTCACGTAATTTAATCTATTTATTCGTGGCAGGGACACGTTTATTTCGTTATTTTCGTAAGTCCAGCACGTTTTTTAAACTAATGCATTTCAATTGGATGCATCTTTCGTGCAACTGCACGATTCTTTCTGCCATTCGGGCTGCAGCAGAGAAGCTGTTTAATCAACATTTATTCACGAGATCTTATCACGGATTATATATGTGCAGTGCTGCTGCTAGCCATTTTGGTGCCCTAACCATAATTCCTTTATGATTTTAAACATAAAGACAGTTTGCCAGTCTTTTATATACCTCCTACTGTCAAAATCAAACTTGGTCAGGTGCTGCGCAAATTGCGCAATCCAACGGACCACTGGGGGCACCATCTCTAGAGCGATTAAATACTCTTTGCCTGAAAGGTGCCTAATAATATATACTGAAATAATATCGGCATTATAATTATTGACTATGATTATTGATTTTTCATTAGGCTAGTTTTGGTGCCCCCTCAGCACTGCGCGTGGTGGGAGTGGCGGCGTTGTATATTAATTATTATTTATTATTATTTCGGTCTTTTTCGGTTATTATTGCGAAGTTGGATTGCTTTGCTGTTTATTAATATTTTAAAAACTATAACTACATCTATCGACATTTATTTAGATGTTATCATTGTATTCATTCATTTCTTTATTTTAATAATATTATTTCGGTCTTATTGCCGGTGAAATGTTACAGTAAGCCAGAACACGGGCCGAGCGGGGCTCATTCTAAGCCCATTAGCCACAATGCAATGTGGACATTCATATCAGAATCTGACAGCGATCAGCGGGTCATTAACGACACTATAGGCTATCGCATTAAGCAGCCTTTACAATATATTTAGAGTCTAAAGTTTAAAAAAAACATTGAAAAGCCCAAAGATCTGTAGGCCTCTCTGCTAAATGAATTTAACATACGTTTGTGATGCCCTTTATTTTAAGTTTCTTTTTTTCTTTTTTTTGGTTCTTTTTATTTAAACTATATTGTTACTAAATGTGAAAATGTGTAAAAGTAATGTGTCAAGGACTTGATATTGAATTCTGTAATTTTAAAAATTCAATAAAAAATAAAAATAAAAAAGTTTAAAAAAGAACCATTGCGCATCTTACAGCAAAAAAAAAAAAAAAAAAAAGAAAAAAAATACATTTAATCTGTGTTTTTGTCACCAGCAATACAGTATGTTGCTCAGTTTTGTTACAGTAAGTTAAGCTCCGAATTTTTTTTAAAGTTCCAGTGAGTTTCTTCTGTTGTCCTGTTGGAGAAAAAAACATTTTTTTTTAAATTCGTTTAATTTAATTTTTCGCAATGTTTTTTTTTTTTTGCACAACAATATCCGGATGACTCACGGCATTTCGTGATATAGTCACGAAATTTAATCTATTGATTCGTGTTCATGGACACGAATTTCCCTCTTTTTTCGTGTCACTCTGCACGAATTTCGATCCAATGTATTTCAATAGGAAATATCTTTCGTGCCTCCACCACGTTTTTCTTTCTGACACTGGGGTCCACAGACGCTGTATTGTTGTCCCCCCTCCATTTTTATTTGTTTATTTTAAGCGCTACTTTACTCAACATTTAAGTAGGAGATTTTTCTTTTTATTGCATTTTATTCTGTAGGCTACTTAAAACGATCGTCAGTGCTTCCAGATAAAAATATAAATATATTCTCCCGGTAAAATAACGAGACTGCACAGCTGTGCTACGGCCATCGCATCTAAATGTTGTCGTTTTTACTAAGAAATACAGTTTTTCCATCGGTTTGGTGTGTCAAATCTAGCAGTAAATACTACCCTACAGTACACATGAGCCTTCGACCGTTTACTATGGTAAATATGCCAGCTAAAACTGATATCATCCCGACATCCTCGTCTTTTCTCAACACATAACAGAAAAGTGTGCTTGATAATTCAACAATGCGATGTTTACTATAAAATTCTTTATAATTACCATCCCTGGAATAGTTTACTTTTTAAATTTAAGGTGGACATCATTGATGCATCTCTTCATCAATATATATATATATATATACACACACACACACACACACACACACACACACACACACACACACACACACACACACACACACACACCACTGTGTTTTGTATTCTGGTTGTGTATATACTGTATTGCTTTGTGTCAGTTTAAGCCATTTATTGTTCTTTTAAATAATATTTGTGTCCTATGTATCCTCTGTGAGTAATATATGTTAAAAAATAATATATCACTAATATTTTATACAAATGAATATATGTATAAAATTAATATATAAAAAAAAAAACTGAAGAAAAGTAAAGAAAAGAAAAAAAAAGAAAAAGTTTTGGATAGTGGACGCCAGCAATACCCATGAGCCTCAGCCTCCGTTGCTATGGAGACGGAGCCAGCCTGCTTTGTGATTGGGTGAATTCTTGTCATTGCGCTCAAACCACTGTTCAGGTAAGGTACCGGGCTAATAATTAATGACCACGTTTTGTTTAAATCTTATAATTGATCCCTTTCTTTGCCCTTAGACTCACGTGGTTTTCATATTAGGACAACGATTAAAGCCCGACCAATGGTTTCCTCATTATCAGCGGGAAAAATACATATACTTGTGAAATTAGGCTAAACGGCCTAGCAAACTTAAGTATAAGCTAACTCTCGGTTATATCAGCTTAAGGGTAACCTAGCGTGGAGCACTGCATTATTGTGTGGGTCAAGGGTGATTTTATCTCAATCATCATGACCTTATGTTTCAGTCGTATCCAAAATGAGAAAATGTGAACATTATGGAACGCTAAACACGCTGAAGCAGTGTAATGATTCATTCATACTCGACGCTGGAGGGCGCTCTTGCGCAGAAAGTACTAAATCCCAGGAAATCCCTAATATTGACAAAGGTATCCAGCTATTGCTGTAGCTCTGCTGAATAAAAACAGAAACGTTGTGACTGATGAAAGGATGAAAGACAAATATATGAAATATATGGTATGTGGTATATAAATAATGCAGTGTTTTTGACATAGCATTTATTACAGTATGGGAACTATGAAATATATTTTCTGCCTTATCCTGTGATAAAAATGGGAAAAAATACAGGAGAAAAAATATAAAATATAGAATACAAATTATTTGTTATTGTCCAGCAGTGTAGGCTATTTAGCCAATTAAAACTAAGATTAAAAAAAAAAAAGCATTATGGTATTATTACATTTGACATCTATGTCCCCTAACTTCTGATTCTGAACTGACATGAAATAACTTGGCCTAACATGACTACACATAACATTGCCTTTAAATCTGGGATGAGGAAGCCCCAGATGCACATTAGCATACAGAAAATAACAAAACATGATTTTTTTTATTCGTTTACCTTAAGTATTTATAAGAAATTCAGAATATCTCACTATAGGGGTACACTTTTTAAACCTTATTTTAACATAACTACTCAACACTACATAAGTAACATTTTCTGTTCTCCTTCCAGATCCTGTCAAATAAGTCACCTGTCCAAAACTTGTCCGAACCTGTCCGAATCTAACCAAACCCAAAGGCACTTTTAAGAGCCAAACTCTATCTATCTATCTGTCTGTCTATCTATCTATCTATCTGTCTCTATCTGTCTATCTCTTGCAACCTTTGTGTCCATCTGTCTCACTAACTATATTTCTATCCATCTTTCACTCTTTATTTCACAAACTTTACTCTCTATCTGTCTCTATATACTTGTCTGTCTTATCCATCTTTGTCAGTCTGTCTGTCCTTAGTCTGTCTGTATCTGTTTGTGTTGTAATGGCGACCAAACATAAACCTGACTCACAGGATCCCCACTACCAAGAGGGGAAACGCATGGCTCTTGAACTGAAATTAGACCATGCTCTAGCTGAAGCCATGGTAAGATTTTTTATAAACCTAAATCATCTTATACTTGAGCATGCGAATGGGGGATAACGTAAAGTAAAAATGTATTGAATGTAGAAGAAGGATGAGTGCAGGATATGTCATGCAGGTATGTTGCATGGTAAATTTAAGTAATTGACATCTTATAATGCTCATTGGTGAATGTAAATGAGGGAATTTTTTTATTAAAGAATGGAGCTCCATCCCTCCGAGTTACAGAGCCTTGGATAATCTATGGCAAGGCTCATTTTAAGACATTCAAAACCTTACTAACACACTATGTTGTGTTTTCCTTTCACTAATTACCTGTCTTTTGGATCCAGTACCTTTAACAACATCAGTCTTACAAGAAATTTTTACTCCACACACACAGACATCATCTGTGGAGAGGAAACGTGCACGCTCTGAAGGAGACCCTCCACAGACCTCCAGAAGGGACCTTTTAGGGCGCGGCAAGCCAAGGGGGAGGCAAGGAGGGCGACGGCAAGCTTCAGCTCCAGGTTATGTCTGAATTATGTAAATGGTGAACCAAATCAAATTAGAACACTGTAATTAATTGTTTAGAGTTTAAAATGTTCCAATATCTAAAAGACATTAAAACGTACATAAACCTTTTGGTGGCACTATAGTGGTTATGCACAACAGACTTCCGTATTCTGCTAAACAGTTCTCGTTGCTTCTGGTTCACATGTTTTGCATATGTCTCGTTAAATATGAAGCTATTTTACTTAAGTTGCCTTCAAAGTAGATACTAAAGATGATCTTAACCAATGTCCTTTTAACTAACATTTATATATAAAAATCGAAAAAAATGTCAACAATAAAAACAGCCAACTCGTTTAACTGATTACCTTAAAAGTCCATCGATATCGCCATAATACAGTACAGCTATTAACACGTTCTCTGACAAGCGGAAGCAATGATACCTGTTTTGAGGTTTGGTCAGGTGACATTCGGCATATATCCTGTTGTAGAAGACATTACCAAGTACTTAACAGAAATATGTCTGATTTCACAAATTGTTCAGCTTTGGGTTGAAAAAATAAAACATAAATACAATGATAGTATAACGTTATTCTTCTATGTACTGTTTTACAGTTACACACCCTCCTCTTGAGTACTCCTCATCATCCAGTGTGGACGTCCCACTTACTGTACCCTCAGCAAAACTAAATCCTCAAGAGGAATTTGGTAAATCACATCAATTTAGAAACCATGTGTAATTAAAGAAAAACTGCTTAGACAAAACTGACAGTGCAGTAAATGGATTAAGAACACAATTTATTAAGTATTTAGGCTAGTTTGGAACTGAATCATGGAATCATGTATTTATGCTAAATATTTATTAGTTGACTTTTAATTGGTCCTCATCTAAATTGACCTCTATGACTTTATTTTATATTTTCTTTACAGAAAAAAATATGGAGAGGCTCTCTAATATTTTGGCATCTTATCCTTCTGCTGAGCCTCAAAGAAGCTCTGCATCATCATGGTCTTTTCGGCAGCAGAAAGCCTCAGATCGCTGGAAAGAAGCAAGACCATACCACCTAAAATGCCTTATTGCAAAAGAGGCTGTTGGTCATCCATTGTGTTGGCTTTGCCATGAGCCTGCTGTTATTGGGTTGGTTTTCATGAATATTAAACTTTAATTACCCAGCTTAGGCTTGCTGAGAAATAAAGTGCCCTGCTATATAGGCTAGGATGCATGTGTTTTTAGGGTGGTATAAAACTTGGGCACCCCACATTTATGGGAACCACATTTATAAGAAAAGTAAATCTAGGACCTTCTTGCTGTAAGGTGCCAGTGCTAAACACAATACAATTAAATCTAGTGTATAACTAAATTTGGAATGGCTTAAACTGAGTGTGTTATACTTTATGTGAGTTATTCACCTGAAATAATATATTAGAATTTTTTTTTTTATTTTCTCCCTAGGAGTACAGAGTGTCTTCCCGAGGAGTGGTTCTGTGGGGAGTGTGATGTATTACGTCACAAGAAACAGCCACTCCACAACAGGGAATGTGTCATTCATGGATTTTTTGAAGCCATTCCACCAACCTCGTATGCCATTAAAGGGGAAGATGGATATCGCATCCATGAGCAAGGTATAGTGTGTTCTCACGAAAGCCATCATTTTGCTGTTCATGTGTGTCTGCAGCCAGTTACAAATAATCTAAATTAGTGAGCAGAAAACCAAACCAAAAAAAGTTAGTCCAATTAACACAGCTGTTAGAATTTAGTGAATTTGACAAATGTAAACGATGTGTGATACCAAAGCCACTGGAAGGCAAGCCTGCAACCTTTAGCCAAAAAAGCTACGGTGCAGAGAAGGCGAGCAGATGTCAAAGGAGGAGAGGCTTCACTATGCTGAATAAACAGCTTTTTTTGAGGAAATAGCTTATCATTTATTGAATCGACAGCCTGTCTGCTAATCTTCAACATGTTTTACACTAAACAGTAGTTTTGGATTGAACTATTTTTAGAGTTTCAACCGAAAAAAAAAAAAAAAAAAAAGTTTTATAAGCTTACAGCACTTCCCATTCATTCCTATGGTATCCCTAATCAGTGATAGTGTCACACAACTCTGACAGAAATTGAATGATGTCAAGGCTGCAGTGTGATGGTTATCAAGACACAGTGTGCAGAAACACGCAACTGTTGTAAAATTAATTTTTAAATGTACTTTTTTGTTCCAAGGACGTTTTGACTTGCATCAGCCACTATATGTATGTCAAACGTGCCAGCATCAGTGGACCCCTGAATTGAAGGACCTCCTTAGGAGTGGATTTTGGCCAGCCTCTGTGACTAATTCCACACTTTATACACTGGACCTCCTGAGCTCTTTTCAGGAACTCAAGGTCATCTCTCCGGGATTCTCCAGACGAGCCTTTGCAAAGCTGCTGGAGCATCGCACTAAGATTGGCGGAAGAGTAAGTGTAATTACTCATAAAATTTCTTAAGCAGACCAGTGTTGGGCTAGTTACTCAAAGAATGTAATGTATTACTCATTACTAGTTACTCTTTTCAAAAGTAATATTGTCACTTTACTTATTACTTTCTGGCAACAGTAATACTTTACTAGTTACATTACTTTTTTCTTCACGTCCCACAGCAGTTGTAACTGTGTATTTTCCACATAAAATTCTTCTAGAACAACATATTTCTGCCTCATCATTTGGCCAAAATCCACATTGGATTGCAGTTTTTACAGACACTCAATAGTGATTGGTAGTGACATTCAAGTAGAAGTGTTGTATTAATCTCATTTATTGTCATGTGTAGCTTGAAGCTAATTGTAATTTCTTTGTTACCTATATACAATTATATTTCATTATGTATTTTATCAAATCACATATGTTTGTTAGAAACCATTTAATTTTCCAAAAAGATTTTTAATTATAGTGATATAATGTACCGCATGCTGATCAGAGGGATGTAGGTGGGATATAATGCCAGAGAAAAGTAAATCCTTCCACAACAGTGCTCAGGTCATCTTTTTTTTCCTGACAAAATCAATATAACACAATATTTCTATCTGATGATTATAAGCTTTTCCATATTTGAAGCTTGCCTGCTGCACTGGGGACATCACATGCATGTGTGAGTTGTGAAAATTATGAAAATAAATCTAGGAATTATTTGTTTGTTGGATTTTAAAGTTGGATTCAGCAGTGTTGAGGCATCAAAAGTAACTAAGTAACTAACCATTTTTTTATGGATGGTAACTGTAATGTTGTTTCTAAAATATTAGTAATTAGTTACACTACTAGTTACTGAAAAAGTAATATTATTACAATAACTAAGTTATTAGTAACTAGTTATTGGCCAACACTGAAGCAGACATCATCACATATACTGTTTCATTCTGTATATCTTCCAGACTGGCCAAATCAATGGTGATGCACTACAGCGCAGCTTCTTGGATTTTTCATATGCTTCATTTGAGGAAGACCAGCTCTGCTGTGGTGCTCCTTTCACCTGCCCAGCCTGCACGCCAGAAATGTTGGCTGTTTCTGCTGATGGAAATAGAAAGCTGTATCGCTTTCGTAGAGAGACAAGGTGGTCTTTTTATTTATTTCTAGTCGTTTTACTGATTTATTTATTTACTTTATATATTTAATCAATGGATTTCCCATTTTTCCTCCTTCAGCTCTGATGATCCCGGCTTTTTTGAGGGGCTCTTTGTGGCTGAAGACAGTGCGGTGTCTAGATTTGTAGAGACCATACAAAAAGCAGTGAGAAATGTAAGTTTTAAATATAACTATATAAGTCTGACCATGATTTCCATCCCACTTCAACTACCTCTGCGTACCAACTACTCCAAAATCAAATTGAGAGAATAAATGCTATATATTGTATAACACCATTGGTTTTATTTGATTGTTGTGTTTGTTACTGTATGTGTGTCATAGTCACACGGAAAAGGCACATGTGGGGACTCCCAGTGGACAGCAGCAAGGGAGACATCAAGGAGGGCTTCCAAATTGGATGAAGAGGGGATGGAGGTTGCTGTGTGTCACCACGGATTCGTCCTGAAAGCCCTTAATATGTACAGAGGGGAGATACTTGCCTACCCTCTGTATCTTCAGAAGAAGGTCATGCCAGCCAAAGCGCAGTTCTTTGCAATGGATGTGGCTTGCAAATATTGGCCATACTTGGAGAAAGCTGCTGGTGTCATTCCTGCTCTTCAGGAGCTGACTACAATGAAACCTTTCCTCAGTGTGATGCATGCTCGAGCCCATGCTACTAAGTGTGAAGTATGTATAATATTGCATCATGTGTACATTTGTAATTTTTACAAGCACATTAATAATATGAAATTGATATGAAGGGTTACACTGTACTATGTTGCCTTTTAGCTTAATCATTTCTTGTACAGATTGTAAAGCCCTTTGAGGAAAATTGTGCCCATGTAATTTTCTCCACCATTTACTAATAGATTAAGTGGAGCGGTAGGAACCAGGAAGGAGCAGGGACAACCGCCGGTGAGGAGGTAGAGCAAGTGAACAGCTACCTCTCACTTTGTGCCCTGACAGCGAAATATATGTCCAAAGCAGGTAATCAGATTGTTTGCAATATTCTTGTGTATGTTTTAGATTAAGCATCATGACCTCATTATATTCTTTAAACAGCACGGGTGGATATGCTTACATTGCATGCAATGGGGTGGAACCACAAAAAAGTCTCTCTCTACATCAGTCACTTTCCACAAGATATGTGAAGGTAAGTCTCCTATTAATTGTTTTGTATATCATTTTGCTGTGTGCACTTGGCCTGTTTTGAATCATACAAAGTCCTGATTATTGTATAACACTGTTTATCAGACTTGTCAGAGACTCCAGGATGAAACGGCAAGGCTAGCTGAACTAAAAGCAGAATTGCTTTGCACAGATAAAGTGGTGTCACAATGGCTTTCTGATGTGAAGGAATGGGCAGCTGGCGGTAAGCATGACAAGTTAAAAGAAACAGCAAATATCCTTTTCCACTGCTATCTGATTTTTTTTTTTTTTTTTTGATAAAGATAAAGGTAAGACAATAGGCTGATCATCTATGGATTATAGCAAACTACATGTCACCATCAGATGTTCTGCCACATTTATGTTGGGTATTTCAGTTTCCCTGCAGGAAGTGCACATACCAAGTTCAGTGAAGTTGGATTAAAAGGAGTTTTAAATACAAATACGAATTCAAACACTGAAACGGTTCTGTGTTGTTTTAACAGTTAATTTGCTGTCACTATTATTTCTACAGAGACACCAGATACATCTAATGCCAGTCAAGGCGCCACACACAGAGGACTTCAGCAGTCAATTGAAGGGCTTTACCTTAGTGTGAGGCAGCGGAAGCAAACCCTTTACCGTCAGAATGGTATAACTATAGAATATAATAGGTTGATATATTCAAGCTACTGTGTGCACCCTACTCCAAAAATATATGTAAAATAGTCCAGTCTGTAGGAATTAGTGGTTAGAGCCAGTGCTTGTTTGTCTGTTGTGGGCTACCGTAGAAACATGGTGGCTTCCGTGGAAGGGGACTGTATTTAGATAAAAACTTCCCATTCTAAAGTAGTTAAAGCACAGCAATTCTTATTTCCAGGAATGTAAATGTTACACACTGGACTTTACCTGTTTGTAAATCTAAATTGAAATTTTCACATACTTCAATTGCTGTAGTTTGTTTTCAATTTTTTTTTGGGTGCGGTATATTTTTCCTTATTAGAGAGTGCTGTCACAAACCTCTCCACCTGTACCTCCTGTCTTTGTAGACAGCAGCAAGTTTCGCCACCGCCTTCGAAGGAAGCTGGCAGAAGACAAAAAGCTCCTTCTTCAGGAGATTAAGAAATACAATGGTCTTGTACTAGACTCTGCCAGTAACATTGATGTAGCTGTGGTGGAGCATTCCCTGACTGGAGAGAGCACTGTGTCTCAAATATGGCCGTGGGAGGTTCATGGCAGTGGTATGTCAGTTTTCAGATGCTTCACAAGAAATTATTTACAGTACACTGAACTAAGACATGCATGTAACATATTCAGTGTTGTCATTTTAGTTTATGCACATATTTTCAGTTTTCTTTAGTATCAGTTTGACTAAAAAAAGTACATGTTTGTGTGTTATTGTGCTCATGAACGGATTGTCTCATGTGTGTATTTAACTGTTGTTGATTTTTAGCAAACATTTTAATCAAGAAACAACTGCATGACCAAGTGATGTTGACAATGCGATTGCAAGAGGAAAAAAGCATTTTGGTGTTGGAGATGGCACAACACTGCACACGGTTGCAGAGCTTGGCAGTGGTTCTCAAGAACAAGATAGCTGAGGAGGGTAAGTTGAATAAAAACCCTGTTCATTTAAAGTATGAATTAAAAAAAAAAAAACCTTTCAGTCTCAGTCATAGAACTCGGATGGAGTAGAACAGTTATTCTTCTGTTTGCCATGGTCATTTGGCTTGCACATAATAAAAAGGGGATTATAGTTGTTCAATATGGTATCAAGTCTGCATTGGCTTAAGAGATTTGTTCTGTGGCTGTTACATGAAAGCTGACAATTAATCTTGATGTAACTTCTTGAATGCTACACAAGGTGTTACTTTAGCACACCTGTAATGAAGAATAAAGATGTAAGCTACTAGACATTGGCTGCAGCACAAAACGCTTTTTGTTTGTCCTTAATGGTATCTCTTTTGTTTTTTGAGATGTAGACAAGGGAAATGAGGGACTTTGCTGTCTCTTAAGGAGAAGACTGTCAGATGTGTCAGAAAGGTTGCAAGTGGCCCTCCAACAGTACAAGACTGCTTTAGGCCCTGAGGCCTCTGCCCTTCTACATGTTGAAGCAGAAGATCAAAGTGGCCTCAGTAGTCCAGACACCAGTGAGGATGAAGAAGAAAACACTATTTAGGTAATTAATTTATTCATATGTATGTTTGTTTGCTCTCAAAAATAGACCAGGGGATGTTCCATCAAGGTGGATTAAGGAAAAGCCTGGATTAGGAACATTGCAGGAACATCAACTGGCCTGTCTCAGCTCGACTCAAGCTGGCTGAAGCTTTTCAGATGCTGGTTATAGAATATAAGGCATGGCACCTGTTCCAACAGCCAGTCACCTTGTAGCAAAGTCAGCTAGTCAAGTCACTAAACTGTCGGCCGGTTGAAGTTTTGGACGGAGGAAAAAGAGGCTAAATTGACTCGACATGGCTAAATTATGGAAGTGGAACAGCTTGAGCCTGTAGTGAAAGTCAATGTTAATTCAAGCCATGCTTTTTCAAGAGATCAAAGATGTGTTGATGGAAAATCCCCATTACTGTTACTCTTCATAATTTATTTGTGTATTTATTCATGCTTTACACACCTTGTTCATATTGTTTTTCTGTATTTCTCCAGATGGAAGCTGCACAAAGGACTGTGTTGAAGGAAATGGACTTGCCCAGTATCTGTGTATTTTCCGATACTACACTGATTGATTAACCACTTTAAAATCTGAATGCATTCTGTATTGTTGAAAATAAGCCTGTATCTGTAGATTGCCAAGCAATTTATTAAGCACATGAATGTTTCTTGAAGATGCATAAACCTTAGTATAGGAAAGGAAGGAAAAGAAAAGAAGAGACTCCCATTGATTGCGGTGACCATGTGACCTTTCCTATAGTGTAAAACTCAAGGCTAAACTTTTGACAATGACTATTGGGCAGATTGCCATGAAATCTGGAAAGCAAATTCATGAAGATGACTTTGGTGACCTCATGCTGTTATTTCTATCACCACATTTAGGCTGAAATGTAAAAAAGTTATTTCTTCATTACTTGCATTTTCCCCACATTCTTATTCTGCAGTGCATCAGCAGCAGAGGGTCTGTGCCTTTTTTTCCAGAGGGGTGTTGTAGGATATAGGGGTATGGGGTTTGGGGGGTGGGGGGTGTAGTAGAGTTTTTTTATCTTTTTAAAAGGGTCTCTTATTAAAAAAGAAACCCCCCCCCCCACACCCCCCCCCCCCCCCCCCCCCACCCTCCCCTCTCCCCCCCCCACCCCCCCCCCCCCCCCCCCCCCCACACTTTTTTTTTGGTTAGGTGTGTTTTCCAGAATTACTAAGAGATATTAGGGGAATTGGGAATTTTTATAGTTGCCTTGATTTTTTCTCCTTCATATCCACCGTTAAACCTACATTATTATTATATATCTTTGAAAGACACTAAAAAAAGTGCTGTACTGGACGCATACTTTATAATTTTGTATTTTATTGCAAGTTCTTTTTATTTATATTGTTATTGCACACAACAAATCTTTTCAAGCCTCTCTTTACCCCGTTATACCCCACAAACAAACGAGACTCGCTACACTCAACTATAAACTTTCTGTTTTTAAAATTTACACATTCATTCATGAGGTATTTTGAATTAATATAAAAGACCATTTTTCGTAGTTTTCTTCCAAACAACCATCAAATGCATTACTACAAAACATAATTCGATGCTTTTAATATATATATTGGGAGATGCACAAAAACACATTTGTATTTTATCTTATTCTTACCTATTTCATTTCTTTTCAACGTTTGTCCCCCTCACAGACACACCCTACACAAGACTTCCCCCGACCAACCTCCCACCCCCTAAACGTGTGATGAAGGGGATGGGGTGGTGGGCGTTGGTGGATGGTGTGGGGTGTTATGGCCGCGAGATATCGGGGAGGTTGGTTTCTTGGTTGTGCTTGTGAATGTGCTGGATGGGGGCTTTTTGTGGTGTTGGTGGTTTTGCGGTGCTTTGAGGCCGAATGATGGTTGGGTGCGGATCGCGTTACGTTTTTGGTGTCGCAGGGGGTGTCAGAGGGGGGGGATTTGTGGTTTGGAGTTGTGGGGGTGGGGTTGGGGGCGGTGGGTGGTGTTTTGGGGGAGGGACTTGGGTGACGGGGGGGGGTTGTGGGTCTAGGACTCTTAGTGTTTTTCGTGCAGGTGGATATTGCAAGGTGGTATTGGAGGGGCAGGTGACTGAGTTTGAGTGTGTTGGTATGTTGGGGTGGTGGTTGGACGGGGTGGTCGTGTGGTTTAGAGAGAGTTTTTGTTTTTTAAGTTTGTGGATGGGTATTATTTTGAAGTGTAGTGTGTTACTCTTTGTTTCCGCAAGTCTAGATTGTTATGATATCTTTTTAGAAGACTACGATGCTTTAGTTTAGTGGGGTGTTTTGTTGTTTATTGGTTTAAACGTTATTGTCTTTTTCCGAGTTAGAAGCAGCATGTGATGAAGAAGTTGCGGTTGAAGAGGGTAGTACAGGGGTATGAGTGTGTAATAGGATATAACTCTTGTGTAACTTTATTTTACCACACCATTGAAGTAAAATTGAAAATTAAAGTAAAAAAAAAAAAAAAAGTGATTTTTTTTCTTAAAGATTATTTTTTAAATAATTTTAAATGGTCACTGTCCGTTTTGTCCTTACACAGTTAAAAAAATTAAATTAGTTCTGCTGAAGTTAAGGACCATAAGTCAGTTCTAATTATGATTTTTTTTTTAATGATTTTTATGATGGCTTCATGTGACAATGTAGCTTTTTTTTAGCCAAACGATCAAACGATTAATCAAATATTTGCATAAACACGCATAAGTAACATTTTTCTATTAAATATATTACATTAATTTGTGCATATTTATATATACTATAATACTTACACACGGTACACACACACACTTATTAGCCAAACTTAAACTTTATTTTTGTATGTGATTAATCGTTTGACAGCGCTACTTTTTTTTTTTTTTTTTTTTTTTTAAAGATTTTTATTGATTAAATAATTCCTGCATATTTTCAAAGTCAGGTCCTGTGCTGCTCTGTGTAATGCCCTTAGTGTGGAAGCCTGCTGATAGCAAAATGAATTTGCATTTTTAATAAACCTGTCTAGATTTAGTTTAGACCAAATAAAAAAATTTACAAATATTTTTATTCCGCAAACACACAGTTGTAAATGGGAACTGGTAGAATCGACAGCTCATGCTAATGTGTTATAAGAATCGAAATATAAACTGATATGAATAAATAATATAAAATATGAATAATATTTTGTTACTAAATTAATATAAATGATTGACAATAATCGTTTAAATATGACAAGTGATACTTTTGACTCATTTTAGAAGTTTATTCATTCTACAAAACTTTTGGTTTTAGTGAAAACCTGTATGTATCTAAGTACTTGAATAATGGATTAGATTAGTATATAATTGAAAAAATATGTTTTTTACTTTGTTGTATGTTATTGCAGTTGACAAATACCTTGGTACTAGCCACTGGTCCAGTGTTATTAAATACAGCCTTATGGCTTGTTTAAACCAATATGCATACACATAATGTGATGTATTTTCCACTGGTATTGTTGTGAACGGCAAGAAATAAAGTATTTCCAAAGATGAACACATTGTTTTCAATTTATTTCCAGTGTTATCGTCAACTTGATTTTACAGATACAGTTACTATTTGAACGTGAACTGACATCACTGAATCAATAAACTGACTATGACTGAAAATTGAGTGCTTTACTATTGTCCTTTTGCATTACTGACACACTATTTTTCTTATTTAATACTGTAAAAACTGCTTTGAGGGACAAACTATTGTTTAAAAGCAATGTATAAATGAAGGTGACTTGACTTTTTCCTTACATTGTAAAAATAAAAATGTAATAGGTTTATACAAGGTAATAGCTGGAGGAAAAAGGAAAAGCGATATAAGTTAAGCATATTTATGTGTGGAATCTTGTTTCATTTGACATCCACACTGCCTTATTTAATTCCATAACTTTATGGCATGTCTTTTTGCTTATTTTCAAACAACTGGTCTTGCGTGTAATTAAACTTGAGTAATGTGTGTTAGTAAGGTGTATTATTGCATGTTAAAGCTTGTAAAGTTTTTTATTAGTATTTATTAGTATTTTATTGGTATTTTTAGGGGAACAAGTTATTGTGTTGAGGAGTTGCTAGACCTCAGAGGGTTTCTGTCTGTGTATGTGAGTGCTATTTGTATTTTGTCTTGTTTGCTTTATCTAACAGTTGTTTCTGCATTATTTTAAGGACCCCCTGAACAAATTACACGGTCCATCTCTAGGGGTTTATCCTTTTAATGAACTAGTGAGCTAATGAACTATGTACTCCACTGAGCAGCAAATAGTGAGCAAAATTAATCACCTTTTTGAATTAAAAGTGCAATTACAACAGGGGTGTGGGAAGACCTGACAGTACTTGGGTTGAGGCTGAACACATTAGATCCCTCACTACCATCATGAAAAATAGGTTAAAGTTTGGCCATGTCAGTTTTACCCTGAGTAATCTGGAACAAAGGGTTCTGTGAAGGTATGCTGGGCAAAGCCATGTCAATTAAAACATTATCGTAGGACCTAAACCAATATACATTGGCTAATAAAACCTCTTTGCTGTCCGTGTAGTATAACTCTGAAGGTGACCCATTTTGGCCACTATTTTGACATTAAAATGTAAAAACAAACAAATAAACAAATACAAAAGACTTACTTTATATTACTGGGTACTTCCAAGTGCTCTCTGAAACCAGGTCTGGGAAGCTTGTGTAAATGAATGACGATACATTAAAACTTTGTTGTAGAGCTAAACCAAATACATAATTGGAAAGGTCTCAACCGGGGAGTAACATATGTCAGTATGAAGATTCTACATGGCTCCTGCTTTCTAAATCTGACCTTTGAACCTCAACCTCGGACCATGTTTGAGGTTTATAATCCCAGCAACAAGAAGGTCTACAGATATGGCACCTAACTGTTTTAGTGAGCTTCTGGGGCCCCCAGCTATCATGTGAGCATAGTCACTATTGGGGACCAACTGGGGGCG